>PVJD01001068.1:0-308862 GCA_004026545.1 Mormoops blainvillei
CTAACTGGATTATTTTTCTGGGAGTGTGATAAAGATGTTGGGTTAAGGAAGGACTTTCACTGTATTACTGTATCATTTCACAGTTTTTCTTCAACAAGCATACATTCAGCACCAGCGTAGTTAAAAGCAGAAGGAAAGGATAAACAACCAAAAGTAGAAACAGCAATTCTCAGGGCGTCGGTCTGAGACTGGACTCTCCGCCCCTTCCCCAGAGGGGCAGAATGCACCATGGGGTGCAGTGATCCTGCCAGCTGACTGTGAGGCGCCAGTCCTCCCAGATACCTGCGTCCCACTGGCTGGTTCCTGCCCTGACTTCATTCGCTCCTACATCCCAGGCCGATTTGCCTGCCTGGCAGAACTAAGCAGCAGCTCCCTCTGCCTTTGGTGGCCAGTGGTGGGCGTGGCCTCAGCTGGGTGTGCACAATGCACTGGGAGGGGAGCAGGGGCTTGGCTGGGTTGGGCCCACAGAGGTCGGGGTAAAGATTTCAGAAATTAAACTACAGTTTACATCTCCAATCTGAGCGGGTCTTACTGTTGCTCTCATGGATGTAGACGCCTCGCACATAAAGAAGAGGCTGGCTCTATCCGTTTTAGGTCTTCTATTTAATTCTCATCATAATCCACTACTCAATATCCCAGTATAATTGTCAGTTTTCATGGAATGCTCACTATGTGCCAGGTACTGCAAGTACTTAATGTATATAATTTTAATTAATTCTCACAACAACCTAGAAGGTAGGTAATATTATTATCCCCATTTTATAGATCAGGAAACGGAGGCACAGAAAGATTAAGTACCTTGCTCAAAGTCACACAAATAGTAAGTGGCAAAGTCAGGGTCTGAACCCAAGTGCCTGTCATTCCATTTCGTTCTCCTGCATAGACTAAACCCTCCAACCTCCACCTATCCTTCCCTCTTTGAAGTTGTAAACCAGATTGTAGAAGCAAAAATAAAACACCACTTACAAATGCATGACTCCTTCCTTTAGGAGAAAAAAATCTTAGAATTTAAGGTTAATAAGAGAATGATTTTAAAAAT
This sequence comes from Mormoops blainvillei, assembly GCA_004026545.1. Lineage (NCBI taxonomy): Eukaryota > Metazoa > Chordata > Mammalia > Chiroptera > Mormoopidae > Mormoops > Mormoops blainvillei. Next base: position 1,040 of record PVJD01001068.1, read on the forward strand.
AAGATTTTTGATAGGGAAGCAGTCCATAAAAATAGATCCAGGAACATCCATTTTGCTAAATTTTAAGTTTTCACTTTTTTTTTTTTTGCTGTGATAATATTTTCCTGGTGTTCCACTAAAAACGGCCTCTCAAAATTTGTAAGCATAATTTAGCACATGTAAAGAATGCAGTATAGCACAGTAGTAAAAACACGGCCTTGAGCCAGGCTCTCAGACTTTGAACCTTAGCTTTACCACTCATTAGCTGTGTGACCTTAGGCAAGCTACTTGACCTCTCTGTGCCCAGTTTTCTCATCTGCAAATTTCTTCTTCTGTAAAACAGTAGTAGGGTTGTCATGACAATCAAATGAGTGATATTGTTAAGCACTTAGAACTGCCTGGTACGTGGTAAGTGCTATACATGTATTTGTTAAATAAAAAATAATTAAACATAAAGTACAGCATGACCAAACTGTGTAGAATCTAACCCACTTTTTCTTTTTCTTTTTTTAAGGGGGAGAAAAGGTTAAAGAAACCCATATTTCTTGAACTTTTCCTCTGGCAGGTAGCAATAGCTAGTACCAAATACAGCCTTTAGAATTTCCAAGTAAGTAAAAATCTTCTAATTCAAAGAGATGATCATGATTCTCAAGAAATGGATTCTGGGTCCACAGAGAGCTTGGCTTAATAACAAATGGGAAACAGGCCCCAAAGACAGCACGCTGGCAGCAAGGTACTTGGACTTCTGGGGCTTCGGGCCTGGGGCTTGGGGACTTTGTAATTCAATGCTCGCTCAGAGTTGTTAATGTGGCTATTAGCCTTGAGACTTTTCTGCTTTCACACCATACATGTCCGTGTTTTTCTATTTCAACCTCCTACTCATTTCCTCTAAATCTCATACTCTAGGACCTTACCCCGTGTTTCTTTTGTGTTTCACATTTTTAGAGTTGGCATTAAGGTTTTAGTGTCTTTAGGGCATTACAGTCTATATTTCACCGTAACAAACAGGAGCAAATCTTAAGATTTCCATCTGGAACTCTTTGCAGCCTTCCCCTATTGATGTTTGCAGCTTCATTTTGCTCTAATTGTCCCCGGTGGTGCAAAGAGGCAGGAACTCAGCCCTCACCAATGGATCCTGAGTCGCCACCACTTTTCCTGCCTGGAAAATGTAATGGATTATAGGGACAAAGATTAGCCCCTTTTTAACACTGGGCAGAGTTGCGGGAAAATCTGTAATGTTTAAATTTTGGCTTTATCTATTGATCATTGCTGTTGTCATTGTCTCTGCTGCTAGTAAGAGGCTCCTTGAGAGGAAAGAAAGAGCAATGGCTACATGAAAACAGCGAAGCCACACACATCGAGTTTGCCAAAACCCTTCGGGATCTCTCCAGCTGAAAAGGAGCTATAAAATGTAAAATAGCATCATTAATAAGAATACTTTTATGACCGTAAACAGAAACAAGTAAAATCGAACTGCTGGTTCTCTGTGCTCTCCACCGGGCTTCCCTAAACAGCGAGGCTGGGGTGTCCTTCCTCTCCTTTCTCTTTATTGCTCATCTCGTATTCTATAACACATATTTCTGCAATTGCCACGAGCAAATCATTTAACCCATAGGAATAATCCTGGGAAGGTGATGTCAGTGCAAACAGAGCTGTGGCTGTAAAGACTAGCCATGCACAAACACCCGAAGGAAAGGACTTATAAATCTGAAGTGCTCTGTTAATAGCAAATACTGCCGCTAATTGATAATAACAATGTACACGCAGAGCCCAGAGCTTGCAGGGAGCTGTATTTCAGAGTTCTAGGAAAGATGAATCAGGCCAATGGAAACTGGAGGGCTGGCAGTCAGAGCTTTGTCTGCACAACAGAACCACACTCCTAAAACTCTGATTTCATCTTCCGGGTGGCATCGCGACAACCCCTAGAGAGGGTGTTGACGGGTGGTTTATCGTCTTTGGTTTGGTTAGGCGCTAAAAACAGGCTTATCCTCACTTGGTAAGATTGGTGAGTATATTAATTAAATTATGATGGAAGACACCGAGAAAACAGGTCTCTGAGATAATTACTACGGCCTGTTCTCCCTCACCTTCGGGTCCAGCACAGGCCTCCTTGTGATATGCTCGCCAGCGTTCAGCAGAGCAAACTTTGGGGCTTCAGGGAGGCAGCAAGTATGGCCTAATAGTTCAGAGCACCGCCGGGCCTGAGTCCTGGCTGCACTGCTCACCTGTTGTGTAACCTGGAAAAAGTTACCTTACTTCCCTGTGCCTCAGTTCCCTCTGTAAAATACCAATCTCATAATTATATATGAGAATTAAATGAATAGTATATGTCAAAGTCTAGCACACCGCCTGGCACATAGAAATATTCACTAAAGATTATGTGCTTATATCCATTTTAGATAATTTGAGAGAGGGATATTTCCAACTGCCCAAATTGGACACAACTTACTTTACCAGCTTAAAGAGAAGATGTAAAACCACATCTTTTTTTTAGCATTCCAATTAAATGGCTTGAACCATGTAACCTACCTGAATGTCTGGCTTCCCTGTTTATACCCTCCTGGGCTAATCTTTAGGAACCTTGATGTCCTAAGGGTCTCTCTTGCTACTAGAACCAGAGCTTGGGCATGACCCCTGACAGTGAAAGGGTGTTGTAACTGCCCCTGGCAACTTGTTGTAGCTCGGGTTAATGGCCAAGACACAGACCTGGTGACACAGCAAGGCCTGAGAAGTCAAGAGGCCACCTCCTTGCTGGGATGGCAGAGTCTAAGGAAAGTGGCTGAAACCTCAAGCATCAGTGCAGTCCTACTCCCGCTGCCTTTTCTAAAGTCTGAGGAGAGATCATCCTCCACTCTTTACTAATGACTGGCCAGGGGAATTTCACAATGAAATTGAGTAGGTGGGCCACCTTATTTCTAAGGCCCCCACAGCCACTTCCCCGAGGATACAGAGATCCAGAACCACTGTTCTTTTGACCCTGACTTCATGTAGGGGATGGGCCCCTGACTTAGCCTCTTTTCTACTCTCCATGCTGATTTTATTTCAGCAGCCTCTTTGTGTTTGTCACTGAGCCTTGATCAGGGACACCCCTGGTGAATTTCAATAACCTCTTCACTTTAAGAAAAGCTATTGTCTGATACGAATTTTCCCACCCCTCCCCAGCTCTGAATGCCTATAGTTATTTTAACAGGGGAAAGTAAAGTTCTACCTTACCAGATACCCTGCCACACTCCTATGCCAAAGTCTTTGCTTTGCTTCCCAATTTTTTTTTATAGATTGTTGGTAATCATGGAATGTTCTTGGGTCTGTCAACAAAGTGTTCAGGAGAATGACTGAACAACACATACCATCTCCTTGTGATCTTTGCTTGATTGTTCATTTGAACAACTCTACTTCCTCAAGAGAAGGTAAAGAGGAAAAATATTTTTTAAGGAAGAAGGAACATCTTTATCTACTATAAATATTTATCGAATATTTCTATAGTATTTCGAGTCTCTTTTAAGCTTGGAATATATTGAATGTTTCTCAGTATAGGAAAATTAACCAAGGGAAAAATAGAGATTATTCAGTCTTCCTTGGACAGTTCCTTTTTCACAAAAGCCCAAAGCCATTTAAACCATACTGTAGAGTTGCAGCTAGCTATTGCTGCCTAATACCACCCCAAACCTTAGTGTTTAAAAACGACAATCGTTTTATCTTTCATGACCCCATGGGGTTGATGGGACTCAGAAGTTTCTTCTGCTCCCCATGGTGTCAGCTGATGCCATCTGGGAGCTCACCTGGGCTACAATGTCCAAGATGCTTACTCTCATGGCTGACAGTTGGTGCTGGCAGTTGGCTGGGAGCTCGGCTGGGACAGTCCACCAGGATCTTTGGTTCTTCTCCATGTGGGCTGTCCATGGGTCTTGGGCTCTCCACATCATGGTACCTGGGTTCCAAGAGGGTGTGTTCCAGGGACTTAATCGGTCTCTGCTTGTACATTGCTTGCTAAAATCCCATTGGCCAAAGTCATTCACATGACCAAGTTCAGAATGTGGGTGGGGACTGCACAAGGGGACGAACACTGGAGGTTCGTATTGAGATTCACCAAAGTGACAGTAGACCACTCCCCAGAACTCTTCTGAATTCTGAGCAGAAAATGGCAACCCTAGGATTGTGGAGCTAGTAAGGGCCTTAGAGACTTAAAGTTCAGCTTCTTTGTTTGACAGGTGAGCAAACAAACCCAGAAAAATAATTTGCTTACTCGAAGTGACAATCCAAACCTGACCAGTCATTGTAAAAGTGACTTTGGGTCAGGCTCTGTGCAGGTGCCACCAGCTACATGGGCAGGTCCAGCCTTTGGCCTCACAGAGCTCACAGTCGAGAAGGCAAGGCTACACTTCAGATCTCTGCACGCCCAATGTCACGCTTTAACCACGGCACTTCACTGCCTTCCCATTGTTAATTAAGTGTGTAATGACTATATTAAAGTTAGTTTCAGACCCTAATTTATGACACAGTAGTTATATTTTAATGTACACTTTATGGTACATTGGAGTCCCTGAATAATCAGCGTGTACTCCCTTTAATCCTGCCTGGTTTAGAATACTTGGAGAAAATTTTATTATTTTAAACCATTATCAGGATTTATAGTTCTTGAATCTTTGCTTCTGTGAAATATTTTTGTTCATGTCTACTATTTACATGAAGCCAAGTCCTTTGTCAGGAATACAGCCTCTAATTATAACATTGTTCCTGTGGGAAAATGTAATTTGCTTTTCAATGACCCGCTTTATGACATGGTCTCCAGGAATGTGCCGCTCTGCAGTAAAAGGCAAGTGAAGACCGCATACTCCTGTAACTTCTGGCCAATTGCCTGCACGGTAGGAGCCGTGTTGATAAAGTTCTAATTTTCTTGTTGACATGTGAAACCTGAGCTAGGAAATAATGACTGGTTTCACTGAGATGGAGTTGGGGGATGGATAAGGAGGAAAAATAGGACAAAAGAAGGTTCTATGGTTTTTTCCACAATCATCCTGTCAGCAACTGAGCCCTGTCTGTTGTTCACAGTGTCTCTCGCTTTGGTTCTTCCTCGCCAGGAATAAAACAGCGGTTATAATAATGAATGGCCATTGCAATGAGAGGGGACAGCTGGGGCTATGGAATGACACAGCAGGCTCCGTGTGGTCCCAAAAGATTTCCAGTTGGAAAGGGAACACCCTCTCCCGGGGCTGGTCCTGCCTCCTTTAAGAGGAATTTCCTCATTGCCTTAATCAGGGATAATGTCCACTGACTCCCATTTAGCACATGCTTTAGAGGACAGGTGTTAACTGAGTAGAATATTTTTGATGAAAAGCTTGCAGGCCCCGTCAGCTGTTCTGTTCCTCACGGGTGCTCTGATGCTCCTGACTTTGGCTTCCTTAGGCTCTTGCGCCACCTCCCGTTCTGATATCTTTTACCATGTGGCCCAAACGATAGCCAATGCCCCATGATTAAAAACAAGTTCCAAACTAAAAACTAAGGGGCAATGGAAGAAATTATAATATGGATTTCCCCTCCCCTTAATTTGATTACTAGATATGAATCCTTCCTGAGTCCAGAGGCCAAGGCCGCCCCCAGGATCTCCATCGGACCTCCCTCCTCAGCTACTGGTCTGCAGCCTTTTGCAGGAGGCAGATTACCTCCCTTCTTAAGACAGGCTTTAGCTGTCTTTCCTCTCTGGAGTTCAGGCCACAGTGCATAAGCCTCCAAAAGCGAGGGTAGAAGACCCATACCCTGCCTCATACCTGGTCTTCACTAGCCCAACTCCCCCGTAAACATGACCTGTTGGGGTAAATTCTGCCCATACACAAAAAAAACAATTTTCCGTACCGCAGAGCTGGATCTTTACTGGGGATCAGGTTCTAAAGTCAGTGTGTGAGGCAAAATCTGTACAAGAAATTAACTTTTGAAACACTTGAAGGGGAACCAGCCGCATTGTAGGTGGACGCGCCTTTCTTAGTGAGCCTAGCAGAGCCCGGCTGGCCCTTCAGGTTTGGAATAGGTCACCATTTCCTCCGCAGCACACCAGCTGAAGTAGCTTTTCAAGTTTTAAGGTTTATTTTAACCTCAGAATCCCATTTACCGCAGTGAGATACTCATACTGTTTAAGGCACAGGGACTGAAAACCATGAAGAGAAGAACAGAAGCTCAATTCCTATCCATTCCCAGGACAGAAGTGCCCATGCTCTCTAACTAGTTTCTGGCTCCCTCCGTGGGTCCCTTTCTCTCCCCTCCCCTCTCGAGGCATCCATAGGTAAAATCCTGTGGATTTCATGCAAGCCTAATGGGACGACCTCAACATTATTTTGCAAAGCAGTTGAGCATCTCATTGTTGAGAACTTCATAGTTCCAGCAATAGTTTATTCAGACTTACCTTTGTAGGATCAAAAAGCCCATTAAAGTGCTTTGTTTTTACCACCAAAACACAAAGGCAATATTCTTTCAAAGGTAAATTTAAACCGCAGTCTACAGAGTAACAGAAAGTCTGCTGGCGGTTTGAAGTATGGCCCCTTTGCTCACTCCAGCTTTTAGCCATGGTTATATAAGCAGAGATTAGCTCCTAGCCCCGCTACAGCACCTAGTTACAGCCCCCCTCCCCTCAGTGTCAGAATTTCTCTTGATTCGGTGCCAAATGTGCTTCACACAAACTTGGCTCTGACCCTGCACTCAGCCATCCGACTCACCTGGAAGGCCTGCTTGTCCCTCCTTCCTCCTTCACGCTCCCTCCGCTGAGCCTCCCCAACCTTCAACCTGTAGATCAGGACCCCAGGGCCACTCTTGACTACAATCTTTAGTGCTTTCCCCCCTCTCAGATATTGTACCCCAAGATGTCCTTATGCTCAGCTAACGTTAAGAGTGTCCTATGTATGTACCTGGCACCGTTCTAAGGATGATTACCATCTTAACACATTTTTCTCCTCACGATAAGCTCATGAGGTAGGCACTATTAGCACCCCCATTTAACAGATGAGGAAACTGAAGTTTAGAGAGGTTATGTGACTTACCTAAGGTCACATGGCTAGTTAATGCTAGAGCCAGGATTCTGATCCAGAAGGTATGATGTCAAAGCCTGTACTTTTTCTTCAGGTTTATGATTTTTAATGTATTTTTTTCCATTATCATTTAGTCCCCTTATACCTGCCCCACCTCCCTCATAATCACCAAACCATTGCCCATGTCCATGCGTCCAAAGCCTGTACATTTTATCACTGTGTTATACAGTCTCCCACTTGGTCCTGATGTACGCCCTCCATTTCTAGCTGTCTTTTCACATCGTGTGCCTTACATCAAGCAGTAACTCAAAGAATATTTGTTGGATGACAAAATGACAAAAACCAAAATATAGATCCTTATAAATTAAATGATTCCCTGGATGTATTTTAGGTTTCCTAAAACGCCTCTGTTGTTTCTCTTGAACACAGTAATGACAGTTTACACAATATTTGAATATGATTTGATTCTCACAATACCCCTAGGATGTGGATGGAACAGGTATTATGCCTATTTTATAGCCGGGAAAACAGGTATAGACACGAAGGTGAATTGCCTCCATTGCACGTAGTGCTAAACAGGACCCAGAACTCAATGCTCTTGATTTCTAGTCCTGTAATATTCCACTTTGGATTTTGCCCAAGTCTGGCTCAGTCTAACACAAGCCATGATCCGGTTCTGGGTTTGTCCGTTAGCGAAACCAAGGTGTTCTGTTGCAAACTGATATAAAAGTAAGATGGAAAGGATTGGGGTGGGGAGAGTGGGGGAAGGATACATTCCGTTCACACACTGGACCCAGCCTAAGGGGAGGACAATACCCACATGATGATCATGGAAACAGGTTTAAATAAATACCATGTTGTTTAATGTACCTTCATCCATTGCTGAAAATCCAGTGGTGGGAAACAGACAAATACCAGAAAAGACAGGAAATAATTTTAGAAAAAGTAAAAAAAAAAAAAAAGAAATAAAGAAAAAGAGTAGTCGATTACAGAATACAAATCAGAGATTTTTTTTTTTACTTTAGAGGGATAAGGTAAAAAAGGGGAAATATTTGTTCTAACAAGTGAAAATTCAAATCAAAGCCAGAATTTGAGCTGGCAGGTCTTGTTTGGAAACTCCTTTTGTTTACAATGCAGGTTGTTCCTCCTTTATGAAGCAGATGCTTATACAAGCATTACCAGTGTTGTCAATAATACTGTAACATTTGCCTTCCATCCCTTTGTTGCTCAGGGAACATGTTGGGTTTCGGCACATTTAGCTTTGCCATTTACTTCACAAATCGCAGCTGTGTAGTGCTACAACTAAGTTGATTTTACTGAGAATAAAAATTGAAGGAAAAAAAATTCTCCTAACAACCTTTCCAGTAATCATAGGCCTGAAATACTTTAGAGTGTTTTCTTTTTTTCTTTAAACAACTTGGTTTCAGTACAATGATGCTTCAGTAAGAATCTTCCTGCAAATTTAATTCAAAAGGGAAGGCTTTGTTGTTATTAAACACAATGGCAGTTTGTACATCTCCACATCATTATGTTGCTTCTCATTATGGTAATTCATTTGCTTCTGCTTTGTATGGATATCAAATAAAAATCACTCTCGCTCCTGGCAAGTGATTGCCATTATGGAGACACTCTGGGAGCACAGCAAAGCAGTGCTCGGTGTCATAGCAAACACAATTAGCAAAATGGCATCCAGAGTGGCTTTATGAAGTTGCCCTGTGGTGACTCTCTGCGTTTTTTATTTAGTGGGGCTGTAGGTGACTCGGTTTTGCCATGTGCCGTCTCTATTTTCATCTTTGTACCATTTTCTATTCAAGTGGAACAGTGTGGGGACTTGTGAATTTCACTTTCTTTTTCCTTTTTTCTGACGGGCTTGTCCTCAGCCCTTGCTGCACTCAGAGAGTCCTGGGTTATTCTGCCGTCCAAGGAGCTTACTTTTCTCTAAAGAAGGGTCAATGACAGAGTCACCAAATGTCTACTCTGATATCATTGTGGATTTCTTTTTTTCATTTTTTTGTTGCTCTTTATTGCCACTTGTCAGCTATTTGAAAGGTACCAACTTTTGTAAGAAGTTAAAATAAAACTTTAAAGGTCATGGTTCATCACCTCTGTATTAAAAAAAATTTTTTTTGCATTCTTCTGCAGTGGACAAATTCGAGATGGGTCTTCAACTATGGCTTAGGTACCTCAGTTGATGATTAGCCCAGATAGAATGGACAGCACCTGCTGCCTCTTTAAGATAAACACTGACATGATTCTTGTCTGAGCCGTGAAGAGAAAGAGGGTCTGGGTGTAGTTGGAGTGGTTCTCCTCTGGGGGGGCCTGGGGGTGGGCCTGTGTTTGTGGTCACTCTTACTCAACCTTTCACATGCATTTTCCCTGTTTGGGGAAGCGCTTCCTGGTGGCTCCAGGCAGAAATGATCACTCCAGCCTCTAGGCCACTGTGGCATACCGTGCGGGTCATCCCCCTAAGAGCCATCTAACTTTCTTCTTCTCCTCCTCCTCTCCTCTTCCTTCACCCTACCCCTTTCTTCTACTTTCCTGCTTCCTTCCTGATAAGAAAATCAGTAGCCTGTGCCCTGGGAATAATTCCGTTTTAGCTCCAAGATGTGACTCCATCATTGGTCAAAGTTAATTGGGGGCTCAAATTTCTCCTCCAGATGATTAGTTTAGGTATGGACTTGAGATACATTTCTAACCAATGAGGCATAAGGGGAAGTCTTCTGGGACACTTCTGGAACAATTTCCCTTTCTTATTAAAAGAAAGACATGTTAAGGGAAACTCTGTTTTCTGCTCTTGTGAGTTTAGCTACATAAAGATGTGATGCCTGGAGCTGTGGCAGCAATGTTGTGACATTTAGAGTCAACCACAAGGATATTAGTCAAAATGCTGAGAATGATCAAGTGGAAAGGTGGAAATAATCTGGGTTTTTGATGAGCTGTTGAGCTTCTTTTAGATGAGATAATAAATAAGGATTTCTTAGGCTTCCTCTTATTTGTAGTGAAAACCACCATAACTGATATACTACTATACTTTGTACCTTTGGAAATGGTCTTACTAGAAGGTGCTGTTATTATTTTTTTCAAAGCTAACTTCTTGATTAGATAACAATTTCTTCAGGATGGATCTCATTCATTTTGTAGTCCCTGGCACCTAGCATACAACCTGTTATGTACTGGTGCTCAACAAATGTTTGTTAGATAAACATTATATATGAGGAATGTTCATTGTAAAGCATTTCAGACTCACTGGCTGAGCACTTTTTCATATTTTAGCCCAGGCCTGTCAGAAAAGTAAGAAAAGTCGATTGGAAGTTCTCTCGCACCTAAACGCAGAAGTCAGATGCAATCTTCCTTCTGTGCTGTCTTTTCTGCTGAAACTGGTCAATGTTTTTCAGATGAGCTACACCCAAGAACACTTTGCTTTTGTATCTTCTTCACAAAATATGTTCCTGCATAGTTATTTATAAATAAAAAATTTATAAGTATATTTTAATTATTATTCAGTCAGTAGCTAAAGGAATCCCATGGTTCTTCCCTCTTAGAAAGCAGAAAACTAAAAAAGAGGAAATCTGAATAATTATAGTCTAATTTATCAGGATTCCTAAAATTTGCATATGTATGTACAGGAAACTCATTTTTATATGGAACACAACTAGTTAAAGTCACTGACCTTTTTGGGAACTTGTGTTTTACTTTTATGAAGAGGGGAAAATGACAAATAGACAAGCTAACCTGAAATTGATTTTTTAAAAACTTTCCAGGTTATTTCATAGGATGTGTCCGTATTCAGCTTTATCTTCTAAGTTCTTACAACTACAGTACACGCCAATTTTTAGGTTAGTGATGAATCTGTTTTTAAACTGAAGGACCATTTAGAACAGGGGTTATTCCCAGGTAGATCCTTAAAACTCCATCTGAGCACAACCTGCCTACATGAAAGGGAAGAGCAGGACAAAGACAATGGTGGCAATCTGCACATGTGCCCTGCCCCCTGGGCAGTGCTGTGGGCAGGGCTGGAGGCCAAGGGGAGCCTTTCCCTTTCTGCTGCCGCCTCTTGGGATTCTCTTTGAAATTAAAAAAAAAAAACAACCTTTTTATTTTGTTGAGTACAATTTCTTATTATATATTTTTATTCTCATCTACGTTTTGGGATTGAATTTCCCTTTCCATGGTAGCCTGGGCCTCTGCCTGGCTTCCCGTCTCACCCCTGCACCACGGTGAGACCAGGTGCTGCGTGGAAGCAGGCGCAGAGCAGAGTGCGGAGGTGAGACCTGGCCACCCCTGCCCCTGGGCTCCTGTGGCCAGGCTGGAGCGCCTGCGTCTGTGCTCCCACACACCCATATCCCCACACGAGGTCTTCTTCCTCTGCATTCCTTCTCCACACCTCTCTCTCTCAAGGTCCATTCTGCTTTATCTTCTCCAATATGCACTGCACCTGTACCTTACACCTGTTTCTCTGAAAGGCAGGAGAAGCTCATATCCATCCATTGAGCACAATCAGAACACCAGTCAGGGTCCACAAGTGATGGTGGTGGGGCAGGGCTGGTCCTTCCCTGTCTCTGCTGGTTCCTTGGTTACCTCCTCCCTAGTGTGTGAGCAGAGGAATGAGGACACTGCTGAATGTGGGGCCCTACCTTGCTTGGGGCCTCAGTGTTGTGCTCATTCTGCTTTGCAGAAAGGCCTTGGACTAAGGGAGTGAGATGAAGGCCCATCATCTACTCAGGAGGCTGTGTGCCCTGGCCCAGGTCTGCTATGCCTGGGAAAGCAAGGTGCTTTCCACAGCGGCTGCGCCGATCTGCATTCCCCATAACAATTAGAAATGGATCTGCCTTTTGACCTGGTGATCCTACTTCTGGGAATATATCTGCAGGAACCCAAAACACTAATTCAAAAGGACATAAGCACCCCTATGCTCATTGTAGCATTATTTACAATCACCAAGATTTGGAAGCAGCCTAGGTGTCCATCAGAGGATGAGTAGATAAAACAACTATGGGACAGTTACACAACAAATACTTCTCGGTTGTAAAAAAGAAGAAAATTTTACCCTTTGTGACAGTATAGACAGAACTGGAGAATATTATGCTAAATGAAATAAGCCAGCCAGAGAAAGACAAATATGGTATTTCACTTGTATGTAGAACCTAATGAACAAACTGAGCTAACAAGGAAAATGGGGAGAGACTCACAGATGGAGGGCAGGTGACAGCTAGTGTGAAGGGGGAAGTTAGGGGATGGAGGGATTGAACAAAAAGGAAAAAGGACTCATGGACATGGACAACAGGGTGGGAATTGCTGGGGAGAGGGGTGTATATGGGGACTAAATGTAATAAAAAAAATGCAATAAAAATTAAATCAATAAAATAAAAGAAAAATCTAAAGAAAAAGAAACAAAAGAAAAGCAAGGTGCCTTTTTCTAGTTTGTGCAAAGGCTCTCAAGTGACTAGCAGAGGCCCTGGCCCCATTGCTGTGAGCCAGAGACTGGCCTATGAATGCATGAGAGGGGCTGATGGCCTCTGCCAGGCCTTTCCAGACCAACACAACTCACACCATGACAGAGGCATAAAATGGTCCTTTTTGAAGGGTCATATAGGTCGCAAACACCCAGCAGAGTGCGGGAGGAAGAGAAGTGGTAACTTAACCTTTTGTGCTAATTTAGTCTTTTTTAGCATGCCGTGGAAGGACCCATAGACAGAGTCCATGGATGCTCTGTCTCTTTTCAACTCTCCCTTTCCACATGGCCCTCTCTTTGGAATTCCCTAGTCCAGCCCCTTCCTGGGGCAATTTTTATTCCCCACTTCCACATAGGAGGAGAATTTTCAGACCTATCTACTCCATACATCCTGTATCTCAGTTAGGCTTTTGTTGGATGAAAATGACATGTCTTCTTTATTTGGTCATTGTCAACTGCACAGGGTTGGGATGTTGGTCCCTGTCCCATGCACTGAGGCTGCTCTAGTTCCGGTTTTATTTCCCCATGAGCGAGAGCTTCCCTTACTATTTTCCTAAGAACCCAGGCCAAATTGCTGAGCCTAACATCCATGTTTTAGTCTCATATGAAGAAAGCATATTTTTCTTGTTAGCATTACTCTGACATTTTTCATTTAAAAACCATAATCCCTGGTGTTACCGTGCTGAGGAGCATTTGATGTTCTAATGCCTCATTTAACAAGGGTCATCACCATGCATCTCTAAATGGCTTTCTCTTTGTCATTCATTGGTACCAGTACTGATTATACTATTTATTATTTTGAATCTTCCTTTACCTCCAATAGAAAGTCAACATGGGTTCTAGTTTATCAACTCATTCTAGTATCAACTTTTAAACCCCAATATAAAAATGAAAACGAAAGTTTGGACTGGCATAGGAGGGCACCGATTTATCCCTGATACTCCCCAATCTCTGTTGGTAGGAAAATTTTTGGAACACATGTGCGTTTCCAAAGGAGTGGAGAATGGTCAGAGTGGTATCAAGAATGATGGAGAAGCTGAAATGCAGACGCGCTTGAGAGAACTGACAACACTTTATCCCCTCTTCTCCTCCTGTCCTAATCTTCTCCACCTCTTTCCCTTTTCTTTATCTTTGATCTCTCTCACTTTCTTCTCTACCTGTCCTCAATTCTTTTCCTTTCCCTCCTGCCTTCCCTCGGCATCACCAGAACTTTTCAGGAGCCAAGTGAAGAGCTGGACACAGGGTTTTTGAGATGGTTCTTGCACGTTCCAATGGCAATTAGGAAGGGGCAGATGGGGAGTAGGGAACACTCTGGCAGTGCCTTTCAAGGGACATGGTCGTATTCTCTTTGCACCCAGCCTGTGCCGTCCTTATACATCAGGAGCCCAGAGAAGCTGAGCATGGGTGATTAGAACCACCTAGACCGTATGACGGTAACTGATGCTGTTGATGGGAACCTGACATTTTGTTCCTCCCTTCCCACACCTTTTCTCCTTTCACTTTAATTACTCACTGAACTCTGTTGATTATACCTCCTAAAATCACCAATTCCCCCTTTAATGCACTTAATCCTTAAAAAGAAACAAGTCAGCTGTCTGAATCGGGGTTCCGCATCCAAGCAGAACACAAGGGAAGGAGCGAAGTGAAGGTATAAACGTCAGAAGCAGCAGCAAGGGAATAGCGGGAGCGAGAGGCGGCGCGAAAAGCTGACGTCAGCGCATGGCGTTAAGATTGCCATGGTGGGCAATGGAGCACGATTGCTCTGAGAGGCCTATCGAATGCCTCCCAGCACTGCCCATGTGCAGGATGGGCGGTTGGGGCATTTCTACCAGCCCCCGTCTCCTACAGGCGGAAGGTTGTCTCCAAGATGTTAACCCCAGGCCCAACTGGCGGGTAAGGCTGAGCAGGCTCCTGGGGCATCGGCGAAGGCTCCGAGGCAGAAAGGGGAGCAAGGCGCAGCACGTCGAGGTGGAGCGCTGCCGGGAGAGGGGAGTCCGGACTCCAGCAGGAGCGGCGCGCCACGGCTGTGGCTGACCTCAGGAACGGCCCGTGGTATGCGCAGGGAGCCTCAAAGCTGTCTGCTAGTGACCAACGAAGTGAAAACAAGGGGTCCTACGGTTTGTTCTTAACTCCGGCCTGAAGTCCATCCTCTCTAACAACGAGGTGGCAGAGAAAATATATGATCTGTTTTTGCTGTCAGTCTCTCTACAGGCTTTCCTGGAAGTTGCCTAATCAGTTACTTACTGTTTCAACCATAGTCGATTTCCATAGCTAAAATCAAAGTAAAAAAGTAATTAAGGAATACAAATATTACAAAATAAGCTTTAGAATGTAACTGTACATTTTACTTTCTGTGAGCCTACTTTATGTGTTATTTAGGCAAGAGAAATAAAGCAAAGCGACAATATATTAAAAGGACGTAACTTTAAAAAACATATTTAAGTACAGTGACTGTATAATGAGAAAAGTCGAGGTTTGCTGGTGTGGTAAAGGAGGGAGATGTGGGGGCTTGGTCCTCCCAAGAAGGTAAGGACAAGGTGAGGAAGCATGTGCAAGAAGTGGTGAGTCCTCAACTCCTCTGACTCGTCAGCTTTGACACCCGAGTCTAGCTTCTATCATGAGGCCAAAGGAAACTTACTATATGGGTGTTCTAAGGAAGGATAAGGGGCTAACGAAGAGAGATGTGGTTGGTTGATTGGAAGAGATAAAGAGATTTTTGTTTAAAAAAATAGTGGAAGGGAAAGAGAGAAAGAGAATCAAAGATAATTTATTGCTCTTTTAAGATCCTACAATCCGTGATAGCCCCACGTGCAGTTCTTTCCACCATTTTGGGTTTTCAAGCTCTTCTGAATCAGAGGCAGGGATTTCCCTACGCTGTGCAGAAGGAGGTGTCTGGCAGATGATTCTGAACACTAGAGAGCAGTCCTTACCCAAGACCTGTGCTGTTGACAGCAATAGGGTGCCAGTCCACAGCTAGGGCTGTTTCTTCTCTGGTTATTTGGAAACATTATTTCTGAATTGTAAAAATGAATACAAATTCCTATGAAGCAGTCTTCTGCGAAAAAAAAAAAAGTGTGGAATAGGAATTTAAATGTTCAGGTGCGTGTGGATTGTACCTATTGCATCCGTCCGTTCTCTCCATGCTCACTGCATCGCCAATCTCCACTTGTTTTTGCTGTCACCACACTAGTGTAGGCCATCATCAGCTCTTCCCTGGATCATGGCCTTTAGCCTGTCCCCTAAAATATTTTTCTCATGTGTTTTTTGAAGAGGTCTTTCCAAGAAGAATATGGTATTATGGTATATCCTTGCTTAAATTCTTCAAGCTCTCATGGTAGCTCTTAAGATAGATTACAAACTCCTTAGCACTAAATAATTCTTGGGTTTATAAGGACAGGAAACATATCTATCTTCTCACCTTATGTCTTCAAATGCAGCACACTGACTGTGAAATAGTAGGACTAGGTAAATTTTTATTTTTAACCACCTCTCCAAGGTAACTTTAGCTCTCTAGGGCAGCTTCCTTACAGGAAGTGACCGAAGCATCCAGGCCAATTTATATCTGGAAAACTTAATTTCTGTGGCCCCTGTGGCAGAAGAAAAGAGAGATAAAGGCTTGTACAAGGACTTTTCACTGTCTCAGCCAAGAAGACCACATATACAGCCCATTGGCCAGACTGATGTATGGTTCTAGCCTGGATGCAAGGGAGTCCGGGAAAGGTTACTTTCCTGTGTGCTCAGTAAGAGGACAATGAATGGGAACTTGGAGATTGTGTAACATTGTATTGGCCACAGAGTTAATTAATAATGAACAATGCAGACTTTGGGAAAGGTACTCCTTATGTTGTGATAGCCTTGTTTGAGCCATGAAGGCTGGATTGCAAACTGGAAGTGGGTATGAATGATTCTCTTGAAGGTCTTGGCTGTGTGCACTCTCAGCCTTGCTTGTGGGAGAAGACTGGGCTTTAAATTTTGTGCAGCAAAGAACCATTTTTATTATTTGGAGCAGAGGATTAGGAGCCCATGACCGTTGAGTGGCCTAGAGATTCCATTGGAAAGAAGAGTACAAAAGGATTTGATGCCTTCATTATACTGGAGTCATCTGAGAGCAAGGCTGGCACTCAGAAGTTGGCCTCAGGGTTTGTGAGCTCTAGGAACTGCAACAACAATGGAAGAGTAGATTATTCTTAGCCCTCGCTTCCATATACCCAAACTTTCACTATATCTTGGTCCAGCACCGCTGACTAATCTTACTTAGCTATACTTTCAAGGCACCTGGAGAGAACGGTGTTCATGCTTGGATAGAATCTGCACAGAGTGAGCAGTTTGGGGGAGTGCATTCTGTGATGACACAAGTAGACATGAGGGCTCTGGTATTGTAGGGTTGGAGGGCAGACTGGGAAAAGGGACAAGTAATCACTAGGTTTGATTTGTACAAATGGTCTAAAGAACCCCAGAAATTACTTAGATTGGGGGAAACCTACAGTAGGTTATGACTTCCTTTCATTGCAGGTATTTGAGAATGTAGAGTCACTATGGTTAGGACATGAAAAGATACGACCTTATTTTGCACTTCAGTTGGTGAAGCGGGATGCTTAAGTTACAAATATGGTGAACATTAGAAGAGTATTTCACAGCCTGTTCTGACATCCATTAGCCTTGACTTTTCTCTTCTGATAATAGAAATTATACTTAGCAAAAGAGATAGAAAAGCACTTTGCAAGAGAAGTTGAATAATATTATTCATCATTGTTAATGATAAATAGTAACCACAACAATAACAGTGACAGCAAACTTACCATGACAATAACAAACACTGCAAACTTACTTTTTCTTGATATATCCTGGATGCCCACTTTTCTTATTTATTCTTTGTTTTGCTTTTTAAATTATCCAACTCATTTCAGTGTCAACATTAGTTGCTACATTCATCAACTTGGAAAGCCTGTAGCCTTGGACAAAAGTGTCATTCAATATGTTTGATGTATTCAGCTCTGCATCAGTAATCTATTTGCAAAATTGTCCAATTTGAAAGTGACACATTTGATTCACCTGACTTTCCTTTTTCCAGCAGAGTAAAATTTGAAGGAATTCAAGAGGTGCTGGGCACTAGTCACCGAGGAGAAAGGACAATAAAGGGATGTGTAAAGTACTCAAGAGAAAATTGGTGTGCATCATTAGTAGTTGAACAGAATGAAGAGCCTGTTGGAGCTGAACTTCCCCAAACAAAAGACAATGACATCTGGAGGGGAGTGGGATCATTTTAAGTTTTTGGTGTTAGCTGGTTGATTTTGATTTTTCAACTTTTTAACATAATTTACTCTAATTATTTAAGTATGCCTATTCATTGTAGAAAATTAAAGAGTATATTTAATATAAAAATATAAAGAACAAAGAAAATAATGACATAATTCTGCCACCAAAGAGAACTATTATTTTTATTTTAATATAATTCCTTCAATTCTTTTTTTCTGTGTGTATATAAATTGTTGTTGTTATAACCTTTACAAAAAGGAAATAATTTTTACATAAAATGAAAATGTTTATGTTAAGAAACATAACCACGAGTTGAACTCCCACTGTAAATTCATGACCTAAGTTTTTAACATATCCATTGCACCTCTTTCCTTTATTTATTGAATTTTTGGGGGGTGATGTTGGTTTAAAAAACCATATAGGTTTCAAGTGTACAACTCAACAAACTGTCATCTGCACACTGTATTATGTGCCCATTGCCCCAAGCAAAGTCTTTTTCTGTCTCCATTTATCCCCCCTTTTCCCATCTCCACCTACCCCCACTCCTCTTTCCCTCTGGCTGTCACCACACTGTTTTCTGTGTCTGTGTGTTTTAGGTTTCACATATAAGTGAACTCATATGGTATTTCTTCCTTTGACTGGCATATTTCACTTAACATAATAATCTCCAGGTCCACCCATGTTGTCACAAAAAGTAAGATTTCCTTTTTTTTAATGGCCGAGTAGTATTCCATTGTGTAAATGTAGCATGAATCTCTTTAGTGTAAGGTAATGCCAGCATAAAAGAGAACCAACCCTAGCCTCAAAGAGCCTATTACAATATGAGGAAGGAATCGAGGCAGATAAACAGTCATTTAAATGGATGAATACTTATTAAGAAATTGTAACATGGCTAGTACTGCACCAGGTAACAAAGTTGTGGACACAAAGGAGTAAATACCTGAATCCTGACTTCAAGGACTTAACAGTCTCATGGAAGACAAGGGACATGACTTACACATAGCACAATAAGCAAAGATCCCAGCCATTGTTACAAACCATAATACCTCAGGAATTCAGAGGAAGGAGAAATCATCACAAGCTGAGGCCATAAGGAGCATTTCATCAGAGAGGTGATTTTTGAACTGGATCCTTTCAGGATGGAAGAGATTGGAAAAAAAAAACAATGAGTAAGGAGACGGAGCACCTCGGCCACCTCTTCTTCCCCACCCTCACAGGAGCTGTGGACGGGGAGGGCTGAGGGAGAACAGCGGCTAGCCGGGATGGTAGGAACCTGACGGCGAACCGTAGGTTCAGTTAGAGTAGTCCAAGGCCAATGCTGCTTCTGTATTGTCCAATCCGAAGTCCCAGAGCAATAGCCTGCTTTTGGAAAGTGGATCCCAGAAGTTTTAACGGGTGATCCTTTGTTTGTAACATGGTCTTAACTCTTAAAAGGAAGAGAATTATTTTCTTTCACAATATTTCGTGGACTTAGTGAAACCCACAAGAAACTACAAGGATTATTGCAATCTTGTCTCACCACTTAATTTTATTTTATTTTATTTATTTTGGGGGGTATATTTTCTTGATTATGCAATTACAGTTGTCTCATTTTTTCTCCCTTTATCCCCTCTGCCCTGCACCCCATCCCATCATCCTGACACCGCTTAGTTCATGTCCATGGCCTGTACGTACCAGTTCTTTGGCTTCTTAACTTCCCACACTATGCTTAGCCTCCCTCTGTCTATTTATTTTTTTGTCAACATTTTCCCACAACCACTTTCCCCAGCCCCACCCACCCCCACCTCCCACCCTCAGTCCTTCCCCCATTTGCCTTTGTTGGAGGGTCTTTTATGTATGTTCCTTGATGACCGTTCCTCTCCCTTTCCTCTGTCATCCCCCTCCTTCCTCCCCTCTGGTTACTGTCAGTTTGTTTTTTATTTCAATGTTGCTGGCTATGTTTTGCTTGCTTGTTTATTTTGTTGATTAGGTTCCACTTATAAGTGAAATCGTATGGTATCTGTCTTTCACCGCCTGGCTTATTTCACTTAACATAATGCTCTCCAGTTCCATCCATGCTGTTGCGAAGGGTAGTAGCTCCTTCTTCCTTTCTGCTGCATAGTATTCCATTGTGTAAATGTACCATTGCTTTTTGATCCACTCATTTACTGTTGGGCACTTAAGTTGCTTCCAGTTCTCGGCTATTGTAAGTTGTGCTGCTATGAACACTGGGGTGCAGAGGTTCTTTTGAATTGGCGTTTCAGGACTCTTAGGGTATAATCCAGCAGTGGAACTACTGGGTCAAAAGGCAGGTCCATTTTCAGTTTTTTGAGGAAATTCCAAACTGTTTTCCACAGTGGCTGCACCGGTCTGCATTCCCACCAACAGTGCTCTAGGGTTCCCTTCTCTCCACATCCTTACCAGCACTTATCGTTTGTTGGTTTGTTGATGATGGCCATTCTGTCTGGTGTGAAGTGGTATCTCATTGTGGTTTTCATTTGCATCTGTCTGATGGCTAGTGATGCTGAACCTCCTTTCATGTGTCCCTGGGCCCTGTGTATGTCCTCCTTGGAGAAGTGTCTGTTCAGGTCCTTTGCCCATTTTTTAATTGGATTGTTTCTCTTCCTGGAGTGGAGTCGTGTGAGTTCTTTATATATTTTGGAAAGCAAATCCTTGTCCGAGGTATCATTGGCAAATGTATTTTCCCATACGATTCGCTCCCTTTTCATTTTGCTGATGTTTTCTTTAGCTGTGCCGAAGCTTCTTATTTTGATGAAGTCCCATTTGTTTATTCTTTCCTTTATGTCCTTTGGTCTAGGGGACAGATCGGTGAAAATAGTGCTACGTGGGATATCTGAGATTTTCCTGCCTGTGTTCTCCTCTAGGACTTTTATGATGTTGCAACTTATATGTAAGTCTTTTTATCCATCTTGAGTTCATTTTTGCATTCACTGCTTAATTTTAAACTTGCAATATTTTTCTCTTGCCTTGATGAGTTAATTCCAGTAAAAGGAACACCTAGTAATACTCAATGTTCAGAAACTTTTTTTCAAGATGGTCCTGAGAGAGGCCTATGCCAATTTAAGCATGTGATTCGAACACATTACTGCAAGTCTTACAGAATGAATAGTAAAGGAGAGCATAGGTGTCAGATTCTGCCACTGTCCAGCTGTGTGATTTTGGATAAGTAACTTGATGTCTTTGAGTTTCAATTTCCTCATTTGCAGCAAAGAGAAAATAATTTCCTCTACATGAGGTTATTATGAGAATTAAGTGAGATATATACAAGTAAAATTTCTTCTGGCATAAGAAATATGCTTAATCGACAGTAGCGACTACTATAACAGAGAATACATGAGGTGACTTCCTCCCCGCTTGCTCCTGGGTCACTTAAGGACTAAAACTGGCTGGAAAGCATAGTAATTTGAATGGGCTGTGACCTCCACTGGAGCAGTGTTTTAAAGTGGGGGCTGGGCCGACGTAAACACAAGAGTGGCATCAACTTTTAATGAGTCAGCATTAAGCTGTCGAACATAAATACCCTGTGTTTGTAACCTATTAGACAGTCAAGGAAACTCAACCACCCTTAAAGCATTTTTTACCTTTTAGCACAAGAAGGGTTTATTTCTTATCTTCAGTATTACAATAGAGAGACATTTTGAGGTTATACTCTAATGAGAATGTGAAGCATTTGTTTACGTTGCAGATGAAGGGAAAGCAAAAATTGTATCTATTAGATATTAAATGAGCTGTTTGGAAATGTAGAAGTTTAACTAATGTCATTGCAAGATGAAAGACCAGTGCGCTGATACAGAGAAGGACTGCAGAGTTTCATGGATTTCCTGGACGCTGTACCTTATCCTTGCTCTCCTGTTTGCCTGGACACATCTGTGCCATCGCCACTCCCTGCTCAAAAGCCTGGCCACTGCCAGTACGTCTTTCAGGTCAGCTTCTCTGATCCCCAAAACCTTGGTTTTGGGGCCTCTTATGTGTGTTTTCACAGCATTTTGTTCTTCCGTTCATGTCAATGTTTTCACATTTTTGGAGGCTAAATTGTGGGAATGTGGTTGAATAGTATAAACTGCTTATACATTTATATTACAAATATTTAGTATAAAACCTTTAAAAAAAGGATTCTCCTTTCTCTAAAGCCCCAGGTGCCTCTAGCTTTTAGTAAAATGCAATTTCTGCAGCTCAAAAATAGGTAAGATCATCATGTTTCAGGCAGTTTCATCAGACCTGTTCCCATTCCTTCAGAAGTTGGCTTTTAAGTATGACAGCAGTATAGGTTCCAGATGGTCTGTATAATTCAAGTAAATCATACATTCCATATAACAAAACCTAAAAAGTGTATTTGAAAATGTGTTTTACAGACCTTACCTAGAAACCCTTTGTCCAGGCCAAGTCTGATGACATGGATTTCTCTTATTCCACCGCTGATTAAATGATGCTCATAACCTACTGTAGCAAGAGAAGGAGTGGTCCATGGTGCACTGTATGAAACTGCCTGTGTGTGCATCTGTCTTCCATATGGGTCAGTGGGCTCCATAAAAGCAAAGGCCGTGCCTTGCTCTCCTGTATCCTCTGAATCCAGTGCAGAGCCCATCGCCTCATAGGTGTTCACAAATATTTATTGAGTGAGTTGGTTTCCTCTTCTTTAAAGTTAAGGAAGGCTCAGCTTCAGGACATTATCATGGCTCAATAGCTTCTCCAAAGAGGGGAGGACATCTCTTTGCCCTGCTTAGAAGAGCAGGCCAAAAAACTCCTTTTTGTGCTCCTGAGGAAAAAAAAAACAAAGCAAAACTGTTCCTTTCGTTCAGAACTATACTTTGGGTTTAAGAATGTCTGAAATTGTATGTAAATGTTCTTTTTCCCTAGAGAAACAGTGCTTAATTTTAAGATTCTCAAAGTTGTCTATGATGCTCAAAATGATGAGAATCATTGCTTCAGAACCTTCCTTAAAATGGGCTCAGAGGGATCCCTTTTGATAATGTCACCAGGTAAAAACACGCTGAGTACGGCCCTGTTGGAATATTTTATTTTCCTCCAGGCATCAGTGCCATCTCCGTGTCTGGTGATGTTGCCTTTGCCAAAGGGAGCCCTGATTGATGTAAAACATCTTAATTTTATAAGAGAAGTCCTGCCCCACCTACTCCTTTCTGTCAACTTCCTTACTCAAAACTGAGAGTTAAGATTCTGGTTTTATCACACAGAAACTTTGTGCTTCAGCAACTTGCCCAGCCTCTCTAAGACTTGGCTTCTTCATATCTAAATGCGGTGTTCCTCTCCTCTTAAGCATAATGCTTTTAGCTCACAAAGTTGTTCATTTGTTCACTCAACACATATCTGTGGAGGACCTACTATGTACCACATACTGTTCTAGTGGTGAACAGAAAGAACAAGGAGCAAATATTCCAGGAGAAGGAATCAGACAATAAACAAAGAGGAAAACAGGATAATATCAGATCGTAATGAGTGCTCTGCATAGATTTCAAATAGAATGATGCAATAGGTAGAGAGTTGATTGGGTAGCTAGTTTAGACTGGGCCATCATGGAATGTCTCTCTGAAGGGTGACATGTAGTATCTGATGATCAAGACAGGAGAAATGGCTAGTGCAACAGTTCTGAGGCAAACATGGACTTGATGTATCTGAAGAATGCCTGTGTGACTGAGGGAATCCCATTGCTCAGCAGGTATGGCTTTGAAAGTCACCATAAAAATTTTAAGTACAATGGGAGACTTTGGGATGTGTTTTAAACAGGGGAGCGATGTGCTCTAAAATACTTAGTTAACAGATCACTCCAGCTGCTGTGTAGAAAATGAATTGTAAAGAGCCAAGAATTCAAGCAAGTAAACTAATTAGTAGCTACTCTGGGTGTTCAAACTATAGGCGATGGTGGCTTGGACCAAGGTAAAGGTGTAGAGACGGGAAGAAGTGGCCTATTGTAGGGGTGTGCCCAAAACACCTGGGCTCACACCTGATGTACAATGAGCACTCAGTCAAATCTAACTCTGGTGATATGATGATGATGATGATGATGATGATGATGATGATTGGCTTGGTAAAATAAAATTGAATCAAGTAATGGGTCAACATACAGTGGCTTTAAGAATATTACTGCATTTAGAACAAATTAGATAGGATGAGCCATATATTATTTGTATGTGATTTAATTAGTGTTACTTTTCTGACACTATTTTGGATACAATGTTTTCAACACTTTTCTCTTTGTGTTTTGAGAACAAATCCATCATTTACTTTTTTCAGGATGCACTGTTTAGTCATTTTGTAGTGAAAGAATCCTGATTATCTTCAAATGACAGATGTGAACCAGAGAACTCTAAGTTGTGTGGAAGATGTGATATAGTGCATTGCTTTGGAATTTATTATGAGCAAGGAGTTGGAAAAAATTAGGGAGTTAATATCCAGGAAGAAAGCAAAACTAAAAAATGACACAGATACATTAGTATATTTATGGATACATGTCATGCAGTTTGATGCCAGCAAAGCCAAATGAAGAAGTAATGTTCTGAAAACAACTCACAATTACCAAGACCACTAAGCTCTGAGTCAGAGAAATATGAAGATTAGGGACTTTCAAACATATATGGTTGCTATGGAGTTGCTGAAAGTTACCAGAGAGGGAGAGTCTTTCTCTCGGCACTTTAACAAATGCGTGTTTCTTTCCAGCCTACCTTTATCAAACAAGCTTGTATTTACAAGCTAAATTATTCTGAGACAGAGAAGCTTTAAATGAATGACAGACATCATCACAATCCTTTAAGGTCATGCTGATCTCTTCAAATGTTAGAATTCACTAGAGTAAGGTTGCCTTTTCAAATAAGTGACCCCATCACTTTAGAGTAATCCTTGTAATGAGTATAAATCTAGCAACACATTCTAAGAAAGCACTAGATTCTAAATGATAATATTCTACTAGGGCAGAGAGAGAGTCTATTTTCAAAATGTGGACACCAGTATTCTCCAAGTAGTGTAGTTTCTAGATATACTGGAGTAGTTATTTAGGCTTACTGAAGACCAACAATGATTTTGGCAGTGAATTTCTGCTACCTTCTAAATTCTTCTCTTTTCTTTTTTCTTCCTTCCTTCCTTCCTTCCTTCCTTCCTTCCTTCCTTCCTTCCTTCCTTCCCTCCTTCCTCCCCTTCTTCTCTCTTTTCTCCCTCCCTCCCTCTCTCTCCTTCCCTCCCTACCTTCCTCCTTCTCTTCCCCTTCCTTCTTTGAAAATTCAGATGATAAAAATAAAAGTGCTTGTCAGTAGTTTAATAAAGATTTATTTGGATCATTAGAAATACACCTTTAAATCAACAAAACAAAATCATCTAAAATATAAGCAAAAAACAGCATTCCCCAAAGTATGTTCAGTGGATCACTAGTTCTTCAAGACATCCTTCGAAAGAAATCTCAGATACACTGACTGCTGTATCTCAGATCTGCTTGAGCACCACTTTAAGCCCCTATTGCCACTATGTGGCATGACTTCTTCAAGGTCATGGTCAGCTACAACCTCATTAAAACAATATAAGAAAGTTAGCAGAACAGGTACAGTACCTGCAGCTGCATCTAGTCTCCTGACTGTAATCAATGTTTACCATCTTCTCTTCCACTGCCCATTCTAGGTTTCCTCTACCCTTAGCCATCACTTTTGCTCCTTTAGATTTCTTGCCTCATGGACTAACTCAGAACTTTGTCTCTGAGTGTCTGATTCCTTGGTTACTATCTATCAGGAATGGAAGCATCAAGACACACCTCAGTAAATTTGAGTTCCAGGCATATTCCTTCACCCTCCCATTATGTAACAGCAATCCTAACACCCCACGATAATTAAGAAAGACTTTTACCACCACTATAATGACACCTTCCTTTGACTGCTGGTCCACACGCATGAAGAGCTCAGAGTGACCAGGTGGCAATTGTGGCTGCAGGCTCAGTGGAATGGAAGCCCTACCCTAATCCCTGGTGGAAGGGCAGTCCCACAGAAACCAAGGCCTCTTATCCAACAGATCCTAAATTGTAGGAATGGGAAGCACAAAAATGAAGTGCATTACTGAGAATGATGGTGAGAGGGGCTAATTTTACTTGCATCCCTCCATCCCTAGACAATGTATAATATTTTAGCTATTATGCCTCAGTACCATATAACAGAGATTGGCACAGTGCATCTCCAATCTGGAGGGTCTTGTCTCTAACCTGCTCTATTACTGGGATCTTTGATAGACCATTGCAACGATCTATCAGATTTTCTGCTTCTGGATAAGCTGGCTTATGGTAGGACAAATGAGCCCGTAGTCATGTACTCTTACCAGTGATATGCATCCTTTGCTGCAAGATGTGTGTCTTCATGTGAGAGCCCATGGAGGTAAATTAGGAAAAGTCCTCAGGTAGTGGTCAGGGAAGGCAAACACATATAGAGTAGGTTTCATTTCTGCTCTCTCCAGAGTAGAATCTCTCAAGACATGGAGAATGGCTCTAACCTCTATAATACTACCTAAGGTGTTGGGTTGCTTCTAATTTAAACTTTTGCTTAATCAATTAACTTGGTTATTATTTCATAACTATTGAATGACCACAATATATTAAGTTTTTAATTTTTCTAAAAATATATTTACATTGCACCATGAGTTTCTGTCCCTATCCTTTAGGCTCCAATGATAAAACAGATTCATATAAATTTGAATCTTTGAGGATATTGCTTTTATGTAAAGTCACCCTAGGACATTGGAGATCTGATAAGCAGACAGCAAAGAATTTGTTTTGTTGTTGTCTGTGGAACTAATTAAACACATGGACAGACAAACCAGTCAAATCAGTATGTTCCTCTGGTTCACTCAAGAAATCCCAAGAGAATCAGATCTGTTTCTATCTAAGTCTTAATTGCTCTAAATCAACTGAATGATGCATTAGATCAAGTGGACT
Source organism: Mormoops blainvillei (assembly GCA_004026545.1). Lineage (NCBI taxonomy): Eukaryota > Metazoa > Chordata > Mammalia > Chiroptera > Mormoopidae > Mormoops > Mormoops blainvillei. Next base: position 27,657 of record PVJD01001068.1, read on the forward strand.
TAACTGATATATATATAGAACCTTTTATCCCAAAGAAGCAAAATACACAATCTTTTCAAATGCACATGGAACATTCTCAAAGATAGACTACATGGTCGGACACAAAGCAAGCCTCAACAAATTTAAGAAAATGCAAATCATATCAAGCATTTTCTCAGACCACAAGGGCTTAAAACTAGAAACCAACCTCAAGGAAAAAACTGAAAAACATCCAAACTCATGGAGACTGAATAGCATGCTATCAAACAATGAATGGGTTAATAATGAGATCAAGGAAGAAATCAAAAAGTTTTTGGAAACAAATGAAAATGAACAAAACATTTCAAAGCCTATGGGACATAGCAAAGGAAGTCCTGAGGGGAAAGTTCATAGCAATACAGGCCTACCAGGAAAAGATAGAAACATTTCAAATAAACAACCTAACACAACACCTATAAGAACTGGAGAAACAACAACAAATGAAGCCCAGAGCGAGCAGAAGGAAAGAAATAATCAAGATCAGAACAGAGCTGAATGACATAGAGACTAAAAGAATAATTCAAAGGATCAGTAAATCCAGGAGCTGGTTCTTTGAAAAGATAAGCAAAATCAACAATCCTTTAAGCAGACTCATCAAGAAAAAAAAGGGAGAGGACACAAATAAATAAAATCAGAAATGAAAGAGGAGAAATTACAACTGATACCACAGAACTACAAAAGATTGTAAGAAATTACTATGAATAACTATATGCCAAGAAATTTGAAAACCTGGGTGAAATGGACACATTTCTAGAAAAATATAGTCTTCCAAAACTGAATGAAGAAGAAGCAGAAAACCTGAACAGACTGCTAACGGCTGGTGAAATGGAAGCAGTAATCAAAAAACTCCAGGCACACAAAAGCCCTGGACCAGATGGTTTCACAGGAGAATTGTACCAAACATTTAAGGAAGAGCTTACCCCTGTCCTTCTCAGACTATTCCAGAAAATCCAAGAAGAGGGAAGACTCCCAAACTCTTTTTATTAGGCAAGCTTCATCCTAATCCCAAAACCAGATAAAGACACAATAAAGAAAGAAAACTACAGACCAATATTGTTGATGAACATAGATGCTAAAATCCTCAATAAAATATTGGCAAACCGCATCCAGCAATACATTAAAAATATACCATGATCAAGTGAGATTCATCCCAGGGATAAAGGATGGTACAATATTCACAAATCAATAAATATAATGCATTACATAAACAAAAAGAAAGACAAAAATCACATGATCATATCAATAGATGCAGAAAAAGCATTTGATAAGGTACAGCACACATTTATGATAAAAACACCCAGCAAAGTGGGAATAAAGGGGGCAAACCTCAATGCAATAAAGGCTATTTAAGAGAAACCTACATCCAATATTATACTGAACAGGAAAAAATTAAAAGCTTTCCTCCTAAGATCGGGAACAAGACAAGGAGGACCCAACAAGACAAGGATGTCTGCTCACACCACTTCTAGTCAACATAGTATTAGAAACCCTAACCTCATCCATCAGGCAAGAAAAAGAAATAAAAGGCATCCAAATTGGAAAGGAGAAAGTAAAACTGTCACCGTTTGCAGATGACATGATAGTGTGCATAGAAAACACTATAGGCTCCACCAACCTAATAAGTGAATTTGGCAAAAACAGCAGGATACAAAGTTAATATTCAGAAACTGAAGGCATTTTTGTACACCAACAATGAAATATCAGAAGCAGAAATCAGGGGGCAAAATCCCATTTTCTATAGCAACAACAAAAATAAAGTACCTAGGAATAAACGTAACCAAGGAGGTAAAAGACCTGTACTCAGGAAACTACAAAAAGACCTGTACCCAGAAAACTACACAACCCTGAAGAAAGAAATTAAGGAAGACACAAATAAATGGAAGCATATTCCATGTTCATGGATTGGAAGAATTAACATCATCAAAATGTCCATACTACCAAAGCACTTTATAGATTCATTGCAATCCCCATTAAATTACCAATGACATATTTCACAGATATAGAACAAACATTTCAAAAATTTATATGGAACCATAAACGACCTCAAATAGCTGCAGCAATTTTGAGAAAGAAGAACAAAGCAGGGGGGATCACAATGCCTGACATCAAACTATATTATAGGGCCGCTGTAATCAAAACAGTCTGGTACTGGCATAAGAACAGACCTACAGATCAATGGGACAGAATAGAGAGCCCAGAAATAAACCGATGTCTCTATGGCCCACTGATATTTGCCAAAGGGGGTAGAAGCATAAAATGGAGTAAAAATAACCTCTTCAACAAATGGTGTTGGGAGATCTGGACAGCTACATGCAAAAAAATTAAATTCGACCACCAACTTAAACCACACAGAAAAATAAACTCAAGATAGATGAAAGACTTAAATGTAAGTCATGACACCATAAAAGCCCTAGAGGAGAATACAGGCAGGAAAATCTCAGATATCCCACGCAGCACTATTTTCACCGATCTGTCCCCTAGAGCAAAGGACATAAAGGAAAGAATAAACAAATGGGACTTCATCAAAACAAGAAGCTTCTGCACAGCTAAAGAAAACATCAGCAAAATGAAAAGGGAGCGAATCGTATGGGAAAATACATTTGCCAATGATACCTCGGACAAGGATTTGATTTCCAAAATATATAAAGAACTCACACGACTGCACTCCAGGAAGAGAAACAATCCAATTAAAAAATGGGCAAAGGACCTGAACAGACACTTCTCCAAGGAGGACATACACAGGGCCCAGAGGCACATGAAAGGAGGCTCAGCCTCACTAGCCATCAGACAGATGCAAATGAAAACCACAATGAAACACCACTTCACACCAGACAGAATGGCCATCATCAACAAACCAACAAACGATAAGTGCTGGTAAGGATGTGGAGAGAAGGGAACCCTAGAGCACTGTTGGTGGGAATGCAGACCGGTGCAACCACTGTGGAAAACAGTTTGGAATTTCCTCAAAAAACTGAAAATGGATCTGCCTTTTGACTCAGCAGTTCCACTGCTGGATTATACCCTAAGAGTCCTGAAACACCGATTCAAAAGAACCTCTGCACCCCAATGTTTATAGCAGCACAACTTACAATAGCCGAGAACTGGAAGCAACTTAAGTGCCCAACAGTAAATGAGTGGATCAAGAAGCGATGGTACATTTACACAATGGAATACTATGCAGCAGAAAGGAAGAAGGAGCTACTACCCTTCGCAACAGCATGGATGGAACTGGAGAGCATTATGTTAAGTGAAATAAGTCAGGCGGTGAAAGACAGATACCATACGATTTCACTTATAAGTGGAACCTAATCAACAAAATAAACAAGCAAGCAAAACATAACAACATTGAAATAAAAAACAAACTGACAGTAACCAGAGGGGAGGAAGGAGGGGGATGACAGGGGAAAGGGAGAGGAACGGTCATCAAGGAACATGCATAAAGGACCCTCCAACAAAGGCAAATGGGGGAAGGACTGAGGGTGGGAGGTGGGAGGTGGGGGTGGGTGGGGCTGGGGAAAGTGGTTGTGGGAAAATGTTGACAAAAAAATAAATAAACAGAGGGAGGCTAAGCATAGTGTGGGAAATTAAGAAGCCAAAGAACTGGTACGTACAGGCCATGGACATGAACTAAGCGGTGTGAGGATGATGGGATGGGGTGCAGGGCGGAGGGGATAATGGGGGTAAAAATGAGACAACTGTAATAGCATGCTCAATAAAATATACTAAAAAAAATTACCGTAAATCCCACTAGTGCTCCTAGATCTAGGTAAATAATAATCATAACATAAACTTTGTTTTGGCATATTGTTCTTAGGCTAGTGACCCAGAATTCATTGTTTTTTTCGATTGAGGAACTAATTCATATTCTTATATAAGAAAATACTGAAAAACTTAGTATTAAGTAGATTCATTCTGTAGGCATAAAAATAAGAAATAAATACTGAAGATAATGGCATTCGAGGTTTGGCCAGCGCAAACCAAGATGCCTGCCACATCGCGCCCCAAAAAGGCCGTTGTGGGCAGGTACATTCACATTCCTTGTCACATGGGAGAGAAAATGGGGCTAATTTCAAGACATATGAGACCAGCTAGGAGGTTCCTTCCAGCACTCATTTCTGGTGGATTGGTTAGGTGAAAATTGTCCTCTAAATCAGGAAGCTCCAGGTTTCAGTCTGATCACATAAGGGCATTTAGAGCAGACGATGGCGCTAGGCCTACTGAGATGCCGCAGTGGCATTTGTGCTGGCTGCTCGGCTCCAAGCCAGCTCACCTAAACTCTCTGTGCCTCAGCTTCCTTATTTGTAAAAGGGAAACAGTAGTGGGAACCCTCCTCCCAGGGTGGTCAGAAGGACTAAACAAATGAATATACGTAAAATGCTTAGAATACCACCTGGCTCATAATAAGTATTCAGTAAGCGTTAGCTTCCATCTTCATCACCATCATCGTCATTATCTTTATCTCACATGTATCCTCCTGGGTATGAGAGTAAATTGAACTTGATAAATATGACTGCGTTAACTTGTACTCCAAAAACTGAAGGAGCTCAGATGGCCTAAAGTGATAAAGACTTTTTTTAAGATTTTTTTATTTTTAGAGAGAGGGGAAGAGAGAGAGAAACATCGATGTGAGAGAGAAACATCTATCGGTTGCCTCTCGTACATGCTCTGTCCAGGGACCGAACACGCAACCCAGGCATGTGCCCTGACCAGGAACTGAACCAGCACCCTTTTACTTTGCAGGACAATGTCTAACCAACTGAGCCACAGGGTTCAGGGCATGAGGATTTTTAATAACTGAACTTTTATAATTTTTCCACTAATTTTCTGCATACATTTCTTGGTACTATTTCTGAGAGAAGGTGTTATGGGTTAAATTGTGTTCTCAGAAAGCTATGCTGAAGTCCTAACTACTTGTACCCCCAAATGTGATCTCATTTAAAAATAGGGTTACATCACATACATCATTGCAGATGTAGTTAAGAGGAGGTCATAATGGAGCAGGGTGGGCTCCTAATCCAATGTGACTGTGTTCTTACCAGTAGAGGACAATGTGGATGTAGGGATGCACACAAGGAAGATGATATGAAGACACACTAGAGAAAATGACCATGGGACGGTGGAGGCAGAGATTGAGGGGATCATCTTCTAGCATTGGGGTGTCAAGAGTTCAGTGCAGATACCAGAAGCTAGAAGAGGCATGGGAGGATTTTCTTCTATAGGTTTCAGGGCGAGCAGGACCATGTGATATTTTGATTTTGGACTTCTAGCACCCAGATCTGTGAGACAATAAAGCTCTGTTGTTTTAAGCCACTCATTTGTGGTACCTTGTTATGATAGTCCTAGGAAACTAATAGGAGAGAGGATAAAAAATACAACTGAGGGGATAACACAGCACTGAAAGCTTAGAGTAATATTCAAGTGCTGAAGGTGTCAGTTTATGTTTTCTCTGACTGTTTTGACAAAATCCTACAATCTGATCTCCCCCTCAACCTCATTTTTTTTTAAACTTTTATTAGTATTTATTTTATGCTAAATTTACTCCCAGGCCATAAGCTTTTGTTTCTTCAGTTTCTTCTGGGATATCTCTTTCTTCTGTGCAACTTCCTCTTCTGGTTTAGGAACAATCTGTTCTTTTTCAGTAGGATCACCTCAGTGCAGCAGGGAGAGCTCCCGCGCTCTGTAAGTTCTCCGCCCCATGTTGGCAGCTTTGTTCGCCTGGATGTGCTCAGTGACCAGAGCATCTACATCTAAACCCTGAAGTTCAGCATTACTCTCTGCATTTTTAAGCATGCGCAGCAAAACCTCAGCACTCTTTCTGGGCCACCGACCCTGGGTCCAGGCCCACTGTTTGGCCTGGGCACACCTACCGACTCCACCATTGTACCAACAGAATGGGACACACTGCCTCTTTAAAGTGTCATCTTTCAGATACTTAGTGGCTTTTCAAATATGCATACCCTTGAAAGCCTGGGCAGTTTCACGGGTGTTCTTAAAGTGAACATGAACATTTGAACCTCTTGATTTGCATGATTTGTGGGGTTTTCTGGGTCAAGTGAATAGCAAACCATTTTCAGAGGTCGCCTCCAGTTGCTTTTGGGAAGAGGAAGAGCCCCCTCTCATTATAATCTAGCTCCAAGATCCGCTTTTTACGGGAAGACTTCACCATTATATAAGTGGTAGGCTTATGAACATGAATTCTTTCACATCAGGCATTTGAAGAAACCTCCTCAAGCTTTGTGCCTCATTCATTCATTTTGCATCAGATCAGAGTGCCAAAGCAAGTCAGCCTTGCCTCCTCGTTTAGGTTGCCTAGCCACAGCCGCTCCTCCTCCTGTGGGTCTTGAGAAAGAGGGGACATGTCTGGGTTTGTGCTGACTTCCCCACCATGATTTTTCCCTCTTCTTCATCACCCAACTTCAATATCATTTAACTGTTTTCAGAGGAAAAGTGGCCTGTCTTTGCACTGCAGGCACCATATATATTTACACCAACTTAACTTTTCCCCGTTCTAAAAACAGCTACTGGATGGACACACACCATTTGTCAGGGCCAGTTTAATCTTTCCAGTTATCATCTCAGATCCAGGGTGGCCAGGCCAAGATTTATTTGTTTTCAATTTTTTTTCCCTAATAACCTAGAAAATCCTTCCAGAATTACTAGTAAGTCTTATTTTCACTTTGTTCAAATGACCATACAGTCAAATTCAAAATTTTATAGATGCCTAACCTGGGAGTAATAAAGAAGTGAGGTTTATAAGAATATCTTTAACTCAGCTAATTTTCACTTGACTTATGTTTACGACCTCTGAAGTTCTATAGGATGACAAGGTTTTATCTAACTCAGCAGGTACATTTTTTCGTTGTTGTTTTTATGACTATTTGCCAAATACGTTTGTAGTCAGCATTGCATTCTTTTCAATAGTACAAATGAATGACTACTTCCCTACTGATTCCACTTGCTATTTTGTAATGTATATTAAATACAAAAGTAGTTTTTAAAAAAAAATAGAGAGAGAGCATACTTTTTCAGAGGTTTCAAGCAAGGGCATGAACAAGGGCACCAGCCTTTGCATCGAGCAGGATCCTGCTTTGTATATTTTTAAAAGAGAGCTGTTAAAGTGGCTTTAGTTCCTTCTGCTCCTTGATTAAATCTTGATTAAAATCAGTGCTACGGTTAGAATGGGAAGCAGTCTTCTTCTTTCTTTCCTTGCTGTAGGTAACATCACTTGATTGCTTGAGACAGTTAAGGGGGCTTTGGTAGTAAAAGGACAGCAAGATTAATGGGCAGGCATTTCCATAGTAACAGCAAAGCACTCTGGGAGACAGAACCACTTGGGGGTGGAGCTACATATGCCAGGATTTCAGCTCCATGGCAACAGCATAGTGTAGGGTGGGGATGAACACACTACAAAACTTAGCAGAGGTCTGTTTAGTGGAGACAATGTATAATCAGGCTTGTCAATCTATTTTAAAATCCAAAGTTAAATAAATCAAATTTGAGACCACAGCTGATGCAAAACATTTAAAATACACTGTGCATCCACTCAAAATTTCTGAAGCATAAGCACAAATAGTTTAAGAACTATCCAATTGTGACAACTTGTTAGTTTAAAAAAATCCAATTACCAAGATTTTTGTCCCAGAGTAGTTGCAGAAAATTACACAATTAGAGCAATTTTTTCTCAGCTGCTCCACTACAGAAAACGAAAGTAATTATACAAAAATAGTGTAAAATACTTTTCACAACATGTGAGATTTTTGCTTTCTTTAGAAGAAATTCTTTTTTTTCCTCTCTAGATATCCATCTCAACAGAGCTTAAGAGAGACAGCAGTAAAAAAGAGAAATCACTAGCTAGAAGACTAAAGGACGGAGCAAGGGAGCGAAGCACTAAATAACTTGGGAGAAGCTGAAAAGAATTCGGAAAGACCTAAGAAGCTGGCATTCCAGTTAAAATGAATAAAAGAAATTTGACACAAAAGTGCATTCCTCACACTTTTATTAACGTCAGGGTTAAAATTTTGAAAGCCTCCTTTATTCTACACAAAATTATAACACATTCAGGGAGCTTACCATCCACTTAGGAATAGGTGTTATTTTCCATCTAGGCCCTTTGAGTCAGGTCCACGCAGCCATGAAACAGGAGGTTGGAAATCATCTGGTGAACTGGGGATAGGTTAATTGCTAGTCAAGTCCATTAAGGTAAATCTGTATGTTTGTATCTACTCTCTATCCGAATATTTGTCACCTGGAAGTATTTACTGAGATTTTACTCAATGTACACTATGAGTTTCAACTCAGTTCCTGCTCCGGATTGTCTATTCTGTAAGTGCACTTTGTGCCCAGGAAGACCTGGATGCCAAATGTCACTTAAGAGTGTGAAGAGTCTGGCCCAGTGTCTCAGGGAAGAGTAATGCCCATTGCTAAGCATCCAACATCCATATCCTGCACCTGGAAAGAAAGGTTTACTATAAAGACTATCTGTGGGATTGCCTGCTGAGGATCAGTGCCCATAATCTGGGAGCTGTCTTCCTCTCCTGCTGTCCACTCAGTTACCAAAACTGTGCTGAGACTCCGATTCCCTGTCTGTAGTTGATTGATTTAAGAATGGGCACCTAAATTTAACTTGGCTAGTGAGGGCATTGCCCAGGATTTTGGGGATTTGGGATTTGGAGAGCTGTTTCAGTCTATCACCAGTGATGAAAGCTATAAGATGTAAAACTCTGGAGCTGTCAGTGACCGTGTTTTCTGTCATGTGGATACAATCTCAAAAGAAAAAAATGAAAGCAGCAGAGAAAGAGAAAAACAAAAACAAAAAGTAACAGAAAACAGAATTTCTTCTATTAACTCAACAGTAAACCTATTGGAGCAATTCCTTCAAAATTATTTCCAACCTTGAATTCTATATCCATCCCAACTACCAAGCAAAAAAAAAAAAGTGTAGAATGAATTCATCTTAGATGTACAAGATCTCAAAAATGTATTTCCCAAACACACTTACTTTCTAAGAAAACTATTGGCAAAAGTGTGCCACAAAAAAAGGGAGGTCAACTAAAAAAGAGGAGTACATGGGAAAAGGGAATAAGAAGGCAAAGGGACCAGAAGGACTATGGGGGTCCCAGGGTGATGGCTGCATGCCAGTTTTCAAGGACCACTAGCCCACACGGAAGCACAGTTAGCAGAGCTCTGTTACATGTTGCTGTAACAAACTGCCACTAATGTAGTGCCTGAAGACAACGTACAATTATCATCTTAGCGCTTTTGTGGGTCAGTAGTCCAGGTACAGCTTTGCAGTAGCTAATAAAGTGTATATATATTCAATGACCCAGAAATTTCAGGTAACATAATTTAGGAATAAATTCAACAAAAACATGTATATATGCATACCAAAGTATACTGAAGTGAATTAAACTAATTGAGAGTCTATTTTTATCCATTAAATGGATAATTCATAGATCTAATCAATGATTCTTGTCTATTGGAGCATTGACCATAATCTGTTACATAAATATTCCTGTGAAGAAAAATGGACTCTTCAGCTACAAAATACAAATTCCATATCAATCATAATTTTTAGAGTGTCAAAAGATAGGAATATGTATCTGTCTTGGTTCGTTCCTAAAGAATTTTTTACTATGGGTGTCTATCTGAAACCTAACTCAGAATTGGCATTTTAAAAAAGACATACATAGATTGATCATAGGAAATGAACTTGGATGTAGATTAAAGAAGTCTTCGTGGTTTGGGTGGGAGGGGGGTTGGTGATGACTTGACTTTGGGTCAAATGCAACATGAAATCACCAAAAGCTTGAGGATTCTGGCCACATAAACTGCAGCTCTCTGATTGTTGGTGATTTGATTATGAGACTAGCTGAACTAAAAAACATAAGGATACAAGGTAATGCAAATAATAAAATATATATAGAAAGGCTCTGTTGCTGACCAATGAGGCTTCCTTGGAAATTGAGAACTCTTCACTGTCTCTGAAAAAAAGGTTGGCAGAAGGTTCTAAGGACAGAGGAGTGAATGTCATCCTACCCAGCATCCTTTGTCTTCTTTTTATTTCCTTTATTGTATATTTTCAGGGCTATTTTTTGCTTCCTTGATCTGGCATTGATCTTCTACAATTTTATTTTCAGATTGCCTTTTTTTATTCAAATAATATTCTGCTTCAATTTGAGTATTTGGCAGAAATATTAAGGTGGCATATTTTTATCCTTTGTGTTTAATACCCATTTCCTCTTTTTCCTTCCAACCTTTACTTTGTACATTCTCTTCTTACCTTGTGATCCCCATTATCTCTATTCTTTCATTCACCTTTCCTCCCCATAAAAACCTGTGTTTAAGAAAAGATTCATAAATATATTCACTGAAGACAAAATTTGCTTCTGACAATGCTTATGTGTGCATCAAGTAAATTGTATTCAACTACTAATAAGAAAGATATAGCTACAGTGGCTTCAGCATATAAGGATTTATTTTTCTTATATAATGAGAGATCTGGAAGCCAATAGTTGATGACTTTGGTACAGCAGCTCAAGGTCCCTGTGATTATCTTGATCTTTTCCTTATGGTTCTCAGATAATTGCTCCTGTTTCTACCATAATATCTGTATTCCATGCAGGAAAAAGCAGGAAAGTTGGAGGGGAAAAGTTCAGCTAAGATAGCCCACTTTAAAGAGCTTTCCCAGAAGCCCTATCTAATGACTCCAGCTACATGAGTCAGAGCGATGTCACACGACTCTCCATGGCTATAAAGGGGGCTGATTGCATAGTCTTTTATCCAGGCACATTGCTATCCAGAATAAAATTGGGTTTGTTAGTGTAAAAGAAGGGGAGAATGGATATTGGGTAGGCACCTAGCTGTCCCTGCCACATGTAACCTTTTGTTTTGCACTCTAACAGAGGATAAAGCTTAAAATCAAATGAATGGATCTCTAGCCATAGAATTTCAGATATTGGTCAGGGAGTAGGAGGCATTGTGTTGCAGGGGAGCTTTTACTGGGATCTCTAAATTCTCATCATGTAGGCCGTCGCTTACTCTATCTCCTCTTATGGCTGGCCTCTAGAAAGGTATGACTGAGCATTAACGTGCGACCTGAAATCTTTTATCATTGAGTGACTGCTTTACTCCCAGGGTTGAGAGATGCCCAGAGCTGGGGGGAAAAGAGTGCTGGGGCAGGGAGGTGGAGGCTCAGACTTTCTGCCTTATAGACTGTGTGAGTCAAACATGGCGGGTAGCTCAGATGGATTGCTCTTAACAAAGGCAGCATCAAAGACAAGGGAGAAAAATCTCAGTCTTGGAATCATCATCAAGCTGGTCTATAAAGGTATCAATGAATTTCCTATGAACTGTTACTTTCCAGAAGACGAAGGTTGTACCACTGGAATGGTTTCGAGGGATACAGGGGCAAGTGCAGGATGGGCGGTTCTCTCCGGGTACTTCTGGGACTCCCCAGGAAGTTCTCATAACTTCAGGGATGAGCTCTGGCTGTTGCATGGCACAGCCTAGGTGGGCTGCGACTCTGCAGCTTCAGAAGCAACAGCTTCGCGGAGTGGTTTTTCAGGGCTAAATGCAACATACCTCTGCCCTATCACTTCGGATGTTGACATTGCTGCCACCTGGACACCAGTGCACCTGGAAATCTTCCTGCCTATGGAAATGGACCTCACCTGCTATGTCTCAAGGCTGGTGATTCTTACTGCTTTATCTGCAATTGAGAAGAAAAATGCTTCCCATATGCCATACTCGGCTGTAAGGAAGTCCCCCATGAAGACTTCTTGAGCCCTCCAAAATTTAGGGATTAACCGACAGTCCTCTAGATTTATACATGTAGCCCCTTTCTGCCAGTGTGCATGCATCCCTCCAGGTGGGCTGTGTTTGGGTGAGTTTCAGTATCAGCCATTGTGCTTTCTTGGAAGGACCACTCACTCTCAGCCATCAGGATCTGTTGCTGGGTCTAATTTCTCTTCTTCCTTCATGGCAAATCCTCTCAGAAGGTCCCCTTTTCCCTGGTCGTTATTATCGGACTGGCCCAAACACAGCTATATCGGTCTGATCTGCATGGTGGGCTGGAGTCGACTCTTTCTCAGTAGAAGCTCCATAGCAACTCTATAAATCAGGAGATGTATAGAGGCATAGGTATGCCTAATACCTATTTTTAAAAACTTTAAAACAATCACTCAAAGGCTAAAAGTAGATATTTTAGCTTTGGAACACACGAGGACTCATCCTTTGCCTAATTGACTCATGGCCACAAAACACACCATTAGCAGGACCTGGCCCTGGAATGAAAAGATTCACCTTAGTTACCCCAGGTCGGTGTGTGTTGGAAGTGGTGGAAAGACCCACTTAGTCTAACATCTGTTGCCCACCAATGGTTCTCAATGATTTGAGGAATGAAGAAGTAGGAGAGGCAGGTAGAGAACCAAAATATTACCATGTTTACTGATAAAAATCAGATGGGAGGGCATGACTTTATATCTGTTACATAGATGCACAGTTAGGCTTACCCACCCCGTCACTACAGCACTGGGCTGGGGCGGGCCCAGGGAGGAAGGACCTTGCTGAACTAAGCAGGCCTGGCTTCCCTTCCATATGGACCCACCCCATTAATTGTGCCCCTTGCTAGAGGTGGTGTGAGTAAAGGGCACGGACCGCTAGGAGTGCGTTTAGGGAAACCCCCCTCCTGTGGAACCTGAAAGTGGGCAATAGTCTTTCCTTCTGAGGGTCAGCTCCTGGTTTACAGCTGGGGGTGGGGGGTGACTGTTATACCACCCTGCTTCCAGTTGTACGTTCACATGTTTGCATTTTCTCCCTTACTTCTAGTTTCCCAGGTTCAGTTCCCCCTGCAGGGCCTGGGCACTTTACTCTCATGCTCATTTGCATTCATCCTTCTCGTTTCAAAATCAGGAAGTGCTCAGTAGCTGTAAGTTTGTCTTTGATGTGGGGAGACACCATCCTCCCCTCAAAATATTTTCTTTTTCTGTGACTCTGAGGAAAAAAACTTCCTATTCAGAACCGAGCTCCACAGTGGAGGATGGAGTAAAGTGGATTAGCCAGAGCCTGCAGGGGCCCTCAGTAACTGCACTCCGCTTCAAAGACCATGTGCCCATCAAGCCCTCCTTTCACTCGTGGCCTTACATCTAAGATTGTGCTCCCCTAGAATATTCTGAAGTGGCTACTGAAGAATCTTGTGAAGTCAAGGCACAAAGAGCCATTCTGTTCTCAGAAATGCCTACATTTATACTACTGAGAGTCTCGCACTTACACATTAAATCTCCTGCTCTCTATCCTGTGGATTTCAATCTGGCGGGACCGCCACATGTCTTTGTGCTCTGTACCGCACACGCGCATATGGTGCCTGCTAAATATAAATGCTGTTTGGCAGGATCCTTCTTTCTCTTCCTTTGTTTCTGAAAATGTAGTGAGGGAAATGTGTAATGTGTGCCCTCTCCAAAATGAGAGAGACTTTCAGGAAGTGGAACTATCTTGACAACAAGCCACACATTTTACATATTTCAGCATGTGGCAGTAGTGGCAGCGGTAACTGTCCGCTGCTTTGTCTGGTCAAACCGGGACGGTTGAGCTGGCTTGTACCCTCTCCATAACAGAGGTTGAGCAGCTTCCTGCACGGCTGCACCATTTGACTGAGGTTCCAGGGGCTAGTTTCAGATACTGCCAGTCCCTCCCTCTACTCACATACCGGTCAGGTTAGGTCAGTATTTGGCGCAATAACAAACAATTCAAAGCTCTCAGTGGCATAGCACAATATATCTTTATTTTTTGATTATGCTATGCATCCCAATGACAGTGACTGCTCATCACAGTCACTCAGGCCCAGGCTCCTAGAGGCTGTGGCTCGACATGTGTCTCTGCAGTCATGGGTCAGAAATGTGGTGAGTCCTGCTCTGGCTATGACAGCTTCCTCTGGAAGTGACACGTGTCGCTTCTGCTGTCACTCAGCTTCGTAATTCTCATGCTATGCTTACCTTCAGAGAAGAGCTGGGCAGTCTATCTAATCACATACCTGAAGGACAGGGACCCTATAAGTACTTTGCCACTGATGCCAATGACTAGCATGTCTCCTGCTAGAATTATGAAAAGTGGACAATTGCTTAGGCTTCAGCTGAGGTGCCCAGGTATTTCTAGGTGCATCAATGGTGCTGTTGAAGGAGAGAGCAAGACATCGCAGAACTAAAGGCGTTCCACGCAGGCAGCTCATAGGACAGCACTGTCTAAAACAGTGCTTAGATTTTAAAAACAGTGTCACAATTGAAAGGCACCTGGATTAGGAATAGCGAGGTGAAAGACACAAAAGCACACAGATGCACGTACCACTTTCAGCCTCTGGAGCCGGGCCGGGGTCACACACACACCGTGTCATATGCAGAATGGAACAAATGTGAAAAGTGGTAAAAGGTTGCTCCAGCCTTTTAGGAGCTGACCTGCTTCCTGCTCTCTCTGCGAGGCTTCCCAGCATCCCCCCCGGGCTCTGCTCCTGCCAGTAGAGCCTGTTCTGACTTCTTATGCTGGTGGCAGGGACCTCAGCAAAGCTGTGATTGCAGAGAGTGTGTTTTGTTAGATCTTAAGGACTGTGGAAAGTCCCAGAGCCACTTAGCAGGTGAAGAATCATGACTGTGTCTGTGCCAGCTTCGAGGGCCTAACATCTCTGGACTGATTGCAGTGAGCCTAAGAAAAACCCGAAGGAGATTTTCAGATTCAGAGGGCAGTTGAGAGGGCTTTGCCTAGTGACACTGATCATAGCTGGCAGGGGGTCGCTTGAGGCGAGGCAGCCAGCTTGTTGCTCTGCACAGTCTGCCCCAGACAGAGCCCTTCAGGTAGCAAGGAGGAGAGCTAAAGAGAAGGGCAGCAGGGCCTCTGGAGAAACTGAGGAGAGGCCGCAGGACCGATTTGACTGTCCATGACTGCTCGACGCTACATGAATCTCGGCAATTTTTAGCAGGATTCTGCTAATGAATGTGGAACCCAGGGACTGGCAGCTCTACTTCCTCTGGTACTAATATTTTTTACTTTATTTTAATGAGGAAAATGAGATTCTTCTCAGTTTCTTATCACTGAACCTGGTTTGGGAGGATATGACATTTAACAACAGGGCTTGGAAAAATATTAAGCATTATACAAATACAGAGAATTGTTGCTGTTATAATTCTGATGAAGCACCCATGCAGCTCTGATTCAGCCTTAATATTGAGGGGATATTTAAGGATTAGAAGGGACTCTGTAACTATTGAGTATCAAGTCAGGATGGGCTTCGTAGAAAGGACCAGCTAATCCGGCCATATTAAATCCATTTTTTAGAAGCTAAATATCCGAACTCTGAGTCAATAAATTGCAAATGCAGACATAGATCATAAAACTTGATCATCTCACATCAGATGCAACACTCTCATAAATTATAAAATATGTCAGGCGATTAATTCTAATTTGAGGCATAACTTGATTATCTTCTTGGCAAAAGGAGGAAATGGCTTTGGGCAAGAGATATGGTCCCAAATTTCTTAATATGTAGATGCAACCAAAGTGAAGTGGGAGGGGCGGACTGCCACTATATGGTGCACTTGGGGCTGGATCTAGATAGTTTAGGAGAAAATGATGTGTATCATTAAATCAGCCCCAAAGGCTTTGAAAATCTATAGTTAAGCCTTATTAATTTGGGTGAATTTAGGGTTAAGGTCAGTCTGAATTAGTAGAAATTTGAATTACAAACTGTTTTGAAAGACATTCACATGCATTGTTTTTCAAGCATAAAAAAATGCAACACTAATGGATAGGAGAATGGGGCCAAATATACATTCATCAAGACTGCTTAAATGTCCTCATGTTTACGGGCAAATGACACTACTCTAAAACAGTTCAGTCTTACAATAGGTCTACTCTTGTCTTTTATATTTTTTAAATATTAATAAAAGAAAGTCCTTTTTATTATTCAGAAGAAAATTTCAGCCACATCGAGAAGAATATCCCTGACGTTCGATGTGCTCATGTGCACAGCAGCCGTGAGAAGGCCGAGTCATCCGGCCCCAGTCCCACTTGTCTCAGTGTTTCATGTGCGGTGGGACGGAGGCCACACAGCTTTTTGAGGGATTCAAAACCACTTACTGTTCTGGACAATAAAGTCAGATATTGATTTTTTAAAAATCCTCATAATTACTAAGTCTTTTACATACATTGTTTCTTCACCTGCTAAGTCAACCAGGGCAGTTCTAGGCAACAAGGCAGAGTAGATAAAGCTCTCATTGATATTCTTTATCCTTGCAGCTTTTAGTTGCCTTGCCGGACCCTTCCTTTTCCTCTGTATTCTCACCTTTCTCTTAAGCAAATGCACAGGGAGACTTCAAGTCCACTGAGGGCAGAGCTCATGAGCATATAGTTTTGTAGTGTGTCTGGGACATAGAAATGTCTTAGTACATGGTTACTATAAGAGTGAATTGATGCATCAGTTAGCTATCAAGGCTGATAAATTCACATTAAGTGGTAAATACCAATAGTAGACTAATGGTTGGGCTTTATAAAGGTAATAATTCTTTTTTTTTTTTGAATGTGGATCTTATTTTCCTTGCAAGATCAAAAGGTTCTTTAAAATCCTTCAGCCACCAGTGAAATGATCAGACAGGAGAAAAACTTTACATGGGAGTCTTGTCATCAAAAATAAACACAGCTGCATGGAGCTGCTCAAGATCTGAACCAAACTGGAACTGGGAAGGCAAGTTAACAGCCCTCCAACCATGGGTCGATCTGTGGGCTAAGGGAGGGGAGGGCAAGAGACTTGGCCACACTGTCTCGTTGCAGGAAACCATGGCTGGATGGGATCAGGTCTGGTTCTGATGGCATGCTGAACTGCACTTGTGACACGAGAGCCGAGTCTGAGGAGCAGGGCAGGCGGTGGTGGCAGAGCTGGTGCTGCTGCAGCTCCTTCATTCTGTTGAGAGCACAGCCAGCACGGACCACTCACTCTGGGTCTCACCAATGGTGTGGTTCAGGACGATGGTGTCCTGGGTCCCCTTGGGGTGCTGGATGATGCATTTCAGGGGCTTCCCAGAGACAAAGTCCATCAGGCCATGAATGGTCGGCTTGTCCACAGGGTGAATCTTGTTGTGGTCGGCTGGGTCAACAAAGGTGAAGGGCAGCAGGCCCTGCTTCTTCAGGTTGGTTTCGTGGACCCTGGTGAAGCTCTTTGTGATGACAGTCCAAACTCCAAGGTGTCAGGGCTCCAGTGCTGCATGTTCCCAGCTTGAGCCCTGGCTGTTCTCATCTCCAGTCACCCCCACTGGATTCCATGGTTCTTGTAGTAGTGGGCAGTGTTAGGGACAGGACCAGACTCCTGGATGATGGCATTGTGCACAAAGTTGGCTTTGCCATTTTCGGCGTTGATGGCACCAATGAGCAGTTGTTGGAGATGTTGTCCATGTTGCCCACTGAACTTAAGCCAGGGGTCAGCTGCTGAGATGTGGTCAGTGGTACACCTCCCTTTGACCTTGATAAGGATTTGCAGGTCCTCCAGGTCTTTGCCATCCTTTTTGTCAAAAAGTCTCAAGGAGCTGCAGGCGCTGGCTGGTGGGGATCGCATCCATTTCTCTAAAAATGATAGCAACAGCAGCTACAGTTGTTAAGAGCCTGCTGTGTATCAAATGCGTAATGTACCAACACTTTATTTTATGTGATCATCACAGTATCTACTTGAAATCGTTATTATAGAGACAGGGAAATTGATGCTGATAAAAGGCAAGTACTTGCTCAAGTCACACAATAAGTAAGTGGAGTCTTAAAGAATGGAGTTCTGAGCGATTACAAATCACTATTGTTTGCATGTCACGACTCCACCTATTCTCTGTATAATTGGCACTCAGTAAATGTTTGCTCAAATGAGTGCGCCTTTAGCTTGTTCCATTTGAGGCAGTAAATGGAATCCCAGATATTCTAATTCCATGAGAATCATCATCAACCGCCATTAATTGAGCACCTTTTCTAAGCCAGGCACTAAGTTCTTCTAAAACAAACAGGTATTCATATTGACTGCATAACCCACTGCTGTCCTGGAAATCTGAATTTCATGTCATTTCTTTCTTATCTGTGGATACTATTCATTAAGTGCATAATCCATTTCATGTGAATAAATTCAGAAATCAGAAACAAATGATTTTTCAGATCATGTTCAGATCTGTAGTTATTATAGCCATATAACATGGTCCTTGCTATCAAAGAATTTGCAGTTCACTTGGAGACACAGCATTTATGTTTATAAATAAACAGCAGTGAATGCATTTGTGACATATCCATATTAGGGATATAAAAAACATAACATCAGAGTTCAGAGAAGAGAGAGCTTAATAGAGCAATTGAAGAGGGTTTTCATGGTGGAAATAAAGATAGGAATGCAGGTAGAACAAAGACAATGAGTAGTCCCTGTCACCAACACCCACATCCACTGGACACTTCCTACTTAATTTTGGCTACAAATCCAGCCGCAAAGAGCTCTTATATGGTGATTCTTTATGCTTTAAATTTCCCCTGATGTTAAAAATTTAAACTGCATATTTGATTTATAAAAGGGAAATACTATTTTCTCAGCCAGTGGAATAACTGGATCAGAGGCCTGGATAGAATTTTCACTACTAATAAAGTATCAATAACACATCAATAGAAAGAGAATCAAGGGTCAATTTTTAAATTGAAACTGTTACGAGAATGGACATTATGATCCATTTTTGAGCTATCTAAATATCTGGAATATTTACCAACACGTTGCTATTTTCTTTTTAGAAGAATTGCCTCTATTTCTCACCTTGCTCTGTTGGTGGGGATCTGGTCCGAAATAAATGTGTTGCAGGAGATCTCCCAGGCTTTTACTCTGTTGTAAATGAAGTACCTTCTATTGGACAAGATAGTGCAGGATATTGTGTGTCTTGCTATTGATAATAGAGAAGTTTTTCTGGGAGTTCCAGGGCCTCTCATTTGGGCCCAGCATTTCTGAATGTTTGTTCTATGGAACATTAATCTCATGACATACTTCGCACTAAGTGGGTTCCATGCTCAATTAAGTTTGGAAAATGTCCTTCACTTGGAAATTTGCAACGCACAGCAGCATATGCACCAGCTCTGGTAAGTCCTGTTGCAGAAAAAACTGTTAAACTTTGCTTAACTCAGTGCTTCTTAAAGTTATTTGACCAGAAACAATCTCTGTTCCTTCCTCCACGTGCTTTTGTACCCGCCCCCTCCCACAGCAGAAGATACCGAATTACACTATTATACTCAAGGATCCGTCAGGACTAGGGAAGAGGGACCACACACTAGCTGGTTTAACGGAGAACATGTAATAGGAGAAATTGATAATAGTTGTTGCAGTACTGAAAAAATATGAAAGAGAACACTCACAGATCCCAGAGACGATAACTGCAAGAAGGGAAGAGGTTGGAATTATCAGAATCTATAAGCTTGCGGGAGGGGGCATCACCCAATGGCTGCTTTAGTTCAGCACCTTGACGGCAGAACTCCTGATGCCCAGGGGCACAGAGAAGGGGCCCTTAGGAAGCCGCGGTTCTGCTGCTGGTACCGCTACACGGGGTGTGATGAACCTGGCTCTGGGAGTGTGGAAAAAGGCTCAACGTGGAAAACGACAGCTGCTACAACTAACAACCGCCGCCTGGGGTTAAGGAGGGGTCACAGATGGAGCAATAGGGATGGGAACAGCCAGCAGGCAAACAGGAATGTGCGAGTCCCTTCCCCCCTCTGCTGTCTCCCCATTTCCTCTAGCACCCCCTATTGGAAGGATCTAACAGGGAGCCAGCAGACGGAGGAGAAATGTGGTTTACAGAGGCCCACCCTCCCCGCCATAGAAATGTGGGTGTGGAACTCAAAATAATAATTACAATAATTCGTGTAATAATACATATTATAATAATAATAAAGTGGCTTGATGACTGTCACGGCCCTTTTTATTAGCTACTCAGCACCCACTGAACTCCTGTAGAGCAACAATAACAACCTATGCTTTTGCCTAACAAGATGAAAACATCTTTTCTCAGAATGAAGATGCTCCCTGTCTCGCAAAAGAGGTGCCACAAAGTCCCGACAGTCATTGTCTTCATCTCCGGAAAATCTTAATTCTTCCTCAAATTGAGTCATGGGCCCATCAAAGTATTTTGTAACTAAAGATGAAGTTATGAAGTTAACTACCACCAGCAATATTTATATAAAACCATAAAGGGAAAGAAGTACAAAAGGAAAAGTAAATATGCCTAAATGCATTCAAAAATTTATTGGATTGTTAGGAAAAGCTATTTTTTAACTACAACTGTTTGATTTTCTCCAAGATTAACTTAGACATCAAGCTTCTAGATTTTATTTGAACCCAGTTATTCACAGGATAGAATGGAGAGCTGCCAATTCATCAGTGAATTTAAGCTGTGCAGATAATCATCACACAAAATTTATTCATCTTAAGACACAAGTTTTTGGCCTCATCCTAATCACAGTTGTTTCAGATAGAAATTACCTATTTTTGATGAAGTGCATTTAAAGTCTAGTATCTACCTGAATATTTCCGAGTTGTAAGCTTTCTCATTAATGATGGGTCCTGAGTCCCACACTAGAGATTCCCACTGGCAGCACTATTGATATAGGGAACCCTGGCAACAAACTTTGCCGAATGGAGGCTGTTATGCTACCTGGGTGTCATAATGTAGTTTCTAACACTGGCAGCAGCAGCAGCCGCTTTGAAAAATGTGAAGCGTGATCTTTGCAAGCACACCCTGGGTTCCCACAGCGTTCTAACTTTCTTTGGGGGACTAACCGATATCCCAACTTGTTTAGCTAGAGGGCTAGCAACCAAGGGAGCAAAGAGAAAAGGTATAATGAGATCATAGAATTTGGTTTCAGCTACAACTAGTGGCACTCCACCTCTGTGGAGAGTAATTTGCATCTCAATGCACCTCACCTTTGGGTATGGCGCTGCGTTTTAAAATTGATCCCAATAATTCTACCCAGCTGCCTTTCTCAATGCACACAGAGTAAATAGCACACTGCTCTCCATGCTGGGAGTTGCAAGTGTCGCCAGTCCATCTTTAGGACCTACACAGTGTGTTTTGGAGACAGAGATAAAGTTTTAGTTACAGCCTAGTTATCTCATGAGTCATATGAATTTTCTGTTGGGAGCTCTAAGCTCTAAAACAACAATGTCTTTTGGATCGGAGTGAGTGTGGTGCAAAAAAAAAAAAAATTAGGGTGGTAGCAAAACATGCCTACAACAAGCACATTGTCTGAAAGATTGAGTATTATAGACACACATAACATATAAAATGAGGTTTTAGGAAGGGAGGCAGGAGGACACAGGTCCTTCAATACGAAGATCAGGTAGAGGCTGGATCTGACATAAAGTGTTGCCGCCAGTTGGTTCAGAATTTTTGGAGATGGATTTTTAATTCTCTTCATTTGGATTGAATTTAGAGCCTTAATCTGAATTTACTGCCCTCGCACCCTAAGGGAGTTTCTAAATCTCTTGCTTCAGTGTAACTTTAGGTCAGCTGATTCTCTCAGGTTTAGAACAGCACCAGCTGAGGACCACTGCTTGGGGAGGCTCATTGGCATGTGGGGTAATCTGGCCACAGACTGAAGTGACACCTAACTCCCTGCTTGAGTCTTAGGTCAGAGGGGGGTGGGATGCTTGATTAATAAACAGCTATTGTAGCATGTGATTTAGCCTTCAGTCCCAAGATTATATATGTCAGACCCAACAACCCTTGTGTAAAATCTGGAATGGAATTAAAACTAAGTTAGGGATAAAGTGTTTAGCACCATGTCTGTCACAAAGTGCTTAATAAATATCGTTACTATAGGGCACAGGTTAAGCATAGTAAAATGGGCAAAACTTCCCAGTGACAGAACAGTCTAGAACAATCAGAACAACCTGATGGCCCTCCTGTTCTATCAGACCCTACACTCACTGAATCTCATCTAACAACTTAGGTCCAAATTCTTGTAGGACTTCTAGGGAAATACCTGGAACTTTCTTCAGTTCATTGCTGGTGCCCTGGTGTCTTAGTTTGTTTTTCTGAGCATCTAGAGCTGGGTAGGAGTTCTATATCATAGGTCCCTTTCAACTTTTCTTACCACAGGTTGTCCATCATGAGTTCTAACCATCACTGAGCCACTTTCTCAGATACTGCAGTAAAGTGGTTTCGGTCCTTTCATACTTTTTGGTGTTCCTGGAGATTTCAGGTGGGCTGAACAAATTGCACAGAGGGAAAAAAGTAAGTTGCTTTTATTGAAACTGTGATCTCTCATTCTGAGAATTATTTCAGGCTTCATTCTCCAATTATAAGTCCCAAGGTACCAAGTACTTTGGCCATGTTCATGAAAGAAATTTATTGAATGAAATGACAAAAACCACCTATTCATTCATTCATCTCATGAGTCTCTGTTATTTTCTCCCCTCCCCTTTTTTTCACAGCAGTTGAACTGACAATGTATTACATATGCACTGCATGCCAGACCTGCTAGGCATTGGAAATGCAGTGATGAGCAGAGCAAAGTCCTTACCTAGTTGGGGGAGACAGACAATAAGTGACCATGCATAGTGGTGAGGGGTATGAGCTAGATCAACAGGGTGAGATGACAGGGAGTGATTGTCGGGGAGGGACGTAACTTCTGATTGGGTGACAGGAAAGACTCTTTTGAGGAGATGAAACCTGAAGTGAGACCTGGAGCATGAGAAGCAGCAACCATGTGAGTATCAGTGGACGAATGCTTCCACCAGAGGGAAACAAATGCAAAAGCTCAAGGTAGATGTGCGCTCCTCCCACCCGACAGGCTTCACACTCCTAGATGACATGCATAAGAAGCTCTTCTACAAGCCCATGCGAGATGGATGAATGCGTGAAGGCTGGGAAATATCTTTTGGTCACCTGCAATGCCCACGGATGTAATTGGAGCTTCTCACTGATAGATGTGCTTTAAGTGCTCTATAGATAGGCTGGGGACTGGGTGATTTTCTTCAAACTTCCCCCCATAGTCAAATTTTTCAAGAACTAGAAATAACAAATTGGCAATCTACCCACATGTGTTCTTTTGTAGCATCCAAGGACACTACCATAGCATGACGGATAATGTTATGAGCTGTCTCAGTTATTTGATGAGTTGTGTTATAAAAATGAAGCAGGTTTCATCTTGGTGAAATGCTTAGTGGAGGGAGCAGTATTTCCAGTCTGATTATCTAGTTACATTTTTTTTTCTGTTTTTCAGTTTTGTTTTTTCCCTTCATGCACAGGTAAATACAAAAAACGCACCTTCTTAAAAAGAGCAAGGACCTCTGTATGCCTGTTACTGCCGTAGAAGAGGGAAGGTTGGAGGGGAAGGGGCTTTGATGGCCATTGTTTTCAGTCTTGGTACAAAGACTGGTATGAGTTATGGATATTTATGGGAAGTTATGTGGCTATTGGAAAGAGATCCTGCAATAGCTAACTTCCCTTTGCCTCCCCCCACCCCCACCTCATGAGGTTTCAAAGACATAGACCGAAAGATCAGGTAAATGCATGATCTTTATTACTCTTAAGGTGTTCAACCAAAAACTGGTACGATCCCCTGGAGACCTAGACCCGACCACATGGTAGCCCCTTACTTGCTTCTCAATGCACTTCATTTCTATTCAGCTGTTACAAGGCTACACTTCCTGTCCATTTGCCAAGGCTGGAGGCAGGCTCTTGTGGCTTAGAGTACATGGGAGGCTGAGTGGTCTCCGCGATGCTTTCTTCGGTAAGCCCAAACCTAAGCTTGTATAGTTTTTTCTCTGTGGGCAAGAAATATCCAAGCAATGGGCAATGGGAAAGAACCTTTCTACGTAAGGGCATAGTGTGTAGCTAATTTGCTCAGCGGTGTCTCTTCAGGGTGGACAACACCCCGCAGCAGAGCCGGTCCGCCTCACCACCGCAGCAGTGGCTGGCTCACTTCCGTGCTCACGCAGTCTGAGTTTCGGTGTCCTTTACTGGCTTGAGCCCTTTCTAAATAAATATTCATTTTCATACCAAATTTCAAATTTTAATGTGTTTATTCTTTTCTTAAGGAGTGCTCCCCAAATTGTCTCACAAGGCTGGGGCCTGCTCCTCCATACCATTCGGGCTGCCACAGTAAACCCCTGAAGGTCAGTTCTTTGAACACATGTAGCAACTGAGAGGAAAGCATTAAACCATGGGTATAAAATTAAAATATCTATCTGCAATGCCAGGGCCAGGGGTCCAGGCAATTCTACTGCAGGGTTCTTTTTAAAGTATAACAGGAAAGAATGAATAGTTGCAAAAATAGTAGAGAATTATGTCTCTTTCATGCAGATTCCCCAATTGTTAACATTCTCCTTTTACCTTATTATTCTCTTTCTCTCTCTCTTTTACGCACACACACACACACACACACACATACACACACCTTCTCATATCCTTAACTACTTGAGAATGGGTAGGAGACAAATGGCCCATTACTCCTAAACTCCTCAGTGTTTATTTATTATAAATAAACAAAAGTCATCCTCTGATAAGGCCACAGTGTACCCACCAAAATCAGAAAATTAACACTGATTTTAAGCCATTCTATAATTCAGAAGTCCCATTACAATGTCACCTATTTTCACAAGAATGTTCTTTACAGGTTGAGAATCCAAACCAGAATCACATGTTGCATTTATTTGTCATTTCCTTTTAATATTTCCATGGAGACAGTTCTTTAGTCTTTTCTTGACCTTCAAGGCCTTCGTAATTTTGGAATGTCCAAACCATTACTTTGCAGAATTCCCTTAAATTTGGATTTGTCTGATTCTTCCACATGATTAGATTAACATAGTGAAAATTTTCCCAGTCATGCCACAGAAGTGAGAGTGTGCACGTAACGTTGATCTGGTCTCTTACTGATCTTTCTGCTATAAAATTAATAAGTGTTTTGTGGAGTTCTATATTGAGATACATAAATATCCTTTTCCTAGTCAATTTTTCACTCACTTGTTTTGTTGATGGATGATTCTTACTGAAATCAATTACTATGATAATGATCATCAAATAACAATTTTATCTAATACCATTGTTCCTTCTACATTTATTAGTTGACAATCTACTATAAGTAGACTTTTAAAAACTCTATTTACTTATGTGTTTATTTATATTTGTGTGGATCCATGGATTCTTATTGTAGTCAATGCGTTATAATCCAATACTATCATTATTTATTTTAATGTTCAATTTGTCCCAGATTTGGCTGGTGGGAGCCCCTTCGGTTTGACTCCTATATCCTTTTAACACATTCTTATCATTCTTTGAGAAATTTTCTATGTTCTGGTACAAGATGTTCTAGGTTTATCTGCACTTCCTTGTCCTAGCCCTGGAGTCACCCATTTCTCCAATATCAACTGGTTCCTTTTAGTGGAAAATGGTATTTAAAATCTAAGATCTGGGGCTAGGTGTGCTCATGGTTTTGGGACGGTTGCTTCTAGGTCCTCTCAACAGAGAGCTAGAAAATAGATGTACACACACTTACATACCTATAATTATTTCTCTGTTTTTTTACCCATATATATTAAAACAGTTTATACAGATACCTGCAAATTATAATATGACATCATATGGTTTATTCTTGCTTTCTGTTTTTCCATATTTGAGGACAGTGAAAATCCTGCCTCCCATTATCCTCAGTTTCTATTTTCTCAGTCTCTTGTGTATAATTTGCTCAGTTCCTTGTATGTCATCAGTCTTCAGTAAAGTGTGCCATCTCTTTAGCCCTGCGTGACTGACTCGCACCAGCCGAGAATTACCATCCTTAACACACACCTATTGAGAGAGTTCCCCTGCTCCAGCCCCAGTTGTACTTAGACCGTTTCCTGGTCCTGACTGACCACTACTTTACAGTTTTCCACTGGGCCCAGCACGCACTCACGCCAGCCCCCGGTAGCTGAAAGTTCTCCTCCTCCGGCCCTTTGGACCAGGAGCTCCTCTTCAGCTTCAACCTTTCCCCTGCATGTTTATCCCCCTGTGTGTCGGCTGAGAATTCCTCATGGTCTCGGTAACCCCATAGGCCCAGATGTTTGCCAGTTCACGCTGCTTGGGCACTGAACAGAGGTATGATAATGGAAACCGATCAGTAAATTAGGGGAATATGCCCAACCTATTGTTAAGGTATCCTTTATTGATCGAGGAAAGGAAAGTCAACAGATTATGTTTGAAGGGAATTATGACAGAGAAATGAAATTATTTTATGCTTAACTCCCGTGCTGGTCATTTGCCGGCTTGCTCTCAGATCTATTCCCCGACCGTTTCCCTGCCTTGTGTTATAGGCAGCTACATACTCCAGGCCACCTTGCCCACTGGCTTCCAGCTGGGTGTGTGTGCTGAGAGGCGCTCACATGAGACTGGAGGGCAGGTGGAGGAGGCCACGGTAATTTCCACTTTCCCTTCTGCCTGGGCGACCTCTCCATAAACGGCTGTTTCTCCTCTGTGACTCTAGTTTCTGTTTGACAGACTCGTCATGGTTCTGGGTTCTCCCAGTTGATCTGTGTTTCCGGGTTTCAATAACTCTCCCTTCCTGCTTTGTCCTACCAGCTCGAAGAGTGGTGGCGGCCTCTTCTGCTAGTGCTAATGTCTCGATTGCCCCCTTTCTGGTTTTTCCTTCTTCTATCACCCCTGTAACCAATTCCCTGAATTAAATTTCTTCTGCTTTAAAAACCTAATGTGTTTCATGTTTTCCTCATCTGATCCATTTTCAGGTCCAACAAACTGACTTTCCTGAAACTTGTTATATAAGTCTGGAACTGTTGTAGCAAACTTTCTTCCATTTGAAGAAAGTCTGTCTAAGAATGAGAGGAAATAGAGCCAAAAGACCTCAAGAAGTAGATCCTGGTGACTTTGAATAAGCCCTTGATAAACCATTACCTGAAGCCAGACTGGCTCCTGGACTTTCCAGTTACTTGAACTCATCAAACGGTTCATTGTTTTAATGACAATGGTTACATCTCTCTTTAGATATCCTGATCATCAAATTAATTACAAATTATAGGCTATTTACTCTTTGATCCATCCAGGTGACCCAGGTTCCATTTGAAAGTCATATATCCTGGTAGAACATCTCCTTGGGTGATTTACTTATTTGCATTCTTAAAAGAGGAGATTTTCTTCCAACATCTCCCTTTTACTGGTCTTTTTGTCTTTTTGTGTATGATTCCTCTGTTCTTCTCTGAGCTGCCACATTCTGACAGGGCCTCATATATCCGCTACATCAGTGGAAGGGACAAAATAAAAAATTTATGTCATCCGCATGACAGACCTGAAAAACTAGCCTCTCATTTAAATATTGCAAAAAAACTGAGTTATATGCTACATAAATGACAGGAGAATGGGGCTCTTAATCTATGTGAAAGGAAATTAGATTCAAGTTGTTTTATCTCTTGCAGATGTTCAACATTATTTTTGTCAGCTAGTAGTTAAGTTGAAGAGAGACATCTTTCTCAGAATAGAAACATGAAATAATAATGTCCTCCAGTATCATCTCATCATGTTAAGCCATGAGATGGATGATGTCCTGATGTGAAAAGATGCAAATGATACTGAGTTTTGAAGTATTTGTTCGGCGGGGAAGAGAGGCTGCAGTTTTGTTCTACAGTGTACTGCTTCTGTGTGGAAAGGATAAGGAATCCCTGAGAATCTGTTGAAAAAGGAGGGAAGGGGTATCTAGGCCATAGTTTCCTAATCAATATATTTTGGATGAGAATTCAGTAATGATTTGAGTTTAGAATATCCCCGTGGAAAGTTGGCAGTAGCATGAATGGAGAACCAATGTCCAAGGAGGCTGAGCTCAGACTGTGTTGCTTAGCTTTACTCTGATCTTACTCATGACATAAAGGATCTAAGCCTTCGTAGGGTATGTTGCTCATGGGTATGCAGTGGCCTCTGGCCTCCTTCGTCCTCTTCTGTAAGTGCGCTGGCTTTCCTCTCCTGACGCAGATCTAGTTTATCACCTTCTGTGGGTCTCAGTTCTCACACGTGAATCATTTCATGCCTTCTGTCTGCGAGCGCAGCCCTATCCTGAGCTAATCCGACAAGCTGGGAAGATATCTTAGCAGCCCCAGACCACAGAGACCTGTGATTAGATGTGCTGCTTGAGACATGCTGGCTGGCCGGCTGGAGGAACATTATAGAGTATGCCTGAGCTCTGGAATGGTGGCTTGCCCTAAAGGTAGGATTGCTGTCTCAGTTTTCCTATGTGACACTATGCCACCTAAATGAGGACTGGAATCCCCATCACTTCGGCTGGGTTTGTGAAGGCTCAGGAGAGAGTGAGGGACTCTGCTCTCTCTACCAGCTTCCACGGCTGTTCCCAGAGAACCAGGCATAGTTCTTGGTTTATTTTTTTTAGGCCTCAGAGTGTCTTGTCCAGCCTTCCCGTGCCACCCTGTTCGTCGCTACCTTCCTTTGTTGCTAATGTGTCAGCTTGCCACCCGTCTGTTAATGACAGTTCTGACACACGTCTCAGGACTTCAGATCCTCCCTGGACTATACATGATAGTGTATAGAGGCCTACTAGAACATAATTAACCCATGAATAAATTACTTTCTACTTTCAACCTAACTTCTACTCTTCATTAACAAATTTTTAATGTTTGATTTGGAATGTGTTATAAATTTTTATAATCATTAGTAGTTGTAATAATAATAATGAAACTTATTTACAGATTCTGTGGTAAGAACTTTACATTCCTTATTTAATTCAAACCTGCAGGAAGATATTTATGTCATCATTTTTCAGATGAGAAAAGAGTCCCTAAGAGGTTAATTTCTTCTCTGAGATCATATAGCATTGGAATTCCAATCCATGCCTGTTTGATGTTAAAGTCGTGCTCGTAACCATGATATGATCCTGACTCACTTTTACATGGGCGTGTGATTTATAACTTCTCTTTTATAATAATTCATAGCATGAAGGCAATCTCACTGTTAGTTAAAATGAATATGTAGGGTTTCTACTTTGCTTATAGGGAGGAATGGGGCAGGAAGTGGGAATGGGGACAAAATAGGTTATGTTATTTAAATTTTTTTACAGTGACATTTATAAAGATGTAAAAGATGCAACAAGAGAACCTCATGTGTTATGTAGCGCATGTGTGCTCGTGCACACACGCCCCCCACAGCCCTGCTAGGTCTGTACATACACATACCATTTTTGAGGACTTATTATATGCCGGGTGCATTTTATTAATTATCTGCTGTCTTAGAGTCAGATTTCCCAGCAAGTAGCGCAGAGCCCAGGGCAAGGAATAAAGTACCGATAATTTATTTTGAGGTACAAACCCAGGGCAGCAAAAGTGAAGAAAAGATGAAGGGAGGCAAGAGGCGACGCTAAGTGACTGTACTGGGTAGTGAGTGCTTCCTGGCGAAGACGAGGCAGGCCACTCAGCAGGTGTGTTTGCAAAACTATCTGGGGCTTTTCTGAAAAGATCCTATAGGGAAACCACATCTCAGAGTTGTTAATTGGAGAGCAGAAGGTGAGGCAATTTATTTTCTCGGATTGCTCCTATATCTGTTTTTCCACTGGTTAAATTTTGTCCAATTGAAAGTTAATTTCCTCACAATTCAGCGGCTGCTGAAATGTGAGATCCTAGGTCTTGGGATTCATTCAAATCTGAAAATGGCAGGAAGGCTGAGCAACTCTGAGCGTGTTGTTGATTGGCCCCATTGTGTAGCATAGCCAAGGAAGCTCTCCCCTGGAGAGTAATTGGTTGGTCCCCGACGGATGGCAGGCTGGCCAAGCCCGTCTAAGGAGGTGCATACATTTGTGGTTGATGTTTCTTCTTATAATTCATGACAACCCTGAAAGGTGACTATTATATTTCTCACTTTATAGCTGAGGAAATGGCTAGTTTGCTCAAGATCTCCTGATAGCGAGCAATCAAGCCAGAGTTTGATACCAAATTAGTTTCCTTTCAAATTTTATGATCTGTGCAGTATGCTACCTAGATTTTCCTGCATGCTTTAATTTTAATTTTTAAAAAAGGGATAATAGTCATAGAAAGCTCTGGTGGAAAATGCTAAAAATGTAAAGAACAAAATAATCATCTATAATTTATACATCCAGAAATAACCATTTAAAATACTTTTAATTTTTCTATATTATATTTTAGTTTTTCTGTAATATTTTTACTATGTGGATGAATAAAGGGATTCTATGGAAAGTAATCTCACCTCCCAGGTGATCTGACCATAAGTTCCTGACTGAACAGGGTATGGTGGGTCACCATGCCCAGGCCAAAGCTTTTTTTTCTCTAAAAGGATTGTCTTTGCCTTAAGCAAGCCCTGTCCACTGTTTCTGTGCATCTAGCTTAACACACCTGTGAAATGCCCCCTTTCAGAACCCCCCTTCTAAAGCATGATCTTAACTAACCTGTAACCTGATCCCCACCTTGTTTTCTCCCATATCATGTAATCTTCCTTACATTCCCTTCTTAATTTCAAATGCATAAAAGTAACTGCAAAACTGTTATTTTCTGGAGCATCTGAGATCTTCCTCCCCAGCATATGTCATCAGTTTGACTCAAATGAACTTTTATAAAAATTCTCCACATGTTTGGATGTTTCTTAGGTCAACACATAGTTGGAATAATAATGTAAATACTATAGCTTATGCACTTGTCATTGATTTTGTTTTGTATATAACAAAAGTAGCATCCTCTGTTAATGTAAACTTTTTTGAGCCCATGAAAGTACCTGGGTATAGCATAAAATGCTTTGAAAGCAACCATTCTATGATCCACCCTCTCCTTTCACTAGGGACAGGGGTTTTGTTCCTAGGTCAGAAAGATGACGAGTATAATGGTCTAATCTTGTAAACACACTAATGACAGACTTGCCAACAAACTAAATGATTTTTGCTGGCAGGCGAGTCCCTGTCCATGGAATGCTTTTAACAGAATGTACTTTAGTGTCTAGGATTTCTTAGGTAAACAAACCTGGAATCTACGGATTTACAGGGCCATGGATTTCTGGAAAATGTCATGTAAATTATGTAAACATCTGAATATAAAATGGAGATGTTTCAGATGGTTGCATACCTCTCTTAGAGACCTCATTTATTATTTGGGGCCAGACTACCTCTGATTTGGGGAGAAAAAACCCAGGGAGTGTGGGTAGGGAACTTGGAATCCTGTTCATCTGTACCTGTGCCTCTTTATTACTTACGTCTTTGAAATTATTAGTAAAGCGTGGTAGCGGACAAGCTCTCTGATGTATGTGAGTCTTAATGGACAATCAGAGAGCTTGTATCTCTGCTATCTCAATTCATAACATTTCCTCATTGATGACATTTTAATTAAATAATACTATTTTGTCACTTTAAATGTTATTGAAATATACAGCTTTGGTCGAATCATTGTCTGTGTTTTAGGTCATTTCTTTCAAATGATTCCAAGCGGACTTTGCTGTTCCATACTTTTCCATAGCTACAAGAGGGAGACCTTTGCAAGAAGGGAGACCTCCGCCATACTTCGTGTAGAGGAAGAAGTGCGAGCCAAAAGGGTCCCTTCTGCAAGCCTGGGATCTCTCTTAGCTCTCGGGTTCTATTCCTGCTGCAACCCTTCCCTTCCTAGTTCTTGCCCTAGAAACTCCGCTCCTGTCCCAGACCCTGGCCTCTCAAGCTCTCCCAGTTTCTCCCTATAAGAATGAATGCCTGCCCTGCCTAGTGGGGAAACCTCGAGCAACTTGGTTGTTCAGAGGGGGAGATACATTCCCAACATTCCAAATTGGAACTGGTGGTTTGTAGCACATCTGGATTCTTTATCCAGGGTTTATGGAGAGAATTTAGGGGAGAGAGGGTCAGTGAATTTGGGGGTGGGGAAAGTACACCTTTATATTCATTAACCTCTAACCAAAATTTATCATTTCTTTCCATTTTGCAGGTTAGCAAAACAACAACACACAAACTCTGCTCCTCTAAAAGACATCTGGTTGAAGCAAGTTGCAGTGGTGTGAGCTTTCCATTTCTAAGAACTGAGTGGGGTTTCCCTGCTCATTTGTTTTACCTATCATTTAATAAGGATAGTTCCTTATTCTTTTTCATCCACATTTTTCTGTGGGGAGGCACAGCATGTGACGTCGAGGAAAAACGCCAGCCTGGAGATCAGTGAGTCTGGGTTTTTACCTTTGCTCTGATTATAGTAAATCGAAGGGCTATACTCAATGGTCTTCATCCCTATCCATTTGCCTTCCAGGAACTTTCAAGTGTTCAATGGGAAGTGCCATTCAATAAGTTGAATATTTCATTGCTAATGAGAAAGGTATAATATCACCACCCCCTCCCTACAGTTCTAATATATTGATGAAGTAGAAACCTGATCATGGGAAGCATAGCGTTTAATCCTTTTTCCTCTCTTTTCCCCTCCCCCAACCTTTCTAGAATATACTTCTATACTTCTTGTATACTTCTATACAAGCTGGCTATGGAAATATTCCACCTAGCCAATTTCTTACAAGTGAGGGGAAATGGGAGGTATAGATGAAGAAGGAAACCTGGGGAATGCTTTGAACTGTGACGGCCAATATTAAGCAATGAGATACCCCTAATGTGGTCTGCAGAGGGATCTAAGGTGGTTGTCCTCTGAGCCTGGTCCAGGGATACTGCTCTCACTCCTCCGATCTCAGACAGAGAGCAATTCCACACATGTAATGATTGATTTCACATTTGTTTATTCCTAAAAAAGAGAAGGTAAAACTTGGGGTAAAGATAGCTTTATGTGTTGCTGAGGTGTGTTAAACATAGGGAGGGAATATAAAACTCCTGGGGTAACATACTTGTTTCCACTGCCTTCATTCTTCTCCAATGTTTTATACCTATGTTGACTTTTAGGTTACTTACCCATAAATACAGTTCTCAGCATTTTCTTCAAAAACCTTTAATAGGTGCTCTAAACTCCAGGTTGAGGAAGGACCCAAAAGGTGAGGTAAAGAAGAGAGCAATAGCCGACAGAAGTCTCTGCTGGCCTGACGCTGCGGGCAGAAGAGCCTCGAGGCATAGGAAATAAACACTGAGCATGAGTGTGAGACTCATACCACATTTCTTAGCAAAATCTCGCGTGATTTCTTTAGACACAAGACCTAATTGCTAATAGACACAGCTATTCAATGATTCAAAGATTACTAATAATCAGACCAAAGCCCTGTGGATAGATTCTATAACAACAACAACAACAACAACAACAACAATAATAATAATAGAGCAGGAAAGAGAGAAACAAAGTTGAGGTATAACATAATACCAGAAAAAATTGCCTATAGAGCTGGAGAAAGGGTACAGGGAAATTGTTCCTAAAGTCTCAAAGAGGTGACCCATAAAAAACATTACAGCCAGAGAAAAGTATTTCAAAGAACAATAGAAAATCTCAGAGAAAAATGAAAAGGCAATAGGAAAAGATGAGAAATAAACGAAAAGAAATGGAAGATAAAAACAACAGACAGAATAAATGGGACTGAAAACAGTTATATATATTATGGCAGGTTTAACGACCTCACCCAAAATGAAATGGAAAGGAACAAAGACATAAAAAGGATTATAGATAAGGTACTGGATATGGAAGAAGAACAAAGGTTCAGTATATACTAATTGACATTTCTGAGAAAGAGAACAGAACAGATGGAACAGAAATGATCTCAATAATATAAAATAGTCCTCTTCGATAAAAGCCTGAATCAGCACACTGCAGGGTAACAGCATGACCCAGTGAAGATTGGCACGGTACAACCAACATCTAGCCATATCCTTAACAAGTCACTGAATGTGAGATAAGAAAGATTTAAAGGAACATGAATGAAAGAATCTAAGTCACAAAGAAGTGGAAAGTCTAGCTGACTTCGGACTTCTTCATAGCAATATTCAGTCCCAAAGAATGATGAAGCGATGCCAACCAAGTATAAATAATTTATTAAACATGCAAGTTCAAGACTAAAGGCAACAGATAATCTCAATAATGCCAGAATTTAGGCAATACAGTAGATAAGAGTTCTTGGAAGAAATAAATCCAATGGATCAGGAGATTATTTAAAATAAATGTAACTAGATTATTGAATGAGTTGAACTTGAAATACCCAAATATAAAATATTTCTTCACATTCTCCAAACAGTCTTCTACCCATTTTAGTCAAATCTTCCTTCTTGTTCTTTCAATATCTTGACCTGGTCCCTTCACTTAAAAATCCAATAAAGCTTCTTCTATCTCATATTCAGTTTGACTCTCATTTTCTTTCAATTCCAAGGTTAGGTACCTATGGCACAGGATGGGTACCAAAGTATGCCCCTTTGGCATATGAATTATTTTGATCTAATGACAATTGAGAACCAGCAGAGCTAGGAAAAGTTCTTTATCTCCTCCTAACTACCTAAAAATAGAGTACAAGTTTTCCCTTTTATAAAGAAAATTTCCATTTGTAAAGGTGTCTTTGTACCAGGAAGAGAGCTACTCCCAGAGACAACTCTTATCACCTGAGAGAGTTTTATCTGCATAACAAGACAACTTTTATCATATTTATTTTCTCCTATAACTCCTCTCTACCCCAGAGGCTCCAAACCCTTCTTTGTTTAGCCTAAGATTGTATATAAGCCTCTATCAGCCATTTCCTTGAGCTACATTTTACTTTGTAAGCCCTCATGCATAGTACATAATTAAAACTGTTTTTCCTCTTGTTAATGTCTTGTATCAGTTCTATTTATGGCTTCAATCATTGAACCTTAAAAAGTAGAGGGGAAAAGATTTTCCCTCCCCCACACAGTGGTCATTCCTCCTTCCTGTGCCTTCCCTCATCTCCCTTTCTCACGCCCTTTTTATTCTGAATCCTTTTCTTCTCCGGTGTATTGTGGTAAGAAGGACAGATAGGGAAAAGGGGTGAACATCCCTAAGGTTGTGCCTTTTTGTTGTTTATTAGGTTGTTACTGCCTCTGATTCACTCCGTGCGACAGAGATCTAAATGCTGGTGTCTTCGAGAGTCGTTTCTGTGAATTCTTTGGGGTCCTTCAAGGATCTTTTTTGTTCCAGACAAGTGATAGTGCTCTGACAAGACCACTAGCTGAGCTCCTACACCCAGTAGTGTACTCCACAGCCCCCAGCTGCTGGCATCCTCTTGTCGGGAAGGCTGCTCCTGGGATGGCTCAACATGGCTGCCTTGTGGCCACCTGACCCCTCAGGAGCTCATGCATCTTGCCACCAAATACCTGGAATACAAGTTGCTCCACCACCTTCTGCACTCTTTGCCCTGATTTATTTCTTCAGATCTCTTTTTGTCAACCTAAGTTAGGCCCAGGTCAGAAGAACACCAAATGTACAGATGCCCAAATAGGAATGAGAGGCTTGTCTCAGATTTGTTCAGGCATCACGAATCTGTACCTGTGATTCTTACATTGGTCCCCACTGTGGCTTGCTGTATGTATGGGTGTGGGGGGGGATGGGGAGTGCAGAAGAGGAAAAGCACAGTGCTAACCCTCCGAGCTGATCCCCGCAACCTCCGTCGAGTTCTTATCTTCTGCATCTGTAGGCTGCAGTGGAAGATGATAGCAGGGCTGGAACTGCCATGTCTCTAGAAATTCTGGAGGGTCCGTCTGGAGTTCCTTGGGACTTCTCTCTAAAATGTGGCGATACTTCACATCTATGTACGATTTGGAGGCTCTATCTCTGATTGTAGAGAGGTCCTTTGAACATCTGCTTCATGAACTGAGGAATGAATAGAGAAGCTGTGGGAAGGGATATGGGGTGAACCTGGGTATTTTAATAGGTTACTAGTCATCAGAATTATAGTTACAGTATAAAATGTAAGTGTTCTAAATCTTGAAAACAAAAATAATCGCTAATCAATGTTGGGAGTTGGAAGGAGCAAATGTAGAAGGAATTAAAAGTGTCGATTTTTTTCATATTTCATGGCAAGGAGTAAATAGATATCATTTAAAATTGAACTCTGTGGTTAAAAATTATGATTTCCAGCTATCAGTATATTTTCCATTTAATTCTTTTTTTTTTTTTAAGAAACCTTAGAGTTGTGGTTCTCACCTAGAGGTGACTTTGCCTCACCTTCCCAGGGGTATTTGGCCACAACTGGAGGCAGTTTGGCTGTCCCATTGGAGAAGGAGGCTGTTCTGCTGGTGTCTAGCAGGTAGGGGCCAGGGACACGGCTAGGAGTCCTATGAAGAGATTAACAGCCTGCTGCAGTGATAGGAAAATTACTTTAAACTGAAAGCAACGGAATACTCAATAGCCACAAAAAGAACATTAACCTAAATTTAAGCAAAGTCTTCTGAAAATATAGCTGCCACTGATGCTTCTCCGAGGGAACTTCCTATCTGGGAGATGAAACAGGATGTTTGAATTCAGCTCTCCTTTGGCATCAAGAAGCTCAGTAGATGCTTCCATTCATACGACCCCCCTTTACCTTTTCGTTAAGTTGCTACATGTACCTTCACCTCTAGCTCTTCTGTGACTTACTCATTCCCGAGTGCACCCAAGAGCATGTGTAAATAAACCCGGGCTTTTCCCCTGCGAATCTATTGTCTTTAATTTGCAGACCCCCACACTTTTGAACCTAAAGGGTCTGAGGAAAAGTTTTCCTCCCAATAGCTAGAATGCGCAGGTCAGACTACGCCCCATCCCCCAGAAAACAAAGAGATATATTTTAAATATTAAAATAGTGTGTTGGAGAGACATTTTTCTGAAGTTCAGTAATTTATTCAATATTACTGCAGGTTTTTTGTTGTTGTTAAAGTAAAATAAAACTGAACACTTCAAAATATATAACTTTTATAGTATAATCCTGCTTTTGTAGCATTATTCCTATTCCTTCTATTTACATAAGTCCATACAGAGATGTTTGAAGTGTGTTCACAGAATGATAAATGATTGATATTTCTGAGTAGTGGGATTTAAAGTAATTTTTTTTCTCTTTTCTTTTTGGTCTTTTTCCCCTTTGATTACTTAAAGTTTATTTTTCAATAATGATGAATATAATGTTTATAGAAACAGTGGATTTTATCTTTATTCCTACAAGAAAAAGCAACAGCAACAATAAAACCTTTTTAATGGATCTCCGTGTGTGCCAGAAGAAAAGTTCGGTGTGCCTCCTCTGTCCCTTGTCCATAGTGAAAGAAAATGACACATATATCAATAACCTAGGCCAATAATGCATATGTCTGCATGGCTGAAGAATGTATTGAACAAACTCAAAAAGAGTCTGGAGTCTTTGGTTAGAAATAAATGATAAAGATTTATTCAAGGACCTTAGGGTTTGCAGATTGGAAACACAATTAGGCAAAAACCTAGAAGTGCTCCACAGAAGAAAAATTGAGTTCTTATGAAATAGTAGGCAGTTAGGCAGACATGGGCAGTGTAGGAATGATAAGCCAGGTACCGAAGGTCACCAGGACAGAAAGCCCCAGGTGTCTAGCAACAAAAACTTGTAAAGCGGGACCTCACCCACAGGTCCCTAACATATTGCTGGTCATGTGGCTTAGGTCCTCTGACCTTTCATACTGCTGTTCATGTGGTTCAGACCCGCCTCTGACTTTTCATCCCCTGTGATGTCACTAGTCATGTGGTAGCTCCCCTGAGAGGAGGAACGAGGGGCAGGAGAATAGCCTCATATGACTGTCATACAAGCCTTTGCATGACCACCCCCTTAAGCCTTAAGCCCTAGAGATAACAGTTAGGCCTCAGTTGTGTTTCAGCTCCAGGTCTAGAAAAACGGCACGGCCAGGTGAGGTGACACCAAGGCAGACATCGGGACCAGCTTTCATAACTAATAACTCCCTGCCCTGGAGCCAACCAATCTGTGGAGACCATGACCCTCAAAGGATCCACCTGAAAAGCTAATGAATATTCCATGGAGATCCTGAGACCTCCAGATAAAGGCCCTTAAGACCAAGAATCCAGCACATTCTCTCTTTCTTGAGCACATCCACACTTCTCCTCACTGCCACCTTTCCCCAGTGCTTTTGAAATGGGGTGCAAAGCGGGGGTTCCTTGAAAATGGCAGAGCATATTTCCCATAGCCCTTGGGGGAAGTGAGAGTGGATGATACAGCGTAAGATACTTTTCATAACAATGGCAAGTTGATAGCCGTGTCCTTCCCAAAGGGAAGTGCACTGCCACCCGGGTAAAGGTCTATGTGACTTTCAGAATGTATAGTGCCAACTATGAGGTCACGTAGGAAGCTCTGGGTCAGTATTTAAAATAGGGAGAGTAGAGAAGCAGCCATGAGCAGCAGCCATGTGGTTTGAAAGGATGTAGAAGGGACCCCCTCCCCTGTCTGCCATGAGACCTGGTGTGTGAGCAGATGACATGTATTTTGGATTAAGAGCTGGGAAACCTGCTTCAAGAACATGGCGGCAGAGCCCATAGAGCTGGGAACCGCAGGGACCTGCCTAACCAAGCACAGGTTTGTGGGAGATGCCTGGAATGCTGAACTGTGACCAAGAACACTGAGCCATGACTTCTGCTTTTCTGAAAGACAGTACCTCTGACTAGCATATTCTGAAACTGGTCTGGTTTGGCAAAGGGAGTCAGGACTCTGTGTTTTGGGGTGTTTTAAAGGGAGTGGGACTTAACGGCAGAATTCCACCATTATTCTAAATCTGTATAACCTTTAAATAAACAACCCCTTTCCGTTTTCACCAAACTCTTGCAGTGGGAGTCACACTTTGGCCACAGGCAATTGAACCCCGCAGCTGTTCCAGAACAGCCTAGGCAGGGTTCTGTAACAATCTCTCTCTCTCTCTCGCACACCTGTGCTTTTCCCCATCCTCTTCTTTCCCCACGTGCACAGTCTCTGGGGCAGGCCCACACCTTTTTCCCTGTTCTTCTCCCAGATACACTCTCTCTGCCTTTCTTTCTTCTAGGCTCCAAGGGCCCTTCCTTTGCCTTTGTAACTTGTTTCCTGAGTCCACGCAGCCCAGCTGGCTCCCTTATTTTACAGCTTACTTCTTCTACCTGTGACTTCTCTTGTATTTGAGTCTTGGCTCTGAATTCTTTCTTAGCCCATGATTCTTTCTGAGGCAGAACTCAAGGACCAAGGTCTAACATCGGGTGCTCTTTGCCATTAACACTTACAGTAAAAAATATATCTTTGGAGAATAATCAGTTCTGCATTCTTAGCCCTAGGATTGTTCCAGGACAATTATCAGTCAACTATCAGGTGGTTTAGATGATGGATACCAGGTGACCCGGAGGATGGGTACCAGGAGTTCAGGTCATCTTTGGTGGCCTGGATAATGGATGTCAGGTGAATGTCAGGTGATCCGGATATTTGAGCATTTGGGGGGTATTCAGAGGGATATCTGGAGGTCTGATGAATACCTAGGCATTGACACAGGACCAGGAAGTCCCAAAGTTTATGTTCTCTAGTTAAAACAAGAATGGAAGTGTTTCCTCATGCCTCAACCTACTTGATTTTAATAACTTGGCAGCTTGACTATAGCAACTCCATTTTATTTATTCACTCAATTC
Organism: Mormoops blainvillei; assembly: GCA_004026545.1. Classification (NCBI taxonomy): domain Eukaryota; kingdom Metazoa; phylum Chordata; class Mammalia; order Chiroptera; family Mormoopidae; genus Mormoops; species Mormoops blainvillei. The sequence continues at coordinate 67,180 of PVJD01001068.1, forward strand.
CTCAGCTGTCTTGGGGGCTGCTTGAAATGCCATTTTTGTTCTGACAGGTGCAGATCAGTCCTATTTTAACCTCTTTATTTTTGCTCTACTTTATTTCCAAGAGCAAAAACACACACTGGAAGATAATGCTTCTGAATATTCTTTATCAACACTTCTGTTCCCCCATTACATGCCCTTTAGTTGAGGGTCTGTTTGTGTTCAGGGAATTGTCTCATTGCTTCATTTGCCAGTTCTGATCTGCTCTTTGCACACACAGTGGAGACACACCGTGAAATGGAAGGATGGGAGAGCCTCTCTCACACAGTTGCTGCCCTCTTTCATGGAGGAACAAAGCTCTTTTATTTCCGTATCTCTTATTTTTGCACAAAAGTTACAAAAATTATTTTATGTGTAAAGAATTTCCTTAAATAATTTTCATCTAGCGCATGAAACAGTGGCCCCTTTTCACTTGTAAAAGCACACAAAAATAAGTAAATGTCCTTTCTTTATGCTCACAAAGCAAAGCATATGTGCTCTATTTGGAGAATGCAAATGCCTCAAGCTGCAGCATTTCTTTCACCAGCACTCAGCAAGTGGCCATTTAGGCTTAATTGCTCCTCACAGCATAGTCCAATTAAGAACGGGCATCAGCAGGGTAAGGGCTATTTGTTAATCCATAAAAGGTACGAGAGACCATACTTGTTTTGCCTGCAGTTTTTATTCACATGTTTGGATAAAACTCTAAACAGCTGGAACTCTCACAAGTGATACGTGTGTGTATTTAATGTTGGTTACAGGGAAGACAAGTATATGAATGTACTTCACAAAACCTAAACTTTTTCTTGCAATGCAAAGGAGAACCTGGTCAAGATATCGCGGAAACCTACCCATGCATGGCATTTGACGCAGTGGGGGAGTGGAGCTGACCTAAAGGAGAAAGTCCCTGAACCAAAGGGGTTTCTCTGCAGCATGAAGATGGTTTTAGTCTCTGGGAGAGCAATTCCCCTATTAAAGTGCAAATTTCTATCAGAAGAAATTGTGGGTTTTTTAAAGCATTTTTAAAAACAGAGGTTTGGTTTTTTGAGAGTTTTCTTTCTGTACATCATTTTGATGTGGTACAGAAAGAACTGACATTCTATGCTGAAGACAGGATAAACTGACAAAAAAACGGGAAGTGTGGGAGCAACCATGTCTTCTTGTGATATGATGAAAATGTTGCGTGTGGAAGTAGGATTCTTTTGCAGCATCACGTGAAATGCATGTTGGGGGCCCGTGCATAGGAGAACTTGAGGCATAGTAACAAGATTTACTGGAGTGAAAACAAACAACTGGCTTCAGGTGGCTGATGTCTCATCCACAACCAGGTGGATCAGTTCCGTCTTTTGGGGAAGAAGCCCTGGCCCTGGTGAGCACAGTGCCTACCAGGAGGGTCAGGATCCAGAACTATAAAGCCATTACCCTGGACTCTGATAGTCTTGCATAGTCTCTGCTCCTAGCTGCTCTCTGGCCTGGCTGGCCCTGCACTTCAACCTACGCGGCTGCTATAGAGAGAGAGTAAGTGCAAACAAGCAAGCCTTGGGTCTTTGTGAAGCTTTGATTATGTTTCCTTGGGTTTGGGAAGGGGTAATCTTTCTTTCAAACTAACTACCCTTCTCCTTAATTCTTCCTGGGCTTGTGCTGGGCCTTCTTCCGAACCGATCCCTTTCCTGGATCTTCCAGGTTTCCATGCTCTTATCTTCTCTGATCCTTTCCCAAAATTTTCCCAGGCTAGACTTCTCCCCTTTATATCACCATTTTGGCTCCTACTACACCTTCCTCGTAGTTGAAGGACCTCCCCTAGCACCACCATCTTGGCTTCCACCACCTATGCACTCAGCAGAAGAAATTCCCATGCTGTTTTATTCCCCTCACTCTGTAATCCTGGCTAACTGGTCATTTGCCCCCCAGGGATATTGGAAAACCAGTTCTTCCAGCCTGCTTGGGGATCAGGGTTTGTTTGACAGAGGGAACAGCTATCCCCTGGGGAGCCTGTAGATGCTACAGCTTCCTAGTTAATCTGACTTAATGTCTGATTCCATTTGCTCCTTTCCTTTGTTAATAACGAACTAGCTACCTGTGCTTACAAAAATAGGCAAACATAGGAAGAAAGATATAGAGGGCCCAGCAGAAGTAAGGCCTGCTTGAGAGTGGTTCGTAGGGAAATGATATGGGTGTAATAATTTATAGTTTTAATTTGAACATTTCAACTAAAATGTCATTCAGTGTGCTTCAGTGTGATATTTTTATGTTACATAATTACATGCTTATAATTTTGTAATTAAAATTTTGTAATAAGGGGTGTTATTTGTGCCAGACCCTGTATATTATGCAGGTATTAAATATTCTCTGCTACCTTAAAGGTTTCTACATGTCATTCTTTATGAAAAAAAATTTGATGACTATCAACCAGGCTGAAGGGCTGTCTACTTGTTTCTTAAAAGTTTAGGGTTTTTTACAAATCAGAGAAGGGAAAGGTAGACAACACACCTGGAGACCTGCTCCTTTAGGCTCCCCATGAAATCCTGGGTCATGCAACAAGATATGTTTCGAGAGAAGTCAAACTTAAGTGGCTTTGGGAATTTCGGAAGGTAGGAAGAAAGGATATTTGATATCTTTGCCTTCTCGGAACATTGAATGGCAAATATCTTCCATGATTTACACGTTGGTTGGGCTCTGAAGATAGGCAGAGCCATCAATTCATTTCCTTTTGCTTCTTCCCAAATTTTCCCCTTTCCTGACCCTCATTCCCCTGGGGAATTTTGCTCCATTCATAACCTGTCTGGCTTCCTTGATCTTTCCTCCACAAGCACACAGAGGGAAGCAAGACCTGAGCAATTATTCATGTATCTGGCCTGTTCAGTGGTCAATCAACCCAACATAGCTAGGGCTAGAGAGTTCCTTGTTCTTTAGCTAAGTAAAAGCCTAATTTTTTCCCTTTTGGTTTTGTTTTTCCTTATTGTCAATTGTTAATCATCATAATGCTGATGAGTGAAACCTTTTCTGATTCCAGGACTGTACCTACCATCAGATTAATGATTCTCCCGGGGGAAATGTCTGCACTCTCACGCCTCTCAGTCTGCATCCTGGCAGGATACTGGCTTCAGGTAATGATATTTACCCAGCCCATTGAAATGTCACACTTAGGACGGAGCCCTATAAATTATTATTGTGCTTGTGTTATATTGTAAAGATAAAGGTCAGATCAGGGCTCAGATTTATTCACACCCCTGATGCATTTCTGAGAGTGAGTAGAAAAATAAACTATTGGTTCTTTCAGTTAAAAGTACATACAAGTGAAAGTAAATCTTTTTTCCAATGAAGGAAAAGAAATAACTATAGAACTAGTTAGTTTGGGGAATAAATAAAAGTAAAGGAGAGATTGGTTCATCTGAGGTCTGTAAGGACAACCTCCAATTTTCTGCACAGTTTCTGACAGCCCTTTAAAATAACTGGAAAAGGTAAAAGGTCAAGGATAAATTCAGGAAGACTAAGGGAACTAATGAGAATTGATCTCTGCATGGTGACTGTGTAGGTCACCCCTCCCTTGCAGGACCAAGGTGGCCCACAAGTTTCCCATGCAAAATTGTTTGGTGGCTGGAGAGCCTGTAATTGTAGCTGAGCACTTTTGTGTATGGTTAGTCACAAAGTATATGGCTTTTTACCTTGAACTACAGATTTCAAAGAGCAGGGTTGCTAACCAATTCTAGGCACTGCTGGCTCTAAACTCAAGGAGGAGCTCGGTAAAGAGGGAATGATGAATGGTGTTATTAAGCACTGAAGGTGGCCCTGCAGTGTGAATTGAAAGTCAGTGCTGGGCAGCAGGAAGTACATGTTGCCAGAGCCTTTGCTGCACCAGATCTTTGAATAAATCGTGGGCCGAGTGTTAGCTGTCAGGGCAACAGCTCTTGCCAGCACTTAATAAAAAGTCCTAGACCATCTACATCAAATGAATTTTCTTCCATAAAATTTGGCTTTTGAGATTTGAAAAAATTTATCAGGCTCACCCTCATTTTTCTGGATCGCTTATCCATTCAAGGATTATCTCCACATAGAGAGTTATACTTGAAGGGTTTAGTCTTCCAAATTATTTGAACAAGAGCTTATGGTAATCTTTTACTTGCCTCTCTCATTTCCATGATCCCTCTTTCTCTTCCTCCTCCTCTTCTCTCCTCCTTCTTACATTACTCCATTGAATCTCAGCGCCTTTTTTTCAAATATCCTCCTTCTTCCTATATTTGCTTAGTTTTTTATTCTTTATTAACTCCATGATAATTACCACTTCAAATTCTAAGGGCTACCTGTGGTAGGAAGTTGGGCAGACATGAGCAGTGCAAGGACGATGGACCAGGCACAGAAGGTCACCAGGGCAGAAAACCCCGAGAGCCTAGCAACAGGCAAAACTGGGCATGCAAGGACTTGGCCGCCAGGGTAACCTTTCCTCCCTTAGCTTATCGCTGGTCATGTGTTTTAGACCCCCTTGCCTTTCATATCACTGGTCATGCGTTTTGGACCCTCCCCTGACCTTTCCTCCTTAGCATGTTGCTGGTCATGCGGGTCAGACCCCCTTAGAGAGGGAGTGAACAAGGAGGCTGGAGAACAGTCCTTAAGCATTAAGCCCTCAGGACTATGAGGTCCTGACCTCCATCAGATACATCCAGGCCTCAGTTGTGTTTCAGCTCCAGGCCCAGAAAAGTAGCAAAACCAGACCAGCGTCACCATGGCTGATCTCATGGTATTTACTAATGACCCCTTGCCCTGGAACCAACCAATGAATGCAGACCATGACCCTGAAAGGACACACCTGGAAAGCTAATGAATATTCTTGTGAACTCATCCCCTGGGGCCTCCCCTAAAATCTTCACCCTTAAAAGCTCTTAGGACAGGAGACCCAGGATGATCTCTGTGTTGGAAGTACGCCCACACCTTTCCCAGGGGCCTCTTCTTCCCCACAGACACATCACCTCTACCCTTCTCTCTTTCTCCTAAGATCCAGGGGCCCTTCTTTTGCCTCTGTAACTTGTTTCCTGAGCCCATGTATTCTATGACTCACTTCTTCTACCTCTGTGACTTTCTAAATAAACTTTCTTTTATCGTTTGAGTCTTGGCTCTGAATTATTTTAGCCAGAACTCAAGTACCGAGGTTGCTGAACTGAGGTCCAGTCTGTCTCCACCAGTCTAACACTTGATGCTGTTTTTACCACCAACACTCTCTATGTAGTTGGCCCTGAACTGGATATGAAAGGAAGGAGTGTTTGATATTATTTGAGGGATTTGCTTATCTTTGTCATTCCAATGAAGAAGAAAAATATGATCATGTTTTTTAAACCTTAAAAATAATACACAAATTTGGGGGATAATAAATACATACTCACATCTACTTTATATTATTACACCCATAAGGGACTGCTACTTTATTTACTTTTATATTTATTTTTAGTATTTCTTGTCCATCCTCTGCAACATTTACAGAAAAAAAAAAGGAGAAAAATGTCTGTCTGTCTATAAGCCCCCACCATCATTTTTCCTTTGGTCTTACTTAAAAACCAAACAAAACATTATTTTTAAAACAGTAATTGCTTTTGGTAACAGGTTTCTCTGAATGGTACATAGTTTGTCTTTAAGGGAAACAGAGTCAATTAACAGGAATTGGAGACAGCTTGCCCCTGGGAGAGAGGAGGAGGGGAACCGAATTGACTTTCTTCTCTCTCAGGCTGGATATATTCCCTTCTTCACTGTTTTCTGTGTTCTTTCAATTTTCTCCTAGATAGAGTGTTTTTGACCCCTTAAAGAGACATAAGTGGTGGGTTGGCACTATAGCATGATTTTCCCCTCCTCGATATTTAGTTTCAAACCAGAAGATGGAAGATAAGAACCACTAAACGTAAGTCTTTTGCAAACCAACATTCATTAATGTCTTCAACAAACACTTATTGAGTGCCTCCTTTTTCAGACACTGTTCTAGGCACTTGGGATATATCTGTGAACAAAGCAAACCATGACCCTTGCCCTTGTGGGTCTTAGATTCTGGAAGGCAGCAGAGACAATAAATAATAAATCTAATAAATGAGTTAATTATCCAGTTGTAAGGGTGGAAAGATTCTTTTTCCTCTACTCATCTTAGGTTCATTGGTTGGGTCCTATCAATTAGACTGACAAGAGACATTAACCTGAGGAAAAAAAACAAAGAAATTTATCAACATGTGCATTGTACAAATACATAGGATTGCTCAGGGATGGTTAGAGCCTGGGCTTATATAGTTTGTATCTTAAAAGACCACTACATTTTTGGAGAAGTGACAAGACAAAGAAAACGGACTTGGAGTTTCTAGGGCAGCAAACTGTGGGGAAAAAAATGTATATATGGGGGAAGTAATGAAAAATAAAGGTTAATTAGTAAAGTTTATTATGTAGGTTTTTCTGGTGCCATCTCTGGGCTAACAAGGGTCTAGAGTTGTCTCTGGTGATTAACTTCTGTCCTTCCTGATGGAGAGGGGAAGGGGGGCACACTTACAAATTTACAGGAGTGGGCAAAAGTATGTTTACAGTCATGAGTATGTGAAACAGAGTTTATTCTTATATTATTACTTATTTATTGATTATTGTATTATTTATTTCTTTTGTTATTATTATTGTTATTATTTTGTATCCTTACTTTTGATTTATATTTTGTGTAATGATGGCTGGTAATTTAACCTAGTTTTGCTCACCCCTGTGTGTCTTGCTTTTAGGCAAATAGGGGAGGCCAGAGAGTTTTTCTTACATTTGGTTTTTCTTAATAACCTTTTGCTCAAAATGATATTTATGCCAAAGTTCCATATTTTGGGGTGGTATATATTGCTGTCCTTCACAGATTATTAGAAGATAATAAGTTCTATGGAAAGAAAGAAAACAAAGAGAAAAATAAGGGGATCAAAATTATGGGGGTTCCACACTTTAAAAATAAGAGTTGCAAAGTTGGCCTCATTGAGAAGATGACATTGGACCAAGACTCCCTTCTTACCTAGATCCCACAGATGCTGACAAAGGGGTTAGCAGGCCAGGCCACAGTCAACATTCCTATGGAATATCCGCCCATAATGTGGGAGGAGCTACTTTTTTACAAAATGAGCTGCTGAGAGAACAGTGGAAATAGGGCAACAGTTCTTACCTATTTCTTCCTGGTGTAGGGGAAATATCAGTACAGAGAAGAGTTATGCAGGTAAAGACAGATTAGAAACTTCAGAACACACTCTGAATGATGTTCTCTATTTCTTAGTAAAACTTAGATACATCTGGTTTTTTGGTTGATGCCTCATTTCTGGGCCACTCAGTGGTATACATATAAAACTAGTTTTAATTTAGAGGTGACTGTCCAGAAGTGCATTGAAGAGCTTCTACAAAGAGTTTTGTTCAATCCACTTGAGAGTTGTAAATATTTGTGCCTGTGTTTGTATGTTTGTGTGCATATGAATAGAACTGGTGTTATTAGTAAAAGGTGCTATCTCTGTGTAATGTATTACACATCTTTTATATAGATAACAATTTGTAATCATTGCCTTATTCATATATTCAGTTATGTTGATAATTAGACTTTGTAGCATTTCTAAGCTCTGAAACAATGATTCTACATGTATGTTTTTGTGACACCTAGAGTAAGACTCTTAAAATTGTTTGGTTGTTCATAGCATTTCTAATGGAGACTGACTATTTAATTCCCTTCTTAAAGAGAACTTGGACTCTGATAAGTAATATGTCAGAAATGATTATGGAAAAGAAAACCAGGAATGTGTCCCAAAAGAATAAGTACATCTCTGGGAAATGAAAAGAATCTCCTGTATTTCCATCCTGTCACATGTTAAATTGAGAACCATTTAGATGAGATCACACCCTAAGCAGTGCCCAAACTGGATGTTTTAAAACACATTCCCATCCCCCCACTCCTTTCTTCTGAATGTGCAGGCAAGAGCCCCTACTATTTCCCAATAAACTTTTTGCATGATTTGGCTGGGAGTGGGGCGGGGTTTCCATAGCATTTGGAAGAGGCTGGTAGTTACCTTTTTTTAGAAGAATAATATATTTTCTAGAGATCAGACTGTGGGGTAAAAACATCCATTGGAGGGAAAGGTGGAGTCACCCTTCTCTGGAGAGGGAGTAAGGTGCGGTGGTGGGTGTGGACGGCACGCAGACACTCTTCCTATAGGTGTGGGGTCGGGGGAAGGCCTGGTGCCCAAAGGTGTGAGTTCATTTCAAGTTTTTCAAGCACTGGGTATGAAAGAGAGGTGATCAGAAGCTGCAAAACGGAGAAGTAGGAAATGTGTGGGTCTGATTTTTCCTCCCAGCACAATATCCGCTGTCAGAAACAAACACCACCTTTGCCGAGTGTGGGTCTGTGCTGTCCAGGTCAGTCAGCCAGCCCCTCTGCCCTGGCCTTGCGTCCAGGACTCTGAGCTGGAGCTCCTGCTCTCTCCCCGCCTCGTGGTGTGGCTCGGGCCCAGGCCCTTCACTCGCTGGGCCTCTCCTTCCATCTGAAAAGTGAAGATAATACCATTTGTCTCCACGAGAAAGTGTGTGAGAGTTCCGTGCTTTTTAGGGGAAAATGATTAAGTAATACTAGAACTAGTTTTGTTACAACACACGTGGAGGAAAATAAGGACTCTTTAGTAGACTTACAAAGAAAAATTTTAAAAATTACATGGGTTGAAGTACAAATATTATATATAATATATACATATATACATAAATATATATGCATATATATATAAAATATATGTAAGTTTGCAGCCTCCATGTGAGATATAGCTTTTATACTCTGAAGAAAACTTTGATTAAAATCATTAAAGGGTTAGAAACTATTTCCAAACTTTTTCTTTTTCTGATGGATATGTTGGCTTGGACGATAAAAAGCTTAGCAAAAGTTCCGGATTATGACATGTTATTTGTGGCAAGAATGACGTTTGATATAAAGTTTTCATTCTGCTTTCCTAATTTAACAGTCTATGTCCTTTATAGCCAGGCATGTAATAAAAGAACTTAGCAAATTTATTATTAATGTATTTTCTTACAATATGATTTCTTTGGACGAGGCTGAGGTACCCGCTTGGCTCTCATTTTTAAAACAAGGAATTACGTTTTAGTCAATGTAGATTATCCACGGACTGATGATGAAGGAACTAGATTATTGAGCCTCTTCACTTCCTTCTTTGCCTTGACCCCTTAATTTTAGAGAGATTTTGCTGCTTGTTAGTACCTATACCATAGAAAGGACAGAGATAATGGAATAAAAGAAAGCAAAGACTTTGCTATATTATTACCTGTTAGTCAATGAGGGAAGAGTGGACATTGTGTCAAATAAAGGGAGACCTGTGTGTTTTCTCTAAACAAGGTTTCCTCACAGATAATTAAGAATTGTTCACACTTGGGCTCTCTTTTACTTTTAGCTGCTGCTGCTGCTGCTGCTTCTTTTATTTATTTATTCATTTGTAGCGTGAGGGGAAAGGAGGGACAGAGAGAGGGAGAGAAACATCAGTGTGTGGTTGCCTCTTGTGTGCCCCTGACTGGGGACCTGGCCTGCAACCCAGGTATGTGCCCTGACTGGGACTTGAACTGGCGACCCTTTGGTTCGCAGGCCAGCACTCAATCCACTGAGCCACACCAGCCAGGGCAAAGATTTTATTTATTTATTTTTAGAGAAGGGGAAAGGAGAGAGAAAGTGAGGGAGAGAAACTTGATGTGCAAGAGAAACAGTGATCAGTTACCACTCTCGTGCCCGCAACTGGGGACCTGATCCGCTGCGACTCAGGCACATGCCCTGACTGGGAATTGAACCAGTAACTTTTGGTTCTCAGCTGGCACTCAGTCCACTAAGCCACAGTAGCCAGGCTGCACTTCTAGCTTCTCATGGTGAGTAGGTGAGCACTGAATAAATCTGTACTGTTACTGTGTGGCCGGCCACCTTCCAAGGTGACCTCCATTGACTCCCACTTCCTGATGTTGCTCTCTGTGTAATCCCCTCCCCTGGGGATTGCTTCTAATCAATAAAATACTGCAAAAGTGATGGGTATCACTTTCATGTTTAGGTTTCAAAGATGGTGACTTCCAGACAGGCAGCATCTTTCCATCTCTCTTCCTTCTGGCCAGCTGGAGGGCCCTGCCGCAGTGAGAAACCAAATGTGATCTCTGGCCAATCAGCTAGAGAGGAACTGAAGCCCTCGGTCCAACAACCTGGGAGGAACTGCATCCAGCCAACAACCACATGAACTTGGAAGCGGGTCCTTCCCCACTTAAATCTGGAGATAACTATATCCCAGCCAAGACCCGATTGCAACTTATCAGAAAACCTAAAGGGGGGGACCTAGCTATGTCAGATTCCTAACGCACAGAACCTGTGAGGTAAAGGTGTGCTGTTTTAAGCTGCTATGGTTTGAGGTAATTTATTATGCAGCAATAGATATGTAACAAATAAGTAATACAGTCTTTTACTATACTTTGAAACTATTCTAATTGCTCTTGGCAAAAGAAGAAAGGATCTGATAAACTCATTGGTACTATGATGTTTGGGAACTAAGTATGCAACCCCTGTGGGAATAGTGTCCTCAAAGGGCAGGCAATGCCAACACAACATGGTGCGTGGATAATGGAAGAATTTTAGGATTTGAGGCAATAATGAGGAATGCGTTCTTCTGAGGATGGAGAAACTTTCTATTTTCCCTCAAAATGATAACATATGTAATCACTTCTAGCACATACATAAGTTAGGCTTTGCTGTCTTAAGTTTATTTTAAAACCCAGTTATAGTTTGATTATTTTAACAGTAGGATTCTGAAAAAGGGACCTGATCCCAAGGCATCTTTCTGGAGGAAAGGCTCTTCCTGGGAGCCCACCAAGGACTTAACAAGCAATTATGAGATAGCTTCCTTGTTGGGGGTAGGGAGGGACTAGTCATCCTCAGGCAAAGGAGTTGTCAGTCACTGTGGTTCTTCTTTCCCAGGAAGATGCAGGAAACATGGCTTCTAGCAGGCAGAGCAAAAGCAAACTAAGCCGTTTTCTGGGATTAGCAGGGAGCAAACTTTTAATATCAATACAAAGAAAGGAAGAGTGGGGGAACTGGAAGGAATGGGAGGCAAATGGAAGAAACCATATAGAGGTCTCCTCCACTAAATTGCAAAAAATGAGGTCTGTGGGCTACTTCAAAATAAGCCCAGAAGGGGTTAGGATGAAATAAAAGAGCGTGCTTTCTCATGCCCAGAGGTAGAAGCAGATGAGATGAAGCCATGATTGAAAACTAGAAAATTCATGAGAAAGATTCCAGTTCAATTTACTTTATGTTTCTAAATTGTACTCTAACTTGGGATCTTATTTAACTATGATTTTTTTTTTCAAAGATTGATGTTTGAAACAAATTTTTAAGAATAGGAAATGGTTTCAAAATTCAATGGTACAAATTCTTCCTTCCATTCTTGTCCCAGCTACTCAGGTCACTTTCCCAGAGACAATCAAAATTAATAGTTTCTTGTGTATGCTCCTGGAGATGCAATCAATACTATATCGAAATAATACATGGATATAATCTTTTAGAATGCCTTTTAAAAATTGAAATGGTAGCTTACCGCATACAGTATTGTGTGCCTTGATTTTTTTCTTGTCTAAGCAGTGTCTCTTTGTATCTCATGTCAGCACATACGGAGATTCTTCCTATTTATGGTTGTACAATATTCCAGTGTATTAACATTTTATATTTTACTTAATTATTTACATACTGATAGATACTTAGAAAATTCCCAGTTTTCTGCTATTACAAGCCATTCTTCAGTTAATGCTCTTTTTATACACAGTATTTTGCCCATATGTAAGTATATCTGTGGAATACATTGTTGGAGGTAATATGCTGGACCAAAGAGTATATGCATATGCAGTATTAGGACAAAGTCTGCCAAAGTAGTCTCTGTAGAGGCTGTACCCAGTCATACCCTAACCAGCAGTGCATGGAAATGCCTATTTTACATAGCTTCACCAATAGTTTGTGATTATACTTTACTTGATAAATTAAAAACGATCCGTGTAGTTTAAATTTTTATTCCTCCTATTGTAAGGAGGATATTTTATATGTTTAAAGGACATATGTAGGTTTTTTTTCCTGTGATGTGACTATTCATATACTTTCCCTTTTTTCTATTCAGTTGTTAATTTTATCTATCATTTGTAGCAAAATTTTTATATATGAGGAAAACCAGCTATAACCTACACATAATAAGTAGTTTTCCTAGTTTGTTTCTTGTCATTTCATTTTGTTGTATTTTATACCATGAAAAAAATTTTAATTGTAGTTAAATTGAAAAATCTTTTTAAGGACATCTAGATTTTGTCATGCCTGTAAAAGCCTGCCCCATGAAGAGATGAAAAAAATTATCTGTTTTCTTCTAACAGTTTTATGTTTTCATTTTTAACATGTGAATATTTGTCCCATCTAGAATTTATCCTTAATGTGAGAAGCATAAATCCAGTTTTATTTTTTTTATTTTTCCAGATGTCTACTCAGTTGTGCCACACCATTTATTGAACAATCTATTTCTTTTACCCCAGAATTGAAATGCCACTTTCATCAAATCCTAAATTTGTATGTGGTTATATTTCTATACTTTCTATTCTGTTCTTTGACTTATCTATTCAAGCTTTTTTATTATTGTAGTTTTATAATCTGTTTAATGAAAGTAATACTTTTAAAAATTTTCCCTAAATATTATTGTTTACTTTTCTATTTGAATTTTAAAACTACTTCACTTAACTTGCAAAAATCACTCTGTCAGTAATTTTACAGAGATCGCATTATACTTATAGGATACTTTAGGGAGATTTGGCATCATTATGACATGGAATCTTCCTTTTCAAGAACATGGTTTTTCTTTTGATTTTTCAAGTTATCTTTTGTGACTTTTAGGAGCACATAAGTGTTTTTGTACAGATCATATACATTTCTTGTTTGTTGCTATGCTAATGAAGTCTTCCTTTATTTCTTCTAATTGGTATTGTTTGTACATATAAAGGATATTTATTTTTCTACCTTAGTTTTGTACCTCCTGGCATTTCCCATATTGTCAAATAAGTTTTTGATTGCTTCTCTTGGATTTTCCAGGTACAAAATCAATCAAATACTTGTAATAATAATTTTTATATATTTAAGACTTCTGTCTAACTGTACTTACCAGTTCCCTCAAACAATATTAATTAGTAGTTATGATGGTGAAAAATAACCTATTCCTGATGTTTGGGACTAGAAATGTCCTTGAGTTCCCCATTAAGGAAGATGCTGGCTTTTTGGATTGACAGTGATAAAACATTATAACATTATCTATTCTATTTTGTTATTAAGTTTTAAAAGTCAAAACAGATGTTGATATTTATGCATTTTAAAAGAATCTATGCAGATAATTATGTTTTCTCTTAGATTATTAGTGTGGTAAATTATATGAATAATTTTTGGCAAACAGAATAATAATATTCACATCCCAGACCCTGGAACCTGTGAATATTACTTTATATGGGACTTTGCAGATGTAATTAGGCATTGCAAGATAGGGAAATTTTCCTGGGTTATCTGAGTGGCTCTAGATGTAATTACAGGTATCTTTATAAGAGAAAGACAGAAGGAGATTTGACACAGAAGGTAGCAAAGTGACCGATGCCATGATATTGGCTTTGCAGATGGTGGAAGGGGCCATGAGCCAAGGAACGTAAGAAAAGCAGCTCTAGAAGCTGGAAAAAGCAAGAAAATGATTATCCTCCAGAGCCTCCAGTGGCAGTGCAGCAGTCCTACTGGCAAATTGGTTTTGGCACAGTGAAACTGATTTCAGATTCCTGGCCTCCCAGACGTCTGGAGAAAAAAATGTGTGTTGTCTGAAGCCACCATTTTGTGTTACTTTGTTGCAACAGCCATAGGAATTTAAGACAATATTATATATGATTCAATCATTGAACCTATCTTACATTCCTAGAATAAAACTCATTTATTATGGTGTCCTATACTTTTAAGGTGCAGCTGGGTTTTACATTGGAAATTGAAAAATGTTATCCTGTGCTGTTTAAATGAATCAACCATGCCTATTAAACACTTACGTTTTTATGAGAGGCAGTATTTTGTGGTTGAGAGCATAGGTTTTGGAGTTGAAAAGGCTACCTTACCACATCGTTACCTGTGTCTTCTAATCACTCTGTACCTTGGTTTCCTAACCAGTAAGATGGAGTAATAATATAACCTTCCTTAACAGAGTTGCTATGAGGTTTAAGTGAAAAAATACATGTAAAGCACTAAGAACAGTGCTTTGTAGGTGTGTGCTATCACTACTGCTATGCTGTTATTTTAACATAATACTCAGGTATCACTGCAGTACTGGTGGCAGAACAGGTACCTCTTAGGAAACTGAAATACTCATGAATATCAGGCACACAGTGTGTCCTATGGGGTTCTCCCCTCACCTGGTTCCTTAAAAGGGGAGATATGCCTTGGGCTTGCTTTTCTCCTCCAACCTGCTGGTACCCTCGATCATTTCAGTTTTTGCTTGCTGTGAAACAAAACGCATCCTGAAACTTAGTAGTATGAAGCAACAAATGATGTGTTGTTTCCTACAATTCTGTGGGTTGACTGGGCTCAGGTGGGTGGTTTCCTGCAGGTATAGGTTGAGGTCACTCATGCAGTTACTATCTGTTGGGAGCTTGGCCGAGGCTAAAAGTCCCTGATGGCCTCTCGTCTCCCAGGACCCCTCTCCATGTGTCCCCTCACACTTCAGCAGTCTAGCCTGAGCTTTTGTGTAGCAAGGTAGCTGGCTTCTAAGAGTAGAAACAGGAGCTACCAGGCTTCTTAAGGACTAAGCCTGGGTCTGGTACAGTGCCACTTACATTTGTTTCTTTTCTTTTTATTATTGAATTTATCAGGGTGACATTGGTTAATAAAATTACATAGGTTTCAGGCATACAATTCTATAATAAATCATCTGTATATTGTGTGTTCCCCACCTTGAGTCAAGCCTCCTTTTGTCACCATTTATCTCCCTTTTAACCTCTTCTACCTCCGCCCACCCCCTTTTCCCTCTGGTAATCACTATACTGTTGTCTGTCTATGAGGTTTTTTCTTTTCTCTCTCTCTCTCTTTTTTTTTTTTTTTTGCTTAATCCCTTCAAATTTTACATTCAGCCCCACAACGCCCCTCTCCTCCGACAGCTGTCCGTCTGTTCTCTACCTATGAGTCTGTTTCTATTTTGTCTGTTGGTTTATTTTGTTATTAGATTCCACGTATAAATGAACTCATATTATACTCGTCTTTCTCTGAATGGCTTATTTCACGTAACGTAATGCTCTCCAGGTCCGTCCATGCTGTAGCAAAGGGTAAGATTTCCTTCCTTTTTGTGGCTAAGTGGTATTCCATTGTGTAAATATACCACAGCTTTTTTATCTACTCATCTACTGATGGGCACTTGGACTGCTTCCAAATCTTGGTTATTGTATATAACATTGCAATGAACTTAGGGGTATGCATATATTCTTCTGAGTTAGTGTTTTGGATTTCTTTGAATATATTCCCAGAAGTGGAATTGCTGGGTCATAAGGCAGTTTCATTTTTAATTTTTTTGAGGTGACTCCCTACTGTTTTCCTCAGTGGCTGCACCAGCCTGCATTCCTACCAACAGTGTACTAGGGTTCCCTTTTCTCCACATCCTTGCCAACACTTATTGTTTGTTGATTTATTTATTTTTTTAAAGGTTTTTTTTTTAAAGGATTTTATTATTTTTTGAGAAGGAGAAAGAGAGGGATACATCAATATGTGGTTGCCTCTTGAGCATCCCCTACTGAGGACCTGGTCCACAACCCAGACATGTACCCTGACTGGGAATCAAACCGATAACCCTCTGGTTCTCAGGTCAACACTCAATCCACTGAGCCACACCAGCCAGGGTGATTGTTAATTTGTTAATGATAGTCATTCTGACAGGTATGAGGTGATATCTTATTGTGGTTTTAATTTGCATTTCTCTAATGATTAGTGACATTGAGCATCTTTTCATATGTTTATTGGTCATCTGTATATCCTCTTTGGAGAAGTGTCTATTCAGGTTCTTTGCCCAATTTTTAATTGGATTGTTTGTTTTTTGGTGTTGAGTTGTGTAAGTTTTTTGTAAATTTTGGATATTAACCCCTTATTAGATGTATCATTGGCAAATATGTTCTTCCAGTATGTGGGTTGTCTTTTCATTTTGTTGATGGTTTCCTTTGCTGTGTAAAACTTTTTAGTTTGATGTAGTACCATTTTTAATTTTTTTCTTTCATTTTCCTTGCAAGAAATAATATATCAAAAAAAATATTGCTATGAGAAATGTCTGAGATTTTACTGCCTATGTTTTCTTCTAGGATATTTATGGTTTTGAGTCTAACATTTAAGTCTTTAATCCATTTTGAGTCATTCTCGTGTATGGTGTATGAAGGCAGACTAGTTTTTTGTTTTTGTTTTTGTTTTGGCATGTATATGTCCAATATTCCCAGCACCATTTATTGAATAGACTCTCTTTACTGCTTTGGATATTTTTACCTCCCTTGTGAAATATTAATTGACCATAAAGGAGTGGGTTTATTTCTAAGCTCTCTATTCTGTTCCATTGGTTTATATGTCTGTTTTTATGCCAGTACCAGGCTGGGTTTTTTCTTCATGCTATTTTGATTACTATGGCCCTGTAGTATAGTTTAATATCAGGTACCATGATTCTTCCAACTTTGTTCTTTTTTCTCAAGATTACTGTGTCTATTTGGGGTCTTTTGTGGTTCCATATAAATTTTTGAGATATTTGTTCTAGTTCTATAAAATACATTATTGGTATCTTGATAGAAATTGTATTGAAACTATAGGTTGTTTTGGATAATATGAATATTTCAATAACATTAATTCTTCCTTTCCATGAACATGGTATATACTTCCATTTATTTGTATCTTCTTCAATTTCTTTTTCAATGTCTTATAATTTTCTCAGTACAGGTCTTTTACATCCTTGGTTAAATTTTTTAGTAGATATTTTATTTTTTTGATGTAATTGCGAATGGGATCATTTTCTTAGTTTTCCTTTCTGATAGTTCATTATTGGCATATAAAAATGCAACTAATTTCTGGATATTTATTTTGTATCCTGCAACTTTACTGAATTCATTTATCAGTTTTTTTGGTGGAGTCTTTAGGATTCTCTATATACAATATCATGTCATCTCAAATAATGACAGTTTTACTTCTTCCTTTCCAGTTTGGATGATTTTTATTTCTTTTTGTTTGATTGCTGGGGCTAGGACTTCTAGTACAATGTTGAGTAAGAGAGGTAAAAGCAGATATTCTTTTCTTGTTCTGATCTTAAGGTAAATGTCATTTTTGCCCATTGCATATGATACTGGCAGTGGGTTTGTCATATATGACCTTTATTATGTTGAGGTATGTTCCCTCTATTCCCACTTTTCTGAGAATTTTTATCATAAATGGGTGCTGTGTTTTATCAAGTGCTTATTATGTATCTCTAGATATGGTCATGTGGTTTTTATTTTTTTAATGTTTTATTTATTGATTTTAGAGAGAAGGAGAGAGCAAAGTGGAAGAGAAAGAGAGGGAAAGAGAGAAATATTGATTTGTTTCTCTATTTGTGCATTAATTGGTTGGTTCTTCTATGTGCCCTGACTGGGATTGAACCTGCAACCTTGGCATATAAGGATGATGCTCTAACCAGATACACAGCCAGGCCTTCATGTGGTTTTTATCCTTCATTTTGTTTATGTGGTGCATCACATTTTTTAATGTGCAGTTATTGTACAAAATTGCATCCCTGGAATAAATCTCACTTGATCACGGTGTGTGATCATTTTAATATATTGCTGGATCTGGTTTGCTAAAATTTTGTTGAGGATTTTAGCACCTAAGTTCATCAAGGATATTGATATATAATTTTCTTTCTTTGCAGTGTCTTTATCTGGTTTTGGAATTAGAATAATGCTGGCCTCCTAAAATGAGCTGGGGAGTCTTCCCTCCTCTTGAATTTTTGGAAGAGTTTGAGAAGGATAGGTGTTAGTTCTTCTTTGAATGTTTAGTAAAATTCATCTGCAAAGCCAACCAGTCTTTTTGTTTGTTGGGAGTTTTTTTTGTTGTCGTTGTTGTTTTTATTGTTTTAATTTCACTAGTTGTAATCTCTCTATTCAGATTCTCTGCTTCTTCCTGATTCAGTTTTGGAAGATTGTGTATTTCTAGAAATTTATCCATTTCATCCAGATTGTCCAATTTGTTGGCATATAGTTGTTTGTAAATTTTTCATACAATCTTTTGTATTTCTTTGGCATCAGTTGTTACTTTTCCTCTTCTATTTCTGATTTTATTTTAGGGGTCCTCTTTCTGTTTTCTTGAGTCTGATTAAGGATTTGTCAATCTTGTTTATCTTTTCAAAGAACCAGCTCTTGGTTTCATTGATCTTTGGTATTGTTGTTTTTAGATTCTATTTCATTTATTTTTGCTCTGGTCTTTATTATTTCCTTCCTTCTACTCACTTTGGGCTTTGTTTGTTTTTCTTTTTCTAGTTTCTTTAAATGTAAAATAACATTTTGTCTCTGTCAGAACAAGTCATCAGCCAGCTCAGATTCAAGGGGTAAAGAAATAGACTCCACCTCTTGATGGGAGGTACCTAGGGAGATGGGAGGAGTGATTGATGGCATTGTTAAAGGCTATATACCACATGGCTCATCTTGTAGTGTTTTGTGTATTGAGGGATACCAATGAAATAGCTTGGGTCCAGGCATTTCCAAAGTGTCCATACCACCCAGAGGAAACTCATGTGACTTTGCTGTGCCCAATTGTGGGAATGCTGACATTTATCCTCTTAACTTTTTAAGAATACTCCAGCTGCTTCAAGTACACTGCAGCCCCAGTGGTTATAGACAGAGTTGCTCAACAGCCCCCAAATTGTAGAACAGGTTCCTTTGTGGTCAAGCCCAGACATTTGAGTGAATTGAGTAATTTTCTTAAGGTTTCTCTTCTTCCCTTGGCTTTGAGAAGGGGAATCACCCACTTCTCTCCCATGCTGTACTAGGAAGAGATCAACCCAGTGGTGATGTACAACCACCATCGAGACTAACTAAAGGTTGGGGGAGGTGTGTGATACTATGCAGCTCTCCTCTCCAATCTAGCCCAAGTCTCTTCAGAGAGTTAAGCAGAATTATAGAGTGTGAGAGATAAAATTCACCTAGAGATTGTCTAGTTCAGTGGTTTCCAACTGTGCTTTCATAGACTATTCTAGATTTTATTTTATTGCCCTCCTCCTACAACATACGAGTAACAATAGGGAGGGATGAGGGAAGGGAGAAAGTGGACTTCTGGTGGCTCCTTCTCTCTTTCTCCAGCTTTTATGTGGGGTTTTTTTGTTTTTGTTTTTTTGTATTGGGCTTGCATCTTGATTTTGTTTATACAAAAGTTTCACTGTTAAATTAGTCTGAAATCTCTAGGAACAAGGCCCAGTGATGTTAAGTAACATGTTCATGCACAGCTGAGAGGGAGAGGTGCAGCCTGGCCATTGCCTGGGGCAGCCGTCTGTAGCGCTAAATACATCCCTCGGGTGCAAGGAGGTGCAGTGAATTATTTACCAGACCTCTGCACAATAGATAGAGTTGAAACGGATATGAAGATGAGACTTAGGGGTACGGGGTGTGACAACCTTAAGAGGTACTTGGGAGGTCAGGATCACGAAACTGCCTTTGAGGAGGATGGAACTAAGAAAATGCAGATTCTGCTTTTGGTAACTAGAGTATATGTGTTTTTTCTTCTCCTTCTTTTACATACCTAGTGCTCAGCCTTTCCCTACATTTTGGACAAGTATTGAAAGGGTCAAGGTTTGAAGGGGCATCAAATGTTCTGCCTGCCTACAGCCCTAGGTCTGCCTGGGTCGGTGCCCTCAGGAACTTGACCAGCTAATGGCTGAGCCAGAGTGAGGAGCCAAATCTTCAGAATCCTTTCCCAGCATCCTTCTCTCACTATGAAATTCCTTCTCCTTCATGAGAAAACAGCACGCAGGTGCTTATTAATACACAAAGAACGTATACAAGGAACTTGTCTTACCACTGCCTCATTGTCTTTATTCAAATAAATCAAGAATATATTTCTCTCTCTTCTAGCTGTTATGAGACTTGCTGATATAGTGTGTCTGACCCTTTGGGTAAAGGCACAATGGAAAACAAAATTGTATTAATAAGATATTGCTAATATTAATCAATATGAAATGCAATAGTGTTCTGGGGTGAGAAAGTCAGGAAAGAATGCTTATAAACTCCTCTGGGATCTGTAAGACCAGACACTTCCCCATGCTTCTTGGTAAATACTCAGCCTAGAAACGGTCCCCAAAAGTGCAGTAAAACATGCAGCTCTAATGTTTGTGTTAGGTGGAAATTATGGCTTGGAAAATTCTAGCAAATCTCTTCAATCATGAAAACAGTGAGAGATGTTAAATTTTATATAATTATCCAGTCAGAATGGGAGCTACATCGCATTCTGTGCTCTGTGTGACAACTGCTTAAAAAAGGTCAGCGTCCTTGTAGTCCTAGTCTATAGGCCATATTTTAATTGAACTTCTTAATGTGCCTGACAAATGGGAAATAGCTCATTTTGACCCTCAATGTCTAGACTTTGTTCACATAACCTAATATTACTTTTGTATTTTATACAAGTTTGTAATAAAGACCCCAATTCCAAGGATAGCAATCAAAATTTTGTTTTTTATATTTTCTCATTTTGCTATAAGGAGCTTACAGTTATGGATGTTCTCTCATTAAATTGAGAGACCATGGTTCTATCATTTTCATTTTGCAAAGTGAGCCTCCGAGTTATGTGAGAGTTGAGCAGCTTTGAGTTTCATTAGCCATGGGTAGAACTGGGAATCAAGCCTGTCCTTCCGATTTGCTGGGTTTTCCAATTTTCAAGAAGTATGGAACCCTTTAAAAGTTTAATTCTGACCCTACAGAGCCCAGGACCACACACCTCTGTACCTCATTTTTCTTGTCTATCAGGTGCTCGCTATTCTTATGACAGAGCCAATGCTAATTTGTACCATGGAGATAAAAAGGATTTTTCTGGGGGTGGACATACAGAGGAGAAAACCAACAAACTAACTGACACCAAAGTCTAACCAAGCCAGAGAAAACACCAGATGGCTTTTGAACCCATATGTCAGCATTAGATTAATATGTATAGCTCTGAAGACCTACAGGAATAATACCACCTGTGAGAACAGTCAATCCCCACCCCACAAGCATTTACACTTAAGAAGCATAATATCCCCTCCTGTCCCCTGCTTAAAGATGTGTTAAACATCTTCAAGAAAGGGGATTTAGTCATGTTTTTTGTTGATGATCCTTCAACTCTTTGATTTCTACCTCTCTTGTGGTCACTAGTCTTTTCTTTCTTTTACATGCATCTCTCCTCTGCTAATCCTGTATATCCTGCTAGTCCTTGGGGTTATGCCCTGGTCCCTTTTCTCATCTCCACTTACACTCTTCCCTGGGTGCTTTTGTCCACATCTTTGCTCCAGTTACCATGAAGATATTGACAATATCCCAATTTGTGACAGCACCCCAGGTCTATTGCCTTAACGTCTCCGCTTTGCTGTATCTTGGACTGCTCAAATTTAACATGTCTGAAAATGAACACATCATATTCTTCATCCCTCTTATCCCCTGCTTACCCTTTACTCCTCCTCTAGATTGTCTTACCTATTACAGCAAAAGGCATCACTACCCGCTTGGTTTAATCAACCAAAAACTGGGGACCAACCTTAACCCTTTCTTCTCCATCCCTAGTCACATCTAATCCATTGCAATGTTCTGCCAATATTTTCTCCTATATATCTCTCCCATCTGACCACTTTGATTCATCTCCACGGTCACCATCCTAATCTGGTCTATAGGTCTTGCATCTTTCCTCCTGTAGCTGTCCTACTAAGTGCAATGTGCATCCACTACTTCTCACCCGAGCTTGCCGAGCCACCTTATAGAAGGAGGTGAACACCCAGGAGGTGAGTTGTGGTCCTGGCTCTGCGTCTTACTAGTTGTGTGAGCCTGGGCAGAGCCCATGGCCTGCAGGACCCAAGTACTTCCTTTGTAACAATGGGAATAAATAACATTTGCCTTCTAGAAGTTGGGGGCTCAGACAGCTGATCTCTGAAAGGCCCAGTTTTAAGATCTGTGACTCTGTGCAAGACCTCGAATGCGCTGACACATTGAAGTAACAACCAGGCATACGCTGATCAAATCCAAACAATACCTCCAGAAATCTAAAGAGAGTGGCATTTCAGGATTGACATTTTCCATGCTTTTTGGCAACTAAACACCTTTCAAATATTCTATGTCTTAGAGTTTCCCATCTTATGATTCCTATAACTCAAAAAAGATGAGGCAAACTCAATTTCTCAGCCTCCACTGGAGCTAGGACACCCTCATGTTAATTCAAACCTGGAAAGAAAGACAGCTTTTCTGTGATTTAAGTTTATAAAGAGGTAACACGATGAAAGAAAGGGATAGAAAGACGACCATCTTCTAGAGGCACCATCGCCAATAGCATAGTGTTGACCTTGTGTCACCCCAGCTCAGCCATTCCATTGGAGAACCTGTGGCTGTGCCAGGGGCTGGAGGGTCCTTACTAGGTAATCCGATGGTTTTATTTGGGAATTACTCATGGCTTTATAGCTTTCCTAAACCAGTTCTTTGGAGATTAGATAGGCTACCTAACATTCTTTAATAAATTACATCTTTGTTTAAATTATGGGGTCTCTGTTGCTTGCAGCCACAAATCATAATCACTTTCTTATTCTTCAAGTGTTAGTCAGAACATTGTTTCCTCTGGAAAGTCTTCCTTGACCCCCAGATGACATTAAATATCCTTGTGTGTGCTCTTAGTACTTTTCCTCTTCTAACATGTGTCATAGTTGTAGAGGTGTTTCCAACTACGTGTTTGTCTCTCCTACTCCATTGTAAAAACTCCGTGAGGGCTGGGCTCTGTCTGCCTTGTTTCTTCCTTTCTCTCTAGCACCTAGCGTATATGTAGCATATAGTAATCACTCAATAGATGTTAACTTGAATCAAATTGCTGATATCTAAACAATTCATGCTGAGTTAAAGACCAGTTTTGGTTGGTTTGTTTTTTCATATTTTCCTCATTGGAGATGAAAAACACCTGCTCGTGCTCGTTACCTTTTTTCTTTTCCCCCTTAATAATAACATTAGAAGGTAACATGGATCAATGTGGAGGTTACCAAACCTTTTGGGAGTTAGGCCTGCTTCACTATTAAGCCTTTTGAGTTCTTGCAGTTTGTCATTTCATTGAAACTTCCACTTTTAAAAACAGAAATAAGACGTTTGGTTTAAAATTATTAGATTAACCATACACTCTTCACTCACCCTGCCCCCCTCATAAGGCTCCACTTAAACAGCAATAAAAAGTGGATAAACTCACAAGGACAAAGAGAAAGGGCACACGAGCTCCCAGCATGCAGAGGAGGGTTCCAGAGCCAACAGGGTAAGGGAAATCGGGGCCCAGGTGTTTATGGAGAGTTTATGGGCCAGAAAGTGTCATTGTCCCTCGCCTGCCGCCTGACATGCATGCTGTCAGGCACAGTAGAAAGGTGAGGGTAAGGTGTAGGCCGCGGTGTCCTGGTAAATGTTTTACAACCAACTCTCAGAAAAAGCAAACAGGAGAACAAGAGAAAGAAAGGAAGAGAGGAAGGGAGAGAGGAGGAGAGAAAGAAAAGGAAGCCTTGATTTGTAGCATTTACTAATTTCTCTGGTAGGAGTACACCCACCATGGCTAGTTTTGAGCTACCAACATGATATCACTCAAAGTAGGATTGAGGAGAAATGTGCATGATTGGTTCTTACGGACTATCAGTAGCTGGTTTAGGCACATCATTGAGTATAGGGACAAAAATAAGGAGATTGGTCCAAGTTTAGTGTATAGAGAGGTCACTCCTCTTCCCAGCTCATGTAAAGAATGCCACAGCTAGGTGTGTCCATCACCTGCCCATTATCACCACACACATAAGACTTAGAAAACAATATATACGCAGAGATGGATCTCCAAATCTTGCTGACTTAATGAAGAATGCCAGAAAAGAACTATTTACTTAGGCTTTTACTTTTTAGTACCTTTGCCTCTCTCTCTCTCTCCCCCAACCCCTTCCCAGGTGTTTGTATAAAAATTTTAAATTGCTTTAAAAGGCTATAGACTATATAAAACAAAAATAATTAAAATGCTTTGTGGGGATGTAAGGTAAAATATACAAACAACATATACAAACAACAGTAGCACAAAGGGCAGCAAGGGGAGAAATAAACCCATACTCAGGTTAAGGTTCCTACACCGTTCATGAAGCAAGGAGATACTGTTTGAAAGTAGACTTTGCTTTCTTAACGGTGCTCCTTGTAATTTCTAGATCAACCAGTAAAGAGATAAAATCGGGAAGCTGTATATAAGGGACATCAGTACTAAAGCATAATCAATTCACCTGAAAGAAATCAGGAAAGGAGAAATAAAGGATCAAAGAGCAAATGTGATAAAATAAAACAAATACTAAGATGAAGGACTTTAACCTAATCATTTCACTATTAAATGTAAATGTAAATGGTATAAGTTAAACCATTTTACATTAAAATTAAAAAAAGTTAAAAATCACGTGTCTAGTTGCACTAGCTGCTTTCAGGCTCTCGATAGCTGTATACTGCCAGAGGCTCCCATACCAGACAGTACAGCTATAGAAATTTCCATCACAGAAAATTCTATCAGACATACTTTTCTAAAGAATAAACTAGGAGAATCACGCACCCAAGAGTAGGCTTTAGTAATGACGATATGTGAGTCCAGATAGTGCAAATGAACAGGTAAGGCAATTGGCATTTTAAGGACAAATAAAGCTATAGTGAGCAGTATTTACATGGGCAAAGTTGCATTAACACTGATCATTGATTTATTCTGAATTTGTGGATAACTATATTGGGAGAATAAGAGAGAGGGGAGGTAGTGACTGATGACAGAGAACAAACCCTCGTGTACTGGAAGAAGAAATCAATAGTTAACAACTAATGCTGATAAAAGCATGAATGTATTTGCGGGGATATGGAGGTGACTAGCTTGGGAAGAGGTTGAAGGAGTTTTCCTCTGGGGAGCAGGACAGGAGGTGGGATGGGATAGGGTAGAAAATTGCTGCTTGTCATAAGCCTTTTAGAGATATTTGATTTTAAAAACACTGCACATATTAGCTGGATAAAATAATGGTAAAAAAAAAATCCAGATAGGATCGAATCTTTACCTGTTCCTTCAGTATTTGGTCATAGCATTCAGGTAGCTAATGGGAGCACTGATAATTTATGGAACCTCTATGATATAATGAAATCTGTTTAATGTACTATAAAATATTCTATAAATAAAAATATATAATATTATAAATATGTAAAAAGTAAGGAATCAAGAGATACATCCTTGAAGGTGGATTTATCTAGATGAGGCACACTAGCTCCCAAGAATATGAGAGTTAGAAAATAGACAGAGATGCTCTGTGGTCTAGGAGTCCAAGGCGGGAAGCTGAGCCAATGGCAGAACACATGCCTAACCCAGCACCCACCTCTTCCTACCATGATGCAGCTAGATCCTAAAGGTGCAGCCTAGAAAAGACAGATTTTCCCCTGGAGAGAAAGAACCCAGCGTCCGGAGACTCTGAGCTTGAGGTGCTGTGCAGCAGGAGAAATGTCTGTCCCTGGTTACTCACAGGTTTGTAGAGAGCAGGCAGACAGAGTTCAGGTGACAGCTCTGTCTCTTCAGGGCTGTGCGGTCAGAGGTGAGTACCTACTATAGCGATTCTCAATCTTTTTGTTTAGGGCACACTTACAAATACTGGAATTTTGGGTGACACGGTTGAGAGATTAAAGACTCAATGTGAGCTGGAATAAACTGGTAATAATTAAAATGTAGCAATTACTACTATATAACTGTGTTTCTCAAGGTTTATATGGTACCCAAGGTTTTGTGCTTTTAATTTGAAAGGTTTCCCCTGCGCAGAATGTCACTGTTTGAGCAGAAGTGCCCTGATGATTATATATATACCTCCATCCATGGAGCCAGGCTTTCATGTATTTCAAGACATGATCTTCCCTTTGGTGCTGACTTGCGTTTTTGCTTTCCTTCCTACCTAGTCTAATGTGCAGCAAAATTGTTCCCAGTTCTTCATTTTGCAACACGACCCACTCAGCAAAATGCTCCATCAGGCAGTTAACTGTCTGAATTGTCTGCTTAGATGGGAAGTTGTAGCAAAAGGCAATTTTATACCTGGATTAAGATTTGGCAGAGCCCCAGGAAGATTTAAGGTTCAGAGACATGACACAGCACACTGGTTTGTCATCTCTGACCCTAGAGCGAAGCACATACAGGATGCTTCTCTAGCGCACTGCTCTCCCTCATAACTCTCCGCTAGGGTACGTATGAAGATTCCTGTTTTACTGAAGAGGAAAACTGCTGCTTAGAGAGGTCAGACATTGGTTCCATTGGATGAGAGCAGGTTTTTTTCTACTTTTACATGCCTGTTCCTGCCTACCTCCCTATATATGCTCACGTGATATACTTTGATTGGTCATCTAGAAATGTCTGATGTAGGCTAGTCTTATAGGAGGGAGAGAGCTGCCTTATCACTGCAGATGTCTGAAGCCATCTTCCCCAACAGCTGAGTAATGGGGAATAAATATTATTGGGAAACAATCTAACAAAAATGTATTGGGAAGTGTGAACATTTAAACCAATTGTCAGTAGTCATTCCAAATGCAGAAGCAATACAGATACAAGTGGCAAGTTACTGTGGCATTGCAAAAGTTATTTTTTCTTGTAGTTTTCTTTATTTGGACACTTGAAAGCCTTTGGAAATTAGAAGTTGCACTCCCTTCCTTGCCTAATGATACCACCTTCCACTCTGTGACCTGAGTCATGAATCAGGGATTCACTGCAGACTCTCCTTCCTGACTCCATAATTACCCCCCATCTTCGACACCTTCATCGGATTCATTACACAGAGCTACTAACCTGAATTCCAAGATAGCTCTCAAATCTTTCTGTCCTACTCTAGTCATGAGCGAGGCTTTCAGGTGAGACTACCTGGGCAGTACCCAGCTCTGTCCCTGGTGTCTAGGGCCTTTCCCAGCAGTGTGTTGAAGCACTCCTGTGTCCCCACTCACATCAGCCCTGAGCTCTGTCGTGTTTCAAGTGCTCCCGAGTGGATGTATTCTCCCCACACTTTAATAGCCTCTCACTTTAATTTTCAGGCTTTCTTTTCCAGGAAGCTTAAAACATTTTCTTGTTGTTTAGTTACCCTGTTTACTGCTTCCTCTCTGTACTTTCCTTTGTCCATTTTCAAATGTGGACTCTTTTTAATGTTTTATTTAATAATAACTACATCCATATTTCAACTTTCTCTTTAGAAGCAATTTATTTAATATTCCTCTTCATATTTCAACCTATTCTTAGAAGCAATAAAATGTGAGTGAAAATAGTGATGTAACACTGCCAAAGCACTAAATATCTCCCAGAAGTAGAGTTTCCCTAGAAATTATCTGCAAAAAGTGAGTAAACTTTGTTTTTAGGATGTTAATGCTGAATCATACTATTATCGATGTGAGTTATTGTTATTTATAAATAACACTGAAAATGACCAAATAACAGTTTAGAAAGTAGAAAAATGTTAATTTGGCTCTAATCCTCTCCCCTTTGATCCCCATCTAGATCCTGATATTAAACTTTCCCAGAGAACACAAGATCTGTGTAATGTTTCTTTTATATTTCTTAACTCTAGTAGTAGAATAAAGCTGAATACCATTATTATCACTCAAAATACATCACCTAATATGTGAAAACCCAAATATATGTACTTTTATATTGGTGGGGAAGGGAAAGTCCTAGGACCTGTATTTATATTTTTAAAAGTTCATTAGGAAATTATTAAGGGACAGTGACTATCCTTTGGTTAATATGCATTTTAAAAAACTTTTCATAGTCTCTCCCATCTGTTTTACCTACAAAAGTTGCCTTTAAGCCCATTTCTTTAGGATATGTAAAAATCACAGTAAATTGGATATCAGCCACCTGGAAATACTCCAGATATTTGATGCTCTGCCTTTTCCCCCATCGCCTGTCAATCGCTTGTCAGGATTGGAGACCGATTGCTTCTGGAATGCGGGACTGTGCGTTTTATTTGAGTTCCTGTCTGTCCTCCTAGGTTACAGCTAATCTGCATCACTTTCCAGCTTCAGCCACCAACCATATCTGTAACTGCAGTGACATTTTTACACAAGGAAAAATGTGTGCTGCCCATCTGTCATGTAAGGACACAATGTAGCTAAACTATCCACCTTGTTGCTTACTGCATTGTGAGTGATGAAACACAAGGGGCTGGGTTTGTGTCTCCTGGGAGAATTGGTGACAAGAGATACTCATTTGTATGCTATGCTGCCAAGAAAATGAACATTAGGCGAACCATGATCAACAGATTGCAAAAGCACCTCTGCGAGAGGACGCGGATCTGGGCTTGTAATGCCTTCAGCCTCTGCTCTGAAAGTCTAAGCTCATAAATGTATGCCTGACTCAGTGGGTCAGGGAGACGTCCCCAGAACAGTGGGCAGCTTGATGGAGGGGGGACCGGAGATCTGAAAAAGGGTATTGGCCGTGTGACTGACTGACTACGGGATCTCTGGGAAAATCTCTTCACTTTATCAACATTGATTTATTCATCCCTGAAAAGACAGAAATGAGCTTAATTGTCATTTCTAACGTTCTATTTATTACCATGCCATTTACTTAGGTTGCCTCGAACACAAAAGTGACAGACGTTATTATCTTGTTATGGGCTAGAATATGGCTGTTGCGTGGGCTATGCACTGCACAGGAGGGTCTGCCCTATTTCATCCGTGTTTTGTCTACCAGACATCCACCTTTGACTAGCAGCACAAAGTTGCTGTGATCAAGCACAAGTCCTGTGATTGTAGATGGAAGCAAAGCTAACGTACTCATGAATGACCATACCCCAATGTGACCAGGAAAAATGACCATGATGCTTTGTTTGCTTGGTAGATTGGATAGTGTTCCCTGTTTTTAAGACCCATGTGTGCCCTTTGCCATGTAACCTTACTGTGTCTCTCTCCGTGGACCGAGTATATTTTCTGTTGTATTGACTTTGGGTTTGGCCATTGACCTGCGCTGGCCAATGGCCAGTCATTACTGGCTGTGCCTTTGAGGCAGAGCCCTATGTGTCCTAGCAGCGCATCGCTTGCTCCCTGGCACCCTGGCTGTTCGCTTTGAAAAGGACAAGTCCTCAGCAGCTGCTGGCCTAAGACAGTGAGAGGCTTGCAGAACAGACCGAAACCCAGGAGTCAGCCAGAAGCAGGACCGGCCTGAAGACCCACAAGTGAGCAAAATAAATGCTTGGTGTGAGCCGGTGAGATTTCAATTCCGTTACACAGTAAAAACGGACCAGGATATATTTTTCTAGGGACTTGAAATTCCACAAATAAGTATGTATTCCAGGGGCTTTATTTCCTTTAAAAATGTATCTATCTGGAATAAGGTTTTAAAGAAGTTTTGTTCGTGCTTCCTACCTTAGGCAGACTGGACTCACTAAGCCTTTCTGGAGAGCATATTGCAGGGAGGAAGGAACAGGGGAGGAAAAGGCACAAATGTACTAGAGACAAGGGAGGAAAGACATAATGATGGGGTTGGCATAGGTTGGGAAAGGAGACTCTAGAAGCTAGTGGTAAACTTGACCAACTTTGTAACTTGGTTCCAGATTTCTTTAGGCTTGAGAAACGATGTGTCTACACTTACCCTTTAAATAGTGATAGTTCTCAGGATTGTGTCCCGAGCCCTCTTCTTCCTCACTCTGCACACCCTCTCCCTGGACAGTCTCACCCACCCATACTTTATATGTTGTGTCTCCTGGCACTCCTTCCCTGTGACACACAGCACAACAAACACACAACAAACCTGTATTTGGCAACTGCCACTTGGATGACCTTAGACTCTCAAACCCAACAGTCTAAACTGAGCTGGTTAATTTCTTCTCCATTTCACCCTTCTGCACCTTCTCTTGTAGTCATTGTCTCAGTAAGTAATACCCTGTTCATGGTATTGATCAGTTGAAAACTGGAGTGCTTGCTTGACTTCTCTCTCCCTCACCTCTGACAACCCATCAAAACCTCCTTAAAGCCCATCACTTAGAACTCACCTATTGTATGAAGATACAGTCAAACCCCCTAGCAGGATAGGCCCTCCCACCCGTCCAGCTTCATCTTTTTCTGCTCCTCCCTCAGACTTTACAGTAGAGCCCTGGTGAACTTCTTCTGTCTCTACAGTCTCGCCACATTTTCTGCTTCCGGGTTTTTGCGCATGATCTTAGTTCCTCTTGGCAGGCCTCCCCAACTTTCCTATCTCTAAACGGGTTTTCCTAATAACTCCTGCGCCTCCGGAGTCTTAGTCTAGATCAGTGGTTCTCAACTGGGGGTGATACTGTCCCCTGGAGGACATTCGGCCATGTCTGGAGACATTTTGGGTTGTCACAGTTGGGCGAGGATACTGCTGAAACCTAGTGAGTAGAGGCCAGCGATGCTGCTAAACACCCTTCAGTGACCCCCACATGAAAGGCCCCTACAACGAGAATTATCTGTCCCAAAACGTTAATAAGTGATGAGATTGAGAAAGCTTGGTCTATATTTCATATTCTCTGGGAAGCCTTTCCTGACCTTCCCAGGGTGGGTTAAGTACCTCCGCATCTGCTCTCATGCCCTTCTCCTTAAATTTTTTACAGCCCTGCCCCTGATGCACTGATAGGTTCTGTTCCCCCGTCTACCTCCTTTTCCAGAATGTGAGCTCCTGGAGGTCAGGCACTGTGCCTTATTTCTCCTTCAGCTCCCAGCTCCTGGCATGGTTTCTGGTAATAGTGAGCAAGCAATGCGTATTTGCTGAATAAGTTCAAAACAAATACACAAAAATAATTCTAAAAGTGAGGATCTTACACACCACATGGTTTTTCAGAAAGCTGATTGTTTGTACGTGGTACGGACCTGTCTTCAGAAACTCAGCTGTGGCAAAGGGAGCCAGCTTGAGTGGTGAAAGCTAAGAGTTAAGAACAATGACTCTAATCCACACCTTACCTGCAGCACCAGCGGAAAGCATTCTTTTAGAATTTTCTTATATACGTGGGTTACGTATACAAATTGGCACCCTACACAGAGAAATGAGCATTTGGATAGTTATTTTGTTTTCCACTGGTTTCTCTTGCCAATGATACCCTGGCTATAGAAAGAGCCACACCCACAATATGATGTGTGCTGCAGGGCCATCATCATCATCTTCATCATCATTATATAGATTTCCATGGCCTGATTTTTTTTTTTTTACATTAAATAATTGCTGAAGCAGTTTGTGTAATGAATTTCTTTTATAGGTGAAAATGCTACACAATTCAAGTCAAGGCAACGTGAGCCAATATATTTCATCACCCAGCACCATAATCTATTAAGCCTGAGATATTTTCCAGGAATTGCCTTAAATCCTTTGGTGGTTTAAAGTAGCTTCAGAGGGATTAGTGGCTTAGAGGTAATTGTTATTGCTAATATTTTATTTGAAATGTCCTGTTCAGTAAAGGTAATGTGACATTTTGCTCACTGGAAATGCTATCTTTCTAGGGAAAGGGAAGAGTCAGAAGGTCAGTACCCGGGAGAGGGAGGGAAGGGAGCCGTTGAGACAAAGGACAAGGACTCAAGATAAGGTGACCAGCACGAGTTAGCTGAGTCAGGGCTGACTTTTGTGTAGACCACGGGGAGCTGGAGTTTTAATTTTATGTGAATTGTGAGATTAATCTAGAAAGTTAATCAGCTCTAAATGGGACCCCAAGCTTTATTTTTTATTGTGTTTAATAAGGAAGGAGAATGAAATTCACAGAAGTACCTCATTGGTACTTCCCTCTTCTACCGAGAGAGTAAATGTTGCAGCTCCTCAGGGCCGCTCTGTCATTCCAAGATAGAGATTCCCTGGGCTCTACTCCCACCAACTCTGATTCTATAGTTCGGGAGATGACTCCTCAAATCTGCATTTTAACCAGAGAGCTCCAGGGAATTCTCATTGAGGTATTTCTTATGCCTAGAGAAACATTGGATTAGCCAGTTTCTTTCTTGCTCACAGTGTTTTTTTCTGAAACTTCTATCCATGGCCCAAATGCATCCTGTGAGTTCTAGACCCATATGTCGAAGTGGTAATCAAAATCTTCTCTCGAATGCCTCAGATACTTCAAGCTCAGCCTGTCCTAGTGCAAATGTCTTCTCCCAGTATTTCCTACCTGAGTAAGTGACACCAGTGCCTATCTGGTTCTGCAGTACACCTCCATTTCTCTCCTTATATCCACTCCCTCATGGCCGTCACACTGGCCCAGCTCCCACGATCACCCATCACCTCTCGTCTAGATCACAGCAATGGCTCACTGGAGTGAGTGCACCAGCCTCTGCATTCACTCTTCAGCCGGCTCGCCTCAGCGAGCCAGAGCGACCTCTGCAAGATGTAATGTTTAATGTTGTGCCATTCCCTGTGAAAACACTTCAACGACTTCCCATGGCCTCTTGGATTAGGACCAAAGTCCTTTCTTTGGCTTGCAAGGGCCTCCTCTGTTGGTGGTGACCACCTGACCACCACTACAGCTTTGCCTCACACAACTTTATCCCTGGCTTTGTGTTCTTGCCTTATTGCCCCTTCTTTTGTTCCTCAAAACCGCCCACTTGCCCCGGGGCACAAGCTGTTCCTTTACCCTGAGCCAGCTTTTCCTCCGGTCCTCTTTCCTTCCCTTTGCCTAGTGGTCACTTACACCTCCTTCAAATGACTTCCCAAATTTTGCCTTTGTGATCTGCTCCTAACCTAGCTCAGCTGCTCTTATGATATGCCCTCGGACAACTACATACTTTTCATAATTATACATTTAGTCTTGTGAGTGTTTGATTAATGTCTGCCTTTCCCTAGACTGTAAGATCCACAAAGGTGGCAGTTAGGTCCTTTCTTGCTCACTCTAATACCTCTTGCAATGCTAGGTGGATGGAAATATTCAATAAATGTTTGTTGAATGACAATATATCTTATGTGGTGTATTGTTGAAAGAACAAATTTCATTTAAACTTATTTAGACAGAGAAATCGGAGTAGGCCTAGCAGAAACAGACACTGGGAACTTGGACCAAAGTGAAGTGGAATGGTAAGATCATGAGCTAGGTGATGAAGTCAGGTAGGACAATATAATTATGATGTTTAGAACAGCGATTAGTACACACGAATTGTGTATCCAGGCATATAATTTTAAGCTCCAGTTCGCTTCCCAGTGATAGAGGGTTGGGACATTTTAAAAATAAAAATGATCCTGATTAATAAATTCTTGGATCTTACTCAATATTAAATATGGCCTTTGGTTTATTATATAGAGTCCAAAGTTGAGCATCGTCTTTGCTGGGCCATTTCCCTAACTTATGGTAAGAGCTTCAAGGGATTCACTGGCTTCTGCAGAAAATCTTTTAACCCAGTTTTCACACTGACTCTTAAAAGCGAGATCAGCTCCAGAAGTCTTGAAGCTATTGGAATCTTCTAGATGTATAATAGCTGCAGGCATCTGTTAAATGGTCAGCATTGTGTCAACCAGATTCTGCGTGTCACTGGGGCCTGTCATTTACTTCTAGGCCCACCCTTTCTCAATGGTGTTTTTCTTAAAGAAGGCCAGAGAGCTTTTCAAATATGAATGGCAAACCCACAGAGTGAAGAAGGAGATGAATACAAAAGACCTTCATAATAAAGGCCAAAAGGGAAGGAGGTCGCTAAAAATAACAAGTGGAGAGGATGGCACAAAATATAGATCATGTTTATAAAGCAAATAACACATGTGACACTATCATAGCTATAGAATATGCTCAAAATTTGGAACGGCTTTGAATTTCTGTTGCTGATATTGCAGAATTCAACAGAAAAGGTGAAAATAATTTGACATTCTTGCTTCATAGGGAAGAAATCGCCCCACTTCTGCAATGCCTGGAGGAGCTCCACCTTCCTGGCTCCCCCTATGAGCATCTGAGGGGACCAGCTTCAAAACTGCATCAAAGCAATAAGAAAATATACTGTGTCTACCTAACATAACATACCATGTTTGGTTATGTATCTGCTCTGTGCCTGTCACGGTACCGGACACTTTTATATAGATCTGAGGTTGTAAGCTGAAGAAACAGAGAATTTTTACTCGGAAGATTGCTCTCTGGAGAACCTGAGCAACCCAAAAGGAAGTCCCTAAAAAGACTGACATAGGGGGGTCAGCAAAAAATACACAACCAGAGCAGCCTATGCAGGACCTCCCACAGATAGGTCTTATGCATGCATTGTGCCTCCAAGAAGCTCTTCAGTGCTCCGCTGTACCTATACCGTGACAGACAAGAAGCACAGGACATTGGAAGGCTGTCTATAATGTGAAGGACGGAGGCCAAGACCACTGGAGAAAAGCAGCGTGTTTGAAACAGAGACCATACGTAGAACTGAAAACCTGAAGAAACATATAATCTTCATAGAAATAAAAGGAGATATCGTATCCATGAAATGAGACTAACATGGTATAAAAACTCAGAGAACAAAAAAGAGTTTTGGGAAATAAAAAAAAATAGTAGCAGAAATAAAAACTCAGTAGAAGATTAACAGATGGAATTGAGTAAGCCTTCCAGAAATATTTTTAAAAGTTAGAAAGGTTGGAGAGAAGTTATAAGAGAATTTGAGGATCATTTCAGGATGCTGAAATCCCAATACTAGAAATTCTAGAAAGAAAAAAAAAATTATTTTTAAAACTTCTAGAAGTAAAGTATGTCATTTTTCAGATTGAAAAAATGTATCTAGTGCCCAGGACAAGACCCAAAATAAAGCATATTCCTGCATAGTTTCAGAATGCTGTGAATGAGATTAGATCGAAGCTTTCAAGGAATGAAAACAATTTATTTATGAAAAATCAAGAATCAGGTTGGCATCAGAGCACTCAATAGTTACATTGGAATCTAGCAGAAAATTGAATATACCTTCGAAATTCTTTTTTCATTATATTTTTTCCATTACCTTTTAACCTCCTTTTCCCCCCATACTGCCCTGCAATCACCACACTGTTGTCCCTGTCCATGAGTCCTTTTTCCTTTATGTTTGATCGCTCCACCCGCTAACCTCCCCCTGCCCCACAATAGCTGTCATCCTACTCTCTATGGGTGTCTCTATTTTGCTTGTTAGTTCAGTTTGTTCATTAGATTCCTCATATAAGTGAAATCATATGGTAATTGTCTTTCTCTGATTGGCTTATTTCACTTAGCCTAATGTTCTCCAGGTCCATCCATGCTGTTGCAAAGGATAAAATTTTCTCCTTTTTTATGGCTGAGTAGTATTCCATTATGCAAACGTCCCATAATTGTTTTATCCACTCATTTATTGATGGACACTTGGGCTGCTTCCATATCTTGGCAATTGTAAATAATGCTGCAATGAACATAGGGGTGCTTATGTTCTTTCTAATTAGTGTTTTGGATTCCTTTGGATATATTCCCAGAAGTGGAATTGTTGGGTCAAAAGGCAGATCCATTTTTAATTTCCTGAGTTATTTCCACACTACTCTCCACAGTGGTTGCACCAGTCTGCATTCCCACCAACAGTGCAAAACAGTTCCATTTTCTCCACATCCTCGCCAGCATTGACAGATGTGAGGTGTTATCTCATTGTGGTTTTAATTTACATTTCTCTGATGATTAGTGATGTTGAGCATCTTTTCATGTCTATTGCCCATCTGTATGTCCTCTTTCGAAATATGTCTATTCAGATCCTTTGCCCCTTTTTTAATTGTATTGTTCATTTGTTTAGTGTTGAGTTTTGTATGTTCTTTATAAACTTTGGATATTAACCCCTTATCAGGTGTATCAGCAAATATGTTCTTCTATTCTGTGGGTAGCCTTCTTATTTTTGTCAATGGTTTTCTTTGCTGTGCAAAACTTTTTAGTCTGATGTAGCCCCATTTGCTTATTTTTTCTTTTATTTCCTTGCCTGAGGAGATACATCAGATAAAATAATGCTATGAGCAATGTCCGAGACTTTGCTGCCTGTGTTTTCTTCTAGAATTTTTATGGTTTTGGGTCTAACATTTAAGCCTTTAATGCATTTTGAATTTATTCTTGTGTATGGTTTAAGAAGATGGTCTAGGTTCACTTTTCGCATATATCTGTCCTATTTTCCCAACACCATTTATTGAATAGACTATATTTAGCCCATTGTATGGGCTTACTTCCTTTGTTAAATAGTAATTGACTATAAAGGGGTGGGTTTATTTCTGGGCTCTCTATTCTGTGCCATTGATCCATGTGTCTGTTTTTATGCCAGTACCATGCTATTTTGATTACTATCGCCTTACAGAATAGTTTGATATTAGGTAACATGATTCCCACCTTTGTTCTTCTTTCTCAGGATTGCTGTAGCTATGTGGGGCCTTTTGTGGTTACATGTAAATTTTTGAAATATTTGTTCTAGTTGTATGAAATATGATATTGGAATCTAGATAGGAATTATGTTAAATCCATAGATTGCTTTGGGTAGCATGGACATTTTAATGACATTAATTCCTCCTATCCATAAATACAGTCCGTGCTTCCACTTATTTATATCTTCCTCTGTTTCTTTCTTCAGCATTTTACAATTTTGTGAGTACAGGTCTTTTTCATCCTTGGTTAGGTTTATTCCTAGGGATTTTATTCTTTTCGAAGCATTGTGAATGGGATTTTCCCCCCTAATTTTCCTTTCTACAAGTTCATATTGGTATATAAAAGTGCAACTGATTTCTGCATATTAATTTTGTATCCTGCTACTTTGCTGAATTCATTTATCAGTTTTAGTAGTTTCTTGGTGGAATCTTTGGGGTTCTTTATGTACAGTATCATGTCATCTGTGAATAAAGACAGTTTTCCTTTCCAATTTGGATGCCTTTTATTTCTTCTTCTTGTCTGATCGCTGTGCCTAGGACATTCAGTACTATGTTGAGTAAGAGAGGTGGAAGTGGACATCCCTGTTTGCTCCCAGTCCTAAAATTATATACCCAAATGAACCACTGATCAAAGATGAAAGTAGGATACAGACACATTGGTATGTGCCTCAGTTTTTCTATTATGTGTCAATTTTCTAGGAAGTCACTCAAGACTGTATAACACTTAAATGAGGTAGTAAACCAAGACAGAAGAGGTGGGAACCAGAAAACAAAACCAACATAAAACAGAGGCAAAGGAAATCTCCACACTTGTCATAGAGGCACCAGGTGTAGAGGACAATGACTGAGGGCTGGAGCAGATCCAGAGGTGCTGGAAGAGATGTTGCCAATGTGAAATTGAGAGACTACTTGCTAAGTTTAAATGTTCTGGGAGAGATTTAGATTCCTGGGGAGAGTTTGGGGTTGATTCAGTAGTAAGTACATAAAAAAATCTAGGAAACACACACATACACACAGTTATTAATTCCTTTGAGGTTATGTTAGAAAAGAAATCAAGGCCTAGAAGTTTTATAGTTATAATAACGTCAATGTTAAAACTGTTCCAACCAAAATTATGCTGTAGCTCTACTGCTCTGATGGGACTGTTGCAAGATGGAAAAGGCTCATGGGTGAATGGGGAGGAGGGAGGCAGTGAGAAAGAGTGGCAAGTGAATAGATAATGTCTAAAATGGAAAAATCAAGAAGAAATATTGTAGACATGTTTTTTTTTGTAATGAGGTTGTAAATACTGGAAAAGCGATCACAGTGATTGCCTTATAGAACCATGCATGTCTTTTAATTTTGTGTGTGTGTGTGTGTGCGCACGCGCCTGTGCATCTTTCACGAAACAAGAGAACCAAGTTAAAATTATAAGGAAAGAATTTTGGAAAGTAGAAGGATAAGAAAGTGAAAGCATTTGTTTAATGAGGAAGCGATGCTTGTCCCAGGAAGGTCAAGGCTGGGTAAGTGTGTGCGTGGCTGGATGGCTCTTCCTCTGTGAATACCTGATTAGACAACTCTCTGTAGGCACATTTCTAAGTCATCTTTGTGGCTCAGGCTGGTTTAATAATTCTGCAGTCATAATCATGGCAGAGGCACTTCATCACCAGGGAATGACGCCTAGAGTTCTAATGATAAGAAAGTAACAGATATGCTCATTGCTCAGGACCTCCTTCTCCCATCCACGAAGAAGGCATCCTGAAAGCCAGGTACATGTTAAATTCTTTGCAGATTAAAAAATATGTAATAATAAGCCTCTGCGTTGTGCTACAGAGTTACCTTTGGCTAAAATCGCCTTCTTGGCCATTTATCACTTTGCTCCCTAAGCCCTGGACTCAGGTGGGAAGCAGATTGAGTCATTTGTAAATCCCATTAATAACAGATACACAAGACATTGCTTCCTTTATCCTCCTTTCTCCAAAAGGCAAACTGTGATTTGTTCTCCTTTTTATGACCTAC
Organism: Mormoops blainvillei; assembly: GCA_004026545.1. Taxonomy (NCBI): domain Eukaryota; kingdom Metazoa; phylum Chordata; class Mammalia; order Chiroptera; family Mormoopidae; genus Mormoops; species Mormoops blainvillei. The sequence goes on from PVJD01001068.1 coordinate 105,752, forward strand.
ACAAAGTGATCTTTCCAAGTAATAATATTAACATTTAGAATACACAGTCCCTCAAATGATCACGGGACCCATTGCTTGCTCGTCCCAAGCACCAGGCATTAACAACATTTTAAAAACATCCATACCTGACTTGCTGAATTCCCTCTAGAGACTCAAGGAGAAAACATTGAAGGTACAGAAAACTTACTTCGTTCTTGAGGAGACTTTGTAAGAACAATTTTTCCAAAGATTGGAGAATTCTTGAATATTTTGCTTATAGATTTGTGAGTGTATTGAACTACGGTCATTTTAATTAACTGCTTTATTTGACCACATTGCTATAGAAGGCATTTCTCAAATACCCATGTACATGACAGAAAAATAAACAAACTTCAGTGACTAAGGTGTACCCACAAACTGACTGATAGAGGGCAATATTCTCAACCTCCTATTCTACCTTTCCCTTTAGTCTGGGTTTCCATCCTACTCATAGTCCATGTATCCCAGCCCACTGGGTATTATTGTAAAGAAACAAAGAAGTAAGTAGGGCTGACAGAGGTAAAATGGTCAAGTGTGGCCCCTGGCCCTTTGACTTCCACTGTCTGTATTAGGTAGTGTTCTTTAAGGGTCATTTTGACTCTACAATGGTTGATGATGTCATTTCAGTCTGGTCTAGGGCAATTGGCAGAACCCAGAAGGTTACTATCAGGGGATAAGTTCCCCAGACTTTTAGTAGGACATCTGGTTTTGGTTGAAGATCCATAGAAATGACAGGAAGCAAAAACGCAGAAACCTGCTAAGTTTTTAAGAGAGTTGTATTGCCAAACGAATCCCTAACTTGGCTAACAACAGCTGGTGACTGCTTTTAGGTCTTCCGCAGGACCCAGAAATAGAACCAATAAGACGTATGCTACTAAAATGGCACAACTTTAAAATGGGTATTCTCCCTTATGCCCATTTTTACTGTGGTCATAGGAAATGGGGTCCAGTAGAGCTCCTCATGGATGGCAGATCTGGGGGTGTCACGATTAGGTGACCCCAATACTCTCTTTACTGCTCAAACAGGGAATTCTTTCAGGATTCGATATGTGCTAGTGACCGTTGTATTCCTGCCCCTCCCCCAATCACAGAAAGTTGAGTTCTTGTTGTTGTTCTTCTCCACGACTTCATGTTGCATGAGTTTAGGATGGACAGCTCATTACTCAGCCTGAGGTCTGTGCACCCTTGGGAGTCACATCTGGACTGATAGAATAGATACCACATCATTTAGAAGTGTATGACCTGGGAACTTAAGGTATTAACTGGAAAGGATTTGGGTTTGTTGTGGGGTTTTTTTTCGGTGGCAGGGTAGTGGGGAGGCGAAAGGAATGACAGTGTTTCAGCTTCATGAGCAGTTTAAAAAAGTGTTTGTATGGAAAAGACAGTCTTTGTCCACATTGGACAAGCACAGATGTACCACAATAGACATTTTGGGAGTTCCCCAACAATCATTCTATCCCTTCATCTTCATGAATAGTCTTGTGACTTGTCTGCCCCCAGCTTCAGAGAAGTGGCCTGATTAGTCAGAATTAATAAAGACAATCCCATCTCTCTTGCCACAATGGTTGTTTCACAGATAAACGTAGGCTGTCCTAAGCACAATAATTCCTTTTTGTTTTTTGATGGTGTGGGTCCAATGCTGTGTCCTGGGATATAAACAGGGAGCCTACAGTTTTAGTTACAGCAGCAGAGGTTTCATTACCATGATAAATAAGTAAGTTTAACCATGTCTCTCACCCGTGCTCAGAATCCAAATCCTCTGGCGGAGCACTTGCTCGGTCACGGCCACTTCGTCATCAACCCAGCCTCTTCTAACTGCCTGGGCCGGGGAGAGGTAGGCTCTGGCCTCTTTAGAATCTGAGCGGGACGTTGGCAATTGGATTTAGCAACCCACTAGCACCCCACACAATACCTTGGAAGCAATTCTACCAAAGGGAATCCAGGTAGAGGTAGGAAAGGGGAAGGGATGCTTGAAAACCGGTAAATGACACGCACATCCACAACCATATGCCTTTCCTCCCAACCTCAGACACCTATGCAACTGACAATTACTGAACCCTTAAAAAGTGTTAGTTAGCCCTAAAGTTTTGCAACAAACATTTATTAAGAATGAATACTTCACTTGATCTTCCCAATAACCCAGAAGAGTAGAAATTACAGTTCCCTTTTAGGGTAAGAAAACTGACTCTTATACAGAAAAAACATTTTCCCAAGGTAACCCAAGTGATAAATGGAGAAGTTGGGATTCAATTTTACTTCTGTTTGGCTCCAAACTAACACCAGTGCTACAATAATGGGGAAGTTCCAGGTGTCAGCAGGGCAAATGTGACCAACCTGATATTTTTAGAGAAAAATTACCACATTAATTAGCACACAGTCATTATGAGGGCTTATATTAACCAATTTTAAAAATTGAGCCTAAACTCAAAAGGACTGGGTCCAGTCACCACAGGTCATCGGACACATAATACATAGGACAAAAAAATTCACGTTTATTATTTAGGACAAACAAGGAGCGATGTTTCCCAAGCATAAATTCCATGAGCAAAATCAGGAGGGTGTAGGCAGGGAGTATTCAAGTTTGCTGCATGACATGAACAAAGAGGTGGATACCTTTCAATATTCCTCAGGTTCATACTGTTACCCACTGACAGTTTGTGGGTTACAAGGAAACAGAAGCCAAATATAGACACTTATGTTCCTTAGTGTGGCCATAAGACCAGGTCAGGGGGGCTTACTTTTTAAAAAATATTGTATTACTTATGCTATTACTGTTGTCCCAATTTTTCCCACTTTGCCGCCCTCTACAGAGCCCACCCCCCACTTCCATAGTCAATCCCCACACCACTGTCCATGTCCATGTGTCCTTCATATATGTTCTTTGACTAAAAGGCACTAAGAGACCAAAGCTTTTGGAATTTGTGGCATGTCCTTACTGATGAACCATGCTACTGGGTAAATTGAACTTAAAAGTGAAAGGCAAAAAGTAGAGTACAGTCCTTTTATTTCTGGAAGTATGTATGGGTTTACCAATTTAAACCAGAGGTATGTGGTTAAATTGATGATACCTGGTAGTACCAATTATTTCCCACTGCAGGAATGCCTTGGGCCTGAGACGTCACAAATTTTTTTTAATGTTGCACAGTTTGGGATAAAAATGAAGTCACAGTTTTGGAGCCATAGGCAGTGGTTGCTCATGCTTTGAGTCTCCAAAGCTATCTTTGGAGTATGAGCTTTGGGGGATAGGAATTGTCAACCATCTGCCCTAGCAGTGTGGCTCTTTCCCAAGGGACTGATGCGCCAAGTGTGAATCGAGTGCACCAGGAAGCTCGATATCCCTTAGAATGTGGGCATATGTGCACCTCAGAGCTAACCTAAGATTTCTAATGATGTGGTCAGGACAGTATTCGGGACTAGCTGGGTCTGTGCAAATACATTCTCTTAAACCAGTGACATTAGAGCCGAGTTGCAAACTTAGAGCGAGTATTGAGGTATGCTCTGTGGCGATGAAATACAGTACCATGGACTGGAATGTTCGTGTCCCCCCAAAATTCATATAACAAAATCCCACCCCTCAATGTGGTGGTATTAGGAGGTGGGGCCTTATGGAGGTGATGAGGTCCTGAGGGTAGAGCTCTCATGAATGGGATTAGTGTCCCTATAAAAGAGGCTCCAGAGAGCTCCCCACCTTTTTATCGTGTGAGAGCACGCAACTAGAAGAAAGCCATCTGTAACCTAGAAGAGTACGTCTGGTATTTTCACCTTAAGTGTCTTTGCTGTAGACATCTTTGCTGTAAGAATTTTTACCACATAGCTAATTGACCATACAGTGTTTTTTCCATAAAAAATGATAAAATCACCACAAATGGAAGAAGGTCATTAAAAATGAATAACAAAAAGGTGTTATTGTGAAACACAAAGTATTTGAATATATTTAAAATGTGTGTAGGTTCATGGTAATACTGTTCAAATAACTGATTTTATTTTGTGGATTGTACTTTAAATACAGTAAGTTTGTGGAAGGCAATTGATTAGTCAGTGGAGAAATGAAACCAAGCAAACAAAATCTAGAACTATCAACTAGTTATTTTTATCTTATTTATGGCAGCATTGCTTTATCACCAATTAGTTAAGGGGTGAAAACGTTTGTGGCAAAGATGTTTATGGCAAAGGTGTCACTGCAAAAGTACCTAGAACTTGGGAAAATCAAGGCACCCTGTAGAACTGACCAGGCTCATACCCTGATCTCAGGCCTCCAGCCTCCAGAACTGTGAGAAACCAATTTCTGTTGTTTATAAGCCACCCTGTCCTTCTATTCCATTATAGCATATAGCAGCCCGAATGCACTAAGACAGACAGTATCCGAGTGCAGACGTGTTCATCCTTAAGCACACTGCTAAGATGAGATCTAGTGAACGGGGGGACTTGGGCTCCTCCCTTACCCTTCCTGGGGCCCCGTTTTCTTGTTGATGAAACAAAGAAGTTGAACAAAACTCATCTGTATGTTTCCTTGTATCTTTGTCAGTGATTACCGCAGTTGCATTTTGTGGTGTTAGGTTTGAAGAGAGGTGGTTTTGTAGACATCCCAGGCAGCATGTGGAAACACAGGAGCCCTCCTCCTGCTGGGGGGCTGCAGAATCCCTTTCCCTGCGGCAAGGTCCCTGAAGTGAACCTTTCCCCAGGATCCTATTTGTTTCTGATGCAATTTTCTGGTTCTCGTGTCGCTTCTTTAGCTTTTATTTTTATGACATTTTGCCAGCAAAGGATAAATCAGCAGTTTTCACTGGGTATTCTACTCCCCCTAAGGGCTTCTTGGTCTTTTAGTGGAGTCAAACCTGAACATTTTTTTTCATAAATTACATTAAATTATTTAATATAACATGGCATTATATATTAAATTATGTAGATAAGCAGGTTATGTATCTATGAATTTTAGTTCAGGGTAGTACAGGGGGCATTATGAAATGTTTATTTATAAGGTCAAGGATCACCATTCTAAACATACCCTGAGGCTAACTTGGATGGCAATATGGAGAAAGATAGGAAACGTGACGTTTTATGTTTGCCTAGATAGTCGGGTGCTTTGCTCTCTATGCTACCTCACTTACGTATGCTGTCTCACCCTTCTAAGGGAGGTGGCGTTACTATTCTCCCTTTCCCAGATGAAGATACTGAGGCTTTGACTAACTTTTTCATTCCTTCATCAAATACTGTAGTGACTGCTATGTTCATTGTAGGTATTCGGGAGAAACCTGAGAACAGAAAATAAACAGTTTCTTTTCTCAAGGAGCCTACATTTTAGCAAAGAGAGATAATAAAGCAAGGCAATAAATAAATAAGACAAGTCACGAAGACACCTGAATGAAATGACTCGAAAATGCTTGCCCCCAAAGTCACAGAGGTAGTGAATGGCAGTGGGGGTTGCATCTGAATGTAAACATTGCCTCTTGGTTGTAGTAACCACTGCACTGCTATTACTGGTATTTAATTGCAAGGTCATCACCTTGGAATAGAAAGGTGCCAGAATGTGTGGACAAAAAAACAATGAAGGAGAAAGGGCTTTTCAAAGATGGATATTTTCTTCTTTCTGCATTCCTGTCATACGAAGTTTTTTTCTCTCTGCCCGTATGATACTGTACTATGCAATATTTCAATTTATAATATTACTAATACTGATTAAAATACATTTCTAAGTAAATAATGTTAACTGTTTTTCTGATTTCTTAAGTGTGATTTTTCAGAAACAGCCTGAATTTTATTCCCCTCTGTCAATGTATCTGTCACACCCAACTTCTTGATAAGTGTATTGCTCTATGAGATGAGAAAAATGTGTGTTGAAAAGGGATGTAGGTACTCTTAAAAGTGAAATATCAGGGGCTTTGGGCCAGATATTTGGAAAGGTGATTATAGTCACTCTTTTTTACCAAATGATAGAGAGGCGGGAAAGGCTTCTGTTAAATAAAGGACAATAAATAAAACAGCAGTTAAAAACGATGACCTACAATACAAACCTAAAGTCTAGGCTGTGAGGATGCCTGGGGCAAGCTTGGGAGTTCTGTTCTACCCTTAAGAAATACATCAGGGTTAGAAAACCTGGCAACTGCTACTATTAAAGGTTAGAAAGACACACAGGTCTTCTTGTGTCTTAAAATTTTGTTGGGTAGTCCTTTAATAAATATAGTGAGTACCAAATCTTATACCTGCTTGTTTTAATCATGCCTTCAACTCTCTAGAAAAAAGTAGAATGAAATGGAAGGGAGAGAACTTCTCTATGGGTCCTGGTTATTGGTGCCGAAGAAGTCATCCTCCTGGTCTTCACAGCCACAGACCCAGCAGGACTTTTGAAGCCATGACTATTTTTCCAGAAGAAAACAGCCTTCAGGGAGAAATAAAAGCTTCAGGAGGACAAACCTTGCAAATTCCAACTTATAATGGCATCTGACCTGGGCATCAAGTGGAGTTCATGTAAACTCTTAAATTGTCTTTAGTGAAAACATATCAAATACCTAGTCAGCATTTCCATTTATTCTTTAGTTTTTACATGATATTCTTCAAAATCCCCAGAGAGAAATAATATTCTAACCCTGTATTTACTATTTAAAATGGCAGCGGCAAAAAAAAAAGGTGATTTTACATATGTTTATTTCATAGAAATTTTCTTATTCCTTTCTTGAATATTCCTTTTAGTTTTCATAGGTGCTCAATATTTTGACAAAAACAATTTAACATTCATACTTTAAGTTTATTTCTTTAAAGGCACACTTCTCCCTAACAGTAATTAGTGATCTTACGATGAACAGCACGATTAATTTCTCAAGCTGCATAACATGCATTGATTTCATAAATTTGAGGGTTAACTTTAAATTGTTTCTGTAATAATTTTTTAGTATTCCTCGCCAAGTCTGCACTGGTCAGCTCAGACTCTAGGGAATTCGGTATCTATCTTGTACACTCAGTTCATCTTTTGAAATTCTGTTGGCCAACTTGCAAATTTATCGGTAGCATGCCTGGATGGTTATGTAGAGAAAGCAGTTACTCTCTGGGGCCTAATGTGTCTTCTCCACCAATCAGAGTGCAGTTCATTATTCATTAGATTTGTTGGCTAGATTATTTAACTTAATTCAATATAAATTATTTAATTCCTAAAGCCTTCCTCGTATTCAATATGAATGAAACAATTATTCCTGGACACAATCATCCAAATAACACCACACTGTTTTACCAAGCCCCGAGACAGTCCTTAAATCCCAACTATCCACTGCTTTCCCTAAACTACTCATGCTGAGTTTTTGAGGATTATAACATTACTGAAATTGTTTGGATTCAATGAGGGACTGACTATATGTTATTCTATATTTAATGAGAGAACATCCTAATTGCATAGCAGTGGGAGAAATCATAAACTATTCCTAGGTAGCAATTTTGCCCTTGTTTTGATAGCTTCTTTTCTTTTGTCATCTGTTCTTGCTGATGGGGAAAGGACCAACTCCATTTGGTCCATATGTAAGTCTGCTGCTTAGAAGCATTCCTTGAAGCTAATCATCTCTTGACATCATTACTCTCTGGTCAATGGCTGGTGGAAGTAGCATTTATGGCTAGTGTCTTTTTCTCTTATTGTAATTTATACAATGTGTTTCCAAAAACGCCTTATATTGGGTCTTTGGAAACAGATTATGAGGCAGAGATTTGTGTGCTTCCTGTAGGGCAGTGAGGAAGGCAGGGTTGGTAGAAGATTGGCATTGCACCTGAGGCTCAGCTGAGCCCATCTGGCATACTGGAGCTGGGATGGCCTTTGTATCCCTGCATCAACCAGTCGCTGGCTGTGGCTGCTCCCTAGGAGGGGTTATGACCCTGTAGCCAAAGGCAGTTGCTAGGGAGCTGTCAGGAGCCCATATCTGCAGCAGCTGGAGAAATGCAGCGCTCAGCCCTAAGAGGAAACCTTGGAGTGCCACCTAACCAGTAAGGAGCACGTGGGGCACCATCTATCATTCTAAGGAAAACCTTGGAGGGATGTTGACAGAGACTGAGATTTGGAGGGATAGCATTATTTCTTTTAGGCACGAATCTTGGTTCTTTTTTCAGTAAAGCTCAATTCAACTCTTTAAAAAAATGATTACCCTTCTTTTTGCTCTCTCTCCTCTCCCTGCTTTGTTCTAAACAAGTCCAGGAATGGAATAAGGTAGACCCCAGAGAATTGCAACCCTGGAGGATAACAGTGTAGCAGGATAGTACACTTCTGTGAGACCTAGCTGGAACTGTCGTTGGAGGTGGAGTTACCAAGCCTGTTTAGAGACCCGTGAATAAAAGGGCAATCAAAAAAGGGAAAGAAGCTGTTTAAGTTTTGGAGAAGTCAGTTATACAGGCAACAATTTGTTCCTTCCCTTCATTACACCTTACTGAACTAAGCAAGATGCCCTCACATTGGCATCTCTTTAGGAAGCCACCCCAGTTACCCGCTCCGGTCTCAAAGGACTCTCTTGACTGTGGCCCTCAGGCAGAGGTGCGAAGAGTTTTTGTTGTCAAGGCTTTCCATCCTGCCCTCCCCACCCCCAGCACAAACACCCTGCACCTTTCCCACTGCTCGTTCTTCCAGGACCCCGCTTTTAAGCTAACATTCCCCAAATGAGGCTTTTATTAGAAAAGATAAGTTTGTACTAAGATTTTGCAAACCAGTCAAGTTCTTCCATCCACTTCAAAAGAATATCCACTCAAAGCAAAGCCACCCCTCCCCCTTCCAGTTTTCTAACTACACATTATCTTCATGGAGTTAACAAGAGCCAGAATTTATTTTATGCAGGGCTCTGAGAGCTCCTTAGACTCATACTTCAAGTTTTTGATTTGCCGGGGGTCGGGGGAGGGACGTGGGGGAGAAGTTAATATATAGATTTATCCTGATAGCTGAGATATAAAGGCCTTTGTAAACAATTCTGAAGGAATATAAGGCAGATAAAGGAACACCATGTTATACTTTAATGGGCCATTTTCTCAATACAAATTCATCATTTTCACTGAAAACTGGACATGACTGCTGACACATAGAATAGGTACCTGCTCCCTGAATGGAATTGTGGGATATGTAGTAGCTCTTAGGGCGTATATTTCAAGGTCAATGACTGGACTAAGTTTACTTACTCTTGGGAAATGAGATAAAAATGACTACATTTGAGATGGAAGTATTTTTCAAATTCTGTGCAGGACTTTGAATAGAATTTTGACAAATTCTGAAATGACGTATACCCATTCATTAAAGCCCGCTGCTATAGGCAAAGTCCATTCTATTACTGGGATCAGATGCTTTTAGGATATCTTGGAGAGATTTTGTTGTTTTAGCTGGGGTTCATTCCTTATGGCAGTACAAAAGGAAATTTTTTAATAGTGCATCTCTCCCAGGCAGTCCCATGATCCTTTCATTTATTTATACACGGTCATTAATTTATTCATTCATTTATTGGCCTTCTACTATGGGTCAGCTCTATTCCAGAAGTTTTGATGCTTGTTCTGCTCTCTGGTTCTTGACCATTGGCCTGATTTCTGACTCATAGCTGGTTACGATCTTTGCTGTCTCTATGGGTGTGAGATGTGTTTGGTCCTCCTGTTTCTTGTTCTCAGAAACCACCGGCAGTTGTTGACAAGCTTGGCCTGGCGTCTTCATTTATTTCTGAGTTGTTTAGCCAAGTTAGTACCCATTTCCTCTGATCACAGATAACTCTGCTGGCACCTACAATCTACTGCCACTGAATCCATGCTAAGCAGAAGTAAACTACCCCTAAATAAGAATTGTTAAGTCAGAGGCTGAATGGGGAAGCCAGGTGATGGAGGCTGAGGGACAGCACATAGGAACCCGGGAAGTTTTATACATAATTATTTGCCTCTTTTTCATCATTTCTGTGCCAGGGACTGAGCCTAATTAAATAATCACTCTACTTTTAGTTTGGAAAACATGCTGATATTTCTGATTTTATTCTGGTTCAGTGGTTTTAGGTCTGTTCACCTGTGGTTTAAAGTGGTTTGCTTAGTTGTTTTTATTTTAAGATCTTTTTCATTTCCTTGCTCAAAAATGTTGAATTTTTGTTTTATGACTTGGTTCAATACAAGTTTCTTATTTCAAATGGCATAAGTCAACAGATTGAGTGTACTCGTTCTGAAATTTAATGCCTACGTTGATGCTTCGCCATATCCATCTGCCTTGATGCCAACCTGAAGGATGGTTGTGACCATAGTCCTCCAAAGTGTGCTGCCTGCATTACTCCTCTCACCCCAAAACAGCCACCTGACATGGGCACTGCTATTTCCAATTGACAGGTAAGGAAACAGAGGCATAGCAAGTACTTGCCCTCCATCACCAGGAAATCCAACTCCAAAGCCTGTACTTTTGTTCATGAGGCTATATCACTGGGTTAGAAACGCACTCAAAGATAATTGCCAGCTTCAGTTATAATGCCCATTTTGTTTGGAATGCCTGCCTGCTACTCCCTCGTGTTACAGTTAACTTCTTCCAAATATCTGTTCTGTTTATTCAAGCCAGCAGGCCACATCTGGTAGAAATTCACTGGCTATGTTGCTTAAACATAGGAACCTGCTTTTCTGTCTCATGTCTTTATTGACTTTCCATAGATCTCCCATATTCACTTGAAGATGTACTAGAGTCCCTTGGCTATCCCTGTTAATTTTTTCCCCTTGCCATGTTTTGTTTTTCATTTAAGTTTTGTGACAGTGTTATTTGAGTTAGTAAAGATAGAACTTTTATGAAAGACTCAATATCAAAATTAAGTTGCGTTGCAAGGTATTGTGGGTAAAATTATATGGAAGGACATTTAAAAATCTCCATTGAGGTTCTCTAACTGAGTCTCTCTGAGGCTAATGCAATAACCTGGGCTTAATTTATGATTATATATTCTGACGTGTGAAATGCTGTTTGTAAATAGTTTAATAAAAGGCTATTGCTCCAAATTCCAAATTAGCAGTGAAGGTGATTTCTATTAGAGAAGACATTTGTGGAGGATTTTGCTCTTGACGCTTAATAAAGAGAGTTCCTTTTCTCAATACAATACATACTGTTGACTTGTAGCATGGCTCTGGGGACCTGATGTTGTATTCAAACTGTAAAAACACATCTCTGTTCATTGTTTATTTACTACATTTTGGGGTACATATGGCAAAATTATTTTCCTTACAGTTCCCAGTTCAGTTTTTTCTTTTGATTATATGTTAAAATATGTGCATAATGTTCCTCAGTATCTCAGTTTAACAGTATGAATCTCCAAGACTCTTTTATTAAATGACATTTCTAGTATTTTAATAAGGGTTTGACATTTTCACATGTTACAATTTTGCTTTATTTTTATATTCATTGAAGTGACTTTCATGCTGCCGTCGTGTGCTGTCGATTTACAATTTCTAAAGGCACTTGGAGACACCTTTTTGGAAAGAAGTACATTAGGAAATCATTCAGGATTCTCAGTGTTAATATTCAGAGGAGTGTATTTTTAAAAATTGACTCAAAAGGCTTTAAGTGTAGAGTTTTTGTTCTGGGCAACATCCAATACGAGATTCTCTGGGAATGGCAAAGGCCAAACATGGGTTAAGACCAGGGCTCACAAATTCAAATACCTGGAGGACCCAGTGGGTGACTTCAATAAAAGAGGCAGGCCCGGGGGGTAGTGAGACGACAGCAGGCACAACCCCCCCAAGGAGGGCAGCTGTGAATTTACCCTTTCTGGTGGTCACTACGAGGGAGTGTCCAGTGTTATAAGAATTTTCAGTATTTCAGGAGGACCTGGAAATCCGGATGTTTAAGTGAAATGTTCTGACTTTTAACTTCGGCAGTTTCTGGTCTAGATTGTCTAGCACACAATGGTACGGATGTACTGTGTTCACAGCAAATGACTGATGCTTCCAAATAGTCAAGAAGGAAAGGCATGGTTGGGGATTGCTTCCAAATGACTCAGAAAAGCAGAGCCTCATTCAGGGACCCTTCAGTTGCCTACTAAGCACAGAGCATTGTGTGGTATCTTTCTGAGGTGGCAAAAGTGACTGAGCTGTACCCTCATTTTTTAAAGAACCCACAGTCTAGCAGGAACCTAAGCCACAACAAACATAACTAAATGGAAGGTGAAGTCAGATAAATTCAAAAAGCAGTGTTCAAATGAAATTCAAAGGAGGGAGAAAGAAGTCACATCTGGCCGGTGAGACCGCGGACAAGTGCATGGCTGTGAGGACAAGCCTTGACAGTGAGTATAGGATGGTGGTGAATGCAGACAGGAGGACAGTCCAGGGGGAGGAAACAGCAGTGCTGAGGAGGTGGAAAACAGGAGTGCGGGGATGCTCAGAAAGGAGGGTCTAGACTAATCGAAAGGCACGAGAGCTGTCAGCAAGAAAGCAAGCAAGGGAGGCTGAATGTATGCAATGGGGGAACCGGACAAAGTGTTCACTCAATGATTCTGGGAGGGTCATCAATGCTTTTCGGCATGGAGAGCACCATGCCTAATATTTCTTATGGGTGAAAAGTTAAAAAAAAAACAAACAAGACAAAAAACAGGAGAGAGAGAGCTAGGAGTTAGGACTTCAACACATAATTTTTGGGGGGCAGGGACACCAACTTTCAGTCCATAACAGATGAGTATGTGAAGAATGCCAGAACTGTTTCTTTTTCTAAAGCCATTGAAGTAAAACCGCCACACAACCACCCTTTTTGTGGTGAGATCACTTGAGATTTTTCTCTTAGCAAATTTCAAGTGCACAGTACAGTGTTATTGACTGCAGTCCTCGTGCTCTGGATTAGACCTCCAGAGCTTATTCGTCAGGTATAAACAAAACTTTGTGCTTTTTGACCAACATTTCTCCATATCCCTCACCCTCCAGCCCCTGGAAAATACAATTCCACTCTCTGGTTTTGTGAGTTTGACTTTTTAAAATTCTACACATAAGTGAGATTATGCAGAATTTGTCTCTCTGTGTCTGGCTTATTTCACTTAGCATGATGTGCTCCAGTTTCATCCATGTTGTTGCAAATGGAAGGATCTCCTTCTTTCTAAAAGCTAGGCAATATTCTATTGTACGTGTGTTATGACACATCTTCTTTCTTCATTCATTCATCTTCATTCATTCATCTGTTGATGAACACTTAGTTTGTTTCCATATGTTGCTAACTTCATCTCTTTTTGATTGTGAGACCTTTTGGCAAAGTGCTTGTGATAATAACCTATGATAGGGATGTTGAGAGGATTAAATGAGAAAAAATGTGTAAGGTGTTTAGCTTGGGACCTGTGACGTGCTAAACAACTAAGATATGGTAGTTCTCTAGCTGCCTCTTAACCAGATGAGCAAGCCCCATTCATGAAGTATGATAAACAAAAACCAAACAAATAAAAATAATACCACATAGCTGCCACAGAATCAGACATGATTTACTGACTGGCAAGGAGGAGGCAATTGGTGCAGAGAGCACTGGACTGTGGTCAACAGACTTGGCTTCCAGTTCTGGGCAAAGCTTGGCCATGTCCTCTCTCCTTTCTGTTCCCTTTCTGGTAAAATTAGGAACTTGCATCATCTCCAAGATCCCTTTCAGTTCCTAACACTCTATGCCATGTCTCTCCTCAGAAATTTTCAATGATTCTCAAATGCCTTCTAAATCGAACCCATTTCTTTGGTCTTAAAGGCTTACCACAAAATAGCACCAGGCTACCTTTGCGGTATTTTCTTACGCTCTTACGTTAGACAGCTCAGCACTAAGGAAAATTGTCTCTTCCTCCTCTGTTCCCTGGATTTTTACCTCTTTCCCTTTGGCCTTCCTGTTTTCTCTGCCTGCAGCCTCTGCGCCTCTTCTGTAAATATTCTTCTCATCCTTCTCCATACACCGTGTGATACCATTTCTGTGAAGCTCTTCTGTTATTTCCTCAAGATCTTTGTGCTGCATTCTTCTCTGGGTCCCCCATCACTGTCCTTCAGGTGCCAACTGGCAATGGAGGAACAATGGGGCAACAGAGAACAGGGGGTTCCCTGTCATCTTGTGACCACATATCTGATTATTCCTGGCAGTTCTACCATCACAGGGGCCTAGGAGTGTCATATCTGCAGGGAAATGCATGGACTTGGCTGGTAATTGAGGGAAAGACCCTTTAAATGATGCTTTTGCAGAGCTCTGAAAAAAGTGCTATTATTCACAGTCGTTCTGGAAACAGTGAGGCATAGATGACATTTCTTTTAAGCAATATGCAAAGTTTTTAAGCAATATGGAAAGAGATTAGAAGACAACATTAATTATTCTCAAGACTGTGAGTCCTGATTTTCATTAATTGCTTAAATTTGCCACCTGCCTTTTCTGACTGGTGACATTCCACTGGTAGGAATCCAGACCTGCAGAGAGAAAAACTTTTCCTTCTGAAAGGGCCTACTGGACCCCTCCTGCATGTCTACTGTGCAGGAAGGCAGGGCAAGAGTTCACCAGCCCCAGTGAGGAAGTCTGGGTCTAGGACCCTTGACCACCATTTCTCACCAACAGAAGAATTTAGGAATTTCATCCTACAATGCACTGTAGTGGTAATAGCACAGACACTGGAACCACACTTTCTGGGTTCAAGTCCCAGGCCCTACCATCCCACACGGTTAGCTTCATAATCTTGGGTAAGTCACCTAACCTTTCAATGTCTGGGACTTTGGCTAAATTTGAAGACTGTCCCGTAAAAGCTCACCTCTTCTCCTCCCTTCTCCTGGGTTTCCTGGGGATGTTACTGGTCAGTGGTAGAAATACCTAATCCAGAGACTTCCAAAGGCTCTTCCACCTTTCCCTCAAGATTTTCAACCCCCTTTTCAGCAGGCCCATTTCCTAGCTAACCTTCAGGAGTCCCCCTATCCTATGCTTTGTGGCCTTACCATTTCTTTGTGTGAGGATGAGTAAAATGAGTCAGATTAACCAATTCCTGGAAAAGTGTGAAGCAGCTGCAACATGTGGCTTTTTCCTATACCCTGATATTATATATTGTATTATCTTCATTTTTCATTTATTAAGTATCTATATGGATATAATGGGCTAATCAGATTCACAAATGTCTGCAAAAATCTGAGGCAGTGCAAATGATACATCTCCAAATCATACATAATATATAATTCCCTCAACTTATATTTATTAAGCATGAGACAAACCTGGCTTTTGCACTTTTCCGGCTTGTGGCCTATTGGAGTATTAATTACAATATAATATGGTGAACATTATAATGGCAGAAACAGAGGGAGAATTTAGAAAGGGCAGCTAATTTAGAATTAGGGCTCTTGGAAGAAGCGATCTTTAAAGAAGACCTAAAGACCTGAATAGTGACAGGAACTTACCATCCAATGAGCAGGGGGTGAGGGAAGGTCAGGGCCACTCTAGTCAGAAGGACAGTGCTGTGAACTCTGGATGGGAGTGAGAGTGCAGTCCTGCTTGGGGACCTAAACTAATGACTTTTGAGTAGAGGAAGAAGAGTAGGCCTGAGGAGGAGTTTGAACTTGAGGACAAAAGGTGGCTATTGCGGTTGTGAGAGAATTATGAAATGATATTTGGGTTTTAGAAAGATTTCCCTGGTCATAGCAGGAGAATACAAGGAGGATACCCAGGGTGGAGGCGTCTGTTCGCCCCTGCACCCATCGAGGCCACGCTGGGGCCGAGGCAACGGGTGAGCAAACAGAAATAGCTCAGGATCGCTGTCAGGATACCTAATGGTGGCACAATAAGCAACTGATTGTGACTTAGCACAGTAATTTTTCTTTACCCGGCCTTCAGTTTCTCTGCTGTAAACGATAATTTCTAAGATCATAGAAGTCTATTTCTGTGTCATTTTAAGCCCTGCTATCAATAGGAGCTTCTGCTTTCTTTTTTTTTGTTTTTGTATTTTATCTCTTTTTTGCATTTGTATTTCTTTTATTCTCTCCATCTCCTGTATCAGTTTGATGGGGTTGCCACAATAAATATAACCATCTGGATGTCTTAAACAATAGAAATTTATTTCCTCATAGTTCTGGAGCCTGGAAGTCTGAGATCAAAATGTCGCAGGTCTGGTGAGGCTTCTGTCCTTAGTTCGCAGATGGCCAGCTTCTCACTGTGTCATCGCGTGATCTTTCCTCTGTGCACACGTTGTATCCCTGGTGTCTCTGTGTATCCACATTTCCTGTTCGTACAAGGACACCAGTCCCTTCAGAATAAGGACCATCTGATGGCCTCATTTTAACTTAATTACTTCTTTAAATCTGGCTCCAAATACAGTTGTATTCTGAGGGTACTAGGGGTTAGGGCTGCAACATATGAATTTGGGGGGAACATAATTCAGCCCATAACTCTTTCTAAATCTGCTTTGATATTAAGTGTGTTGAAACTAGAAACATCTGGGCTTGTTTGGGAACGCAACCTTCCCTAAGTTTTGATTGTCTTTTGTGTGTCTTTTCACCGGTGTTTGATCCTCATACTCCTTTTAGATGATGATTATATGGGTCAACCATTCGTGGGAATAGCTGGAGCTACCTTTTCTTCCTTTATGTGTGGGCCAAGGTTTTTCTCCTGCAGTAAAAGAATTCTGAATTCTATTCTCTGCAATATTAAACCTGTCCCTTCCTTTGTTTGGTTCTAGTCTTTATGCCCCAATGAGATTCTTATTTTTTGGCTAGGCCTTGTTTTCTGTCACATTGCCTTGGCCTCCCAGAATAACTTTCAGATGAATCTATATCCTGTCCTTCCTTTCCTCTTTCAAAATCATTGCAAAAACCCAGCAGGATCTGCAAAAGCTTATTGCATTAATGTCCTCCCGGTGTTTCTTGTCATCAGCCAAACTGGACTTGTTCACACATTTCAATTGCAATCTCTTTAAGGCAAGGATTTCATTTCATTTCATTTTCTTGCCTTTGTCCACTGTGTTTTAGCAGCTCAAAAGGGCCACACATCCCTGGCACCCCATGAATAAATGAAATCGCACACTGTAATAGTGACGCTAGGGCATGTCCTCCTCTACCTGCCTGCAGAGCAAACTGCTCTTTACTATTTTGCAAAATCATAATGACTCACTGGAGGTTTCTTCTCACTTACCTGGTTCCAAGTCCAGCGAATTATAAACATATTTTATTTAACAAATTCACTTTTATTACTACGGTTAGCTCCTATCACAATAGTTAAGGTTCTGTTCCCAGGTTCATAACTTGGACATAAAATTTTGCTTCAGGCAGATACTTTGGTCTAATGACTCTTGGCACAAAATGTCATTATCAGAATCTTTTTCTTTTAACACCAAAGGAAGTTTTTTACAAAATGCTTCAACTTAAAAAAAAAAAAAGAAAACTTTTCAAACTCTATTATCGTTTATTAAAGAAGTGCTCCTCCCCTACCCCAACAACAATAAAAAAATGCCAAACCTCAGCAATGCAGATTTGTGGAGGCAAAATAGCGCTGAACTTCCTCCCCAGTGTTTCTCAATGGGGTGCTGTTGGCATTTTAGGCGGGACAATGATCCCGGTGCAGGCCTGCCTCACACAAAGCAGAGCACACATTTGGCATCCCTGGTGCCTGTGCACCTGCTACCTGCCCTCTTCCCCTCCCTCCACAAACCAGAGGAGCTGGGATGGCCGACAGACACCACACTTTGTGCTTCGTCTGTTTCACTCAGCCCCTACAGGAGGACTTGGGCCTCCTGGCTTGGTGCACTTTAATTTTACCCAAAAATGAAGTATTGGAGCAGGCAGCGAGAAAAGTTAACTCAGTTACCTGGTCAGGCATTAGCAAAATGATAAAACCGAAGGGGCCTAGTCTCAGGAATCATCAACATTCCTTTTCCCTCTCTTTTCTACAGGTTTTCTCTACCAATCAGGAACAACTCGGTTGCCCTGTGGTAGTCTGAGTTACTCCCAGAAGCCGCCTGGCTGACCCTGTTTTTTCCTCCATGCACCCATCAGAATGGTCCTGGCTTTTCACCTGTGCTCTCAGGGCCCCACTTTATGTCCAAAGGGGCAGTTACTACATCAACTAAACCGTAATAAAGGCTCGACTTGTCATACTTTTTATCAGGGGCATTACTCCAAAGGTGTAACAGTTGACTTAACACAGGTACTGACAGATGAGAACGGACACAGATGGAGGCTCCACCGCCTGGTGGCTCCTTCTGGCAGGTGTGACCCCTCTAGTTGCTGCCTCTTGGGGTGGTCAGGATGGATCTTGTGGGAGGGATGGAGTGGCCAGGTGGTAAAGGAAAGGCAGGCACTGGCGGGGTCTGGGGCAGTTGCTGCTTATGACTTAGAAGTGCTTCAGTGTATCAACAACATATTGCTGTGTGGTACATGTTCGCAGAATATCATCTCTCACTCTCAAGGGTTTTGTATTTTAAGGTTTGGAGAAGCCAAGACAGAAGACCCCAGGGTTCTCCAAGCCTTATTTAAAACAAAGAATGAAATATAGGTCACCAGGCACAGAGGTGAGGAGTGACTTTTGATCTGTAAAATTTTTAAACCTGTATAGCCAAAATACTGTTTTCATTGATTTCATTGGTTGTTTGTTTGTATCATCCCTATCAGTGAGGATAACATTTGAATTCATTACTTTTTGAATAGCCACTTCCTACAATACCATTTGTTAAAAAAATTCTAACTACATTGGCCTCAGTTTTAGGTCTGTCTAAACAATTTCATTCTTCTGTCTGTTGTTTCTTGTACCAACCCCCTCCAGTTTTGATTATTATGCCTCCATTAACAGATGTGATATAACATGAGGTAGCATTATCACTCAGATTTTTTCAGCAACTTTTCTGAATGAACTTTTATATAGTTGTATCAAATTCCTCTCTCCCACGAACCCCACTATGATGGCCAATTTTATGCGTCAACTTGATTGAGCTCATAGATGCTGCTAAAATGTTATTTCCGAGTGTGTTGCTGAGGGTATTTGCAGAAGGGGTTAGAGGGTGACTCTGTAGACTGAGTAAAGAGGACGGACCTCAACGTGGGTGGATATCATCCAATCGACTGAGGGCCTCAGTAGAACAGAAAA
This sequence comes from Mormoops blainvillei, assembly GCA_004026545.1. Taxonomy (NCBI): domain Eukaryota; kingdom Metazoa; phylum Chordata; class Mammalia; order Chiroptera; family Mormoopidae; genus Mormoops; species Mormoops blainvillei. The sequence goes on from PVJD01001068.1 coordinate 124,767, forward strand.
GCAGAAGGGAGAACTAGTTCTTTTTGCTTGAGCTGAGACAGCTGTTTTCTCCTGCCTTTGGACATCAGTGCTCCTGGTTCTCAGGCTTTCAAACTCAGTTTGAGTTACACGCCAGCTTTCTTGGGTCTTCGGTTTGCAGGTGGCAGGTTGCAGGACGTCTTGGCCTCCATCATAATCATGTGAGTCAATTCCTATAATAAATCTCCTCATATGTGTTATCTCTCTCTGTTTATCCTCTTGGTTCTGTTTCTCTGGAGAACCCTGAATAATGCAATTTTTATTAGAATTGCATTATATATATATATATATTTGTTTTAGAAGAGCACTCCTGTGTATTTTTTGTCCACTCTCAATACTTCTGTACTCTGGTCATCAATGTGCAGGGTTTTTTGTTTTCCCATATTACCAAGCAATTCTGAAATACCAGCGGAATGTCTTACAGTGGAACTCAATTCTGGCACCATGTTGCTGCCGGATCCCACAGGTCAAAGGCTCAGTCCGTAAGACTGCCACCCTTTCCCTCTGCAAATGCCAATCACAAGTCTAGATTGTTACCTGTGCTTTGGACTAAGTGGCTGTAAATCAGAGGCTCCCATGACTTCCTCCTGATTTGATTAATTTGTTAGAATGGCTCACAGAACTCAGGAAAATACTTTGCTTACTAGGTCACCAGTTTATTATAAAATGGTACAACTTGGGAACAACCAGATAGCAGAGCTACATAGAGCAAACTCTGTTGGAAGCGGAGCAGAACTTCCAACCCCTCTCTGGGTACACCATCCTCCCCACACCCTGACATGTTCACCAACCTGGAAGCTCTCCAAACCCCATCCTTTGAGGTTTTTATGGAAGCTTCATTACAACGGCATGGCTGTTTAAATCATTGACCACTGGTGATTAACTTAACATCTAGCTCTTCTCCCATCTCTGATGTTGGGAGTGTGGGGCTGAAGCTTCCAATTCTCTAATCATAGGGCTGATTCCTCTGGTAAACCAGTCCCCAATCTTAGGGGCTTTCCAAAAATCACCTCATTAGCATCTATTCAGGTGTAGTTGAAAGGGAGTTGTTGTGATTAACAAAAGACACTGTTATTGCTCTTATCACTTAGGAAATGTCAAGGGTTTTAGGAATTCTGTGCCAGGAACTAGACAAAATCAAATACTTAATTCGTATTATAAATCACAATATTAAAGAGGGAGGCTCCCAGTCAAGATGGAGGCATAGGTAAACATGGCTCATCTTCTCGCACAATCACATCAAAATTACAACTATAGAACAACCATAACTCAGAACTGTCAGAAATTGAGTTGAATAGAAGTCTGATAATTGTGGAATTAGAGAAGAAATCACATCCATCCAGACTGGTAGGAAGGATGCAGACACAGATGCGGAATGGGCTGGTCTCACATCCACACGTGGTGGATAAAAATTGGGAGGGATATCTTAGGAGCTAGGGGTCCCAGCCCCACACTAAGCCCCCCAGCCCAGGGTCTCAGTGCCAGGCAGGTAAGTCCCCACAACTTCTGGATATAAAACCAGCAGGGATTGAACCAGCGGAAGAAACTGCTGGATTCCCAAGCAGTTCCTTCTAAAGGGCCCAAACATGGACTTACTCAGACTCACTCCCTCTGAGTTCCAACACCCAGATAGCAGTTTGAAAGGGGAGAAATTGAAGTGTCTGGTATCAGAGCAAGAGCTGAGGAATAGCTTTCTCTCAGACAGAACTGTGGGCAGAGGCCGTTGTTCCTTTTCTGAGATCCCTCACTCCCCACAGAGGCACAGAGCTGCCAGGTAGGTGCCATGTCTGAGACTCCATCAGCCTGGCTAACACTGTTTTGCCCCACCCTGGTGATTCCCTGAGGCTCCTCCCCGTCCAATGTATAGGCTCACCCAAGCCGTTAACAGTGGCTTTTCCATATGAATGGCTTGTCTTGGCTCATGCTTCAGATCTTCCTAAATCCTCTCAAACAACCAACAACTGGTCTCAGCAAACCCCCAGTCCCTGTGCATTTTACTAAGTGCTTCAGGCCCAGCACTAGCAGCAGTTGGCCTTGGTTCACTACCTGGCCTTGCTTGGCCTCCAAGCCCAGCACAGGTAACAGCCATCTTCAGATCACTTTATAGTTATGCCAAGTGACCCCAGACAGAACACAGGTGTTGGTTGACATTGACCTGTGCCATTCGGGAAACTCCAGAGCCTGTGTACCCAGTGGGCGGCTACAGGCCACATCAGAGCACCGCCACCCAACCACCTCCATAAGCAACACACTCAAGGGGTAGATTCGGTGTGCTTCAGAGCCTTGCTAAAGTAAGTCCTGCTCTGTGGAGTGGGCCCCTGCACAGCTGAACCTCCATGGAGGGATGCAGTTGGTGGTCAGTGGTCACAGCCAATTGTTATAACTGATTGGCCTGAGTAAATCCCCCGCCCCAACCATTGACCTGCCAATAGCAATAAAGTCTCAATTACAAGGACAGTGTGTACCAGCCCACACAGAGGGCATACCTCAAGTACTCAGATTGGGTGACTGTGCCACTGGACTCTAAGGACCCCTGTTACACTTGACCATGCTACCAAGACAAGGAGTCATAGCAACTCTACTTGATACATACAAACAAACACAAGGAGACAAAATGAGGAGACAAAGAAACATGGCCCAAATGAAAGAACAGATCAAAACTCCAGAAAAAGAGTTAAACGAAATGGAGATAAGCAATCTATCAGATGCAGAGTTCAAAACACTGGTTATAATGATGTTCAAGGAAGTGAGGATCTCAGCAGTATAAAAAAAAGATCCAGTCAGAAATGAAGGATATACTAATTTAAATAAAGAACAGTTTACAGGGAAACTACAATAGAGTGGATGAAACCAAGATTCAAATCAATGGTTTGAAATGCAAGGAAGCAAAAAAGCAATCAATCAGAGCAGCAAGAAGAAAAAGGAATCCAAAAAAAAAAAAATGATGATAATGTAAGGAGCCTCTGGGACAACTTCAAGCATACCAACAGTCACATCATAATGGGCTAGAAGGAGAAGAGAAAGAGCAAGAAGTTGGAAACCTATTTGAAAAATAATGAAAGAAAACTTCCCTATTTTAGTGAAGGAAATAGACACACAAGTCCAGGAAGCACAGAGAGTCCCAAAAAAGATGGATGTAAAGAGGACCACACCAAGACACATCATAATTAAAATACCAAAGGTTAAACATAAGAGAGAATCTTAAAAGCATCAAGAAAAAAGAAGTTAGTTACCTACAGAGGATTTTTCATAAGACTGTCAGCTAGTTGATTTCTCAAAAGAAACGTTGCAGGCTAGAAGGGATTGGCAAGAAATATTCAAAGTCCTGAAAAACAGGGACCTATAGCCAAGATTTCTCTACCCAGCAAAGCTATCATTTAGAATGGAAGGGCAGATAAAGAGCTTCCCAGACAGAAAAAGATAAAGGAGTTCATCATCACCAAACCATTATTATATGAAATGTTAAAGGGACTTGTTTAAGAAAAAGAAGATCAAAGCTATGAACAATGAAATAGCAATAAATACATATCTATCAATGATTGAATCTAAAAAACAAACTAAACAAATAAGCATAACAGAGACAGAATCACAGATACAGAGAGTGTTTTAATGGTTGCCAGATGGGAGGGGCATTCGGGGGAATGAGTGAAGAGGTGATGAGATTAAGTACAAATTGGCAGTTACAGGATAGGCATGGGGATGTACAGTATAGGAAATGGAGTAACCAAAGAACTTATACACATGACCCATGGACATGAACGAAGGTTTGGTGATTGCCTAAGGGAGTGGGGGGTGGAGGGGGGCAAAGGGGGAAAAATTGGAACAACTGTAATAGCATAATTGATAAAATATAATTTAAAATAAAAATATTAAAGAGGAATGGATTGGTATTTTTACTCTATTCAGTCTTTTCAGTTAGAAACATTATATATTTAATCTTGTATAAAAACCTTCATTTATATTTCCCAGTAAACTTTTTGAATTTTCTTGATGTAGGCCCTGTATATTTCTTTTTAGTTTCCTCATAAGTATTTTTCTTTTGGCCAATTTTGTTAATGATATAATTTTCCCCCTTGGTACCAACTAACTGGTTGTAGCAGAGGCAGGTGTTGGGGCCCTTCAAACATCATCACTGGAGTTGGCAGGTGCTGCCAGGTGTTCTCTCCAAGATACAGCGTGGACCACCTTCCTTGGAATGCGCATTCTAACAAGAGTCCGTGAAACCTGAAACTGCCTGTGGTACAATTTGGTGTTATTTTGAGCTTACTTCTGGTAAACAAATCTTTAGAAGAAAGAAAAATAATGACCTATTTTGACTAAATATGACTTTTTCTTAAACACCCACAGTGGAAAGACCGGAGCCCTCATCTCTTAGGAGAAGTTCTTGTTAGCACTTATAAAAGAGCTCAGAAGGCATGTTCAATAATGGTTTCTTCTAAATGCCAGTTATTTAGTAAAAGGGAGGATAGCTGCGGAAGGATTAAAAGATTTCTTTTCTTTTGAAATCTGGGGCTTCTTTAAAGTCTAGGGATAAATGTGTAATTGCCTGTGTCTTACCTGCATCCTCGTAAACAACCAACACACCTGCTCCAGAAGGAATTCAATTTCCCCCTTAAGGAGTGTAAGTGAAGAGAGGCTCAGTCAAATTCAGAGGTGGATCACTTTGACAAGCTCTCCAACAGGGAATGAAGCCAGATGGGGTTCGAAATAGCTCGGGGGCCACCCATCAGTGCCCAGTTAATTGTGTTAGCTGTGCTCGAGATACAAGGAAAAAAGAAATCATGGCTAAGGGAGGGTTGCCCTTAAAAGACTCAGGATCCTACATCATTGCAATGATGTCATTGCATGACTAATCCCAGAACTCAAATAAAAGGAGTATTCTCTTGCCTGGTATTCTCTTTTCAGCTGACTGGGGGAGAACGGAGCGGAGATCCATGACTTTTTTGTTGCCAGTAAAAACAGTATTTCTATGCTTTGGGTTTAAAAAAATTATGGATTATTGGGAAAAAATGAAAGGTTAAACATACCAGTGGCTACACGTTTTAACCAATACGTGTTTCTTTCAGCCCCCTTAGCTAGGAGATGGCCAAGGTGGCTGAGACGCTGAGATACTGGGATGCTGGTTGACATCTGACAGCAGGTATTGCTTAAGTGTATTCAGTGCAGTGTCTGTAATGACGTCTGACCATAACTCAGGTACATTGTGAGGGCAGTGTAAGTGGCTGGGGACTAAGAATTGTAACATTTGAGACCTCTTGTTCCTCTATATGTTCCCTTTCTGCCCCTGAAAAGACTATAGCCCTTCATCAAAAGCAGCCACATTTACTTTTTAGCTAAGGTAATTGGTCCCTGACCAAAAGCATCAGAATCTCTAGGGAACTTGTTAGAAATACAGATTATCAGCCCTGCCTCAAATCTACCAAGTCGGAAACTCTGGGTGTGGGGCAATGTGTCTTTAAACAAATTGTCCAAATGATTCTGATGTCCTTAGGTTTACGAAACCTTGGTTCAGTCCCCACCTCTCACCTGATCCTTTGCCTCTCATTTCATTCTGGTTTCTGTTGCCTTTCCTTGGTGACCTGTTACCTGCAGCTGTCCTTGGTGTCTAGCCCCTTTGGGCAGATAACACCTTTATTTGATCAACCTACCTTTCTCTACAGAGTTCTTGGTAGGACTGTAAGGCCAATCTTTATGATTCCATCTGTAAGAACACATAAAAACATCCTTGTTGATGCCCGGCCCACGTTCCAGCCTGGCAGGTCAAAACTCAGGCTTTCTCCCAGTTTTGAAGACCATCACCCACATCTCCAAGGCTGGTAAAGTCAGCAGCAGCAACTATAAAAGCAGGTTGATTCATGACAGAGAAAAGACAGCCTGGGATCAAACAGACCAGTTCAAATCCTGGCTTTACCATTTACTAAGTATGTGAACTTGTGAAGCAACTCATAGATAATATTTATCTCCAAGTATTACTGGGCAGAGTAAATGAAATGATCTGTCAGGGCCAGGACTTTTATACTGTAAAAGGGATCGAAGTGAGTTGAGATATTTTTCCCTCAGCCCTCAGGGTTCCGTCCCAGAGCGGCTAGAACTCTACACTAGTCACCACCAGCCCAGGCAGCCTCATCTGTTTATACTAATGTGTTGTAAAAATATTATCAATTTCTGTGTAGGCCGTGAAGTGAAAATGATGAGAATCACAATTTTACCTAAGTCCCTGTTCAGCTTGGGGTGCCCATAAGGCCCCAGTAAATGGTGGTGGTTGTATCTCTGACACAGATTAGGGCCACCATGAGGAATAGTGACGAGCAGTGTTAGTAGCTGCCCCGAAGACCTTAGCGGGCTCCAGGGAAAACCCTACCAGGGGCAAAAGGGAACCCAGAAGGGCTCACGACCTCAGCTATTCTACAGATTAGGGGTCAGTGTCAAAGGCTATGTTTATTACCATACTATTGCCCTGCACTCACACAACTGTGGGTACCTTGCCCTTGACTGGGTGGATCCTTGGGAAACAAGAATTTCCGAAGCGCACAGGCCTCTCCCTCCCTTGCTCAGTCTAATGAGCATCCTGGCCTGCCCTGGTTTTTCTAGTATTGCAGATGCTCAACCTCTTATGGTCTAGACTAGCTCTGTCCAGTAGGAGCGTATGTAACCCTTGTAAATTTTGTAACTTTTTAGCCCTCAGCCATCAGTTTAGTGGGATTTCTGGGGTGAGTAAAGAGAAGGCACAAAGTCATTTTGTAGACCAGTGTTTGCTTTTGAGAACTGATTTTCTTCAGCATGAAGTATATAAATCTCCTCTCAGGTAACGTGATGACAGGGAGAGCACATATTTTATGATGTTTATTTTTTATTTACACTCACAATTTAAATAAACAGGACCTTTGATTTGATGTTGAGGGGATAAAAACATCGGGACACCTTTCGAACGTGCGCTTAGGAGGTGGGAAATAAATGACACTAAGAATTAGGTAGTTGGTTTCACTGCATAGGTGAGCAAGCTGATGCTCAGGGTTTTAAGTAACGAGGTTAAGGTCATGCAGCTAATAAAGAACAAACTGTGACTTAAACCCGGTGCTGTCTAATCCAGTTTCTGGAACTCTATTGCATGTCTTCAACCTCTCCGCTGTGCTACCTTCCTAGAGGCTGAAGTGGAAAGGGTTGTGGATCGGAGGCCTCACTGAGGACATACCCTGGGAGCAGGTATTCAGGTTGGAGGAAATGCCTTAGTTAACTTAGGTACAGCACAGGCAAGGTATGTGGGGGCTGGAGCATAGTTGGGTCCCTGGGGCAGAATGTCTGGATCAGGGCCTGTAGGAAATAGAGCTAATTAGGGAGGGATGCATGTCTCAGTTAAGCTATTGAAGCCCATAATTAGGGGCTTTTATTAAATTATAAAGGAATTTTAAAATAGTGTATCAATCTCTTAAACATATTATATTTCAGGCCATAGCTTCAATCACTTTCTAAATTCCTGTATGTTGAGTATTAAATAAATGGAAGATATAGAAACTGGCTATATTTTATTTTACTGATTTATCTCATGCACGTAATAGTATAAATTACATATTACAGAAAGACAAAGAAAGGGAGAAAGATGAGGAAGGAAATAACATTAAGGATGTGCCTGCCAACCTTTCCAATTTGTCTGAGTTATATAAGTGGATAGTACAAACAGACTCAATAATGTGACTGAAGCGCAATAACTAATACATATGGCACATCCAGAGATTATGCTGTGACAGTGTCCCCACCGTTATCTGAACTGAAATGGTGTCTCAAGTAACTGTCTTAGGAACAGCAGGGCAGGGCCTGGCTGGGCGAGTGGAACATGTGAACTAGCGGGCCCCTCAAGACGGGTAATTGATTAACCACGAGCTCGTGGATCTGTCATGACACAATTATGACACCTTCATCACACTTTCGGTTTGAGATTCATAGAGCAGGGGCAGGATGCCCTCTGAGACCTTCCGAAGGCGATGAATGTAAAACCAGAGCAAAACCTCTGCCACCACTGGTTCACCAAAATGAGCCTCGGTTTCTCCTGCAGGGTGATTTCTCTACTGAGCAAGGGTCACAGCCTCAGACAGAATTTCCCAGTGTTTCTTTCGCACTACTGATTTCGGCTGGAACACTTTTCCACCCATCTACCCTGTACGTTCCAGCAGAGGAGAGCATCACGACTCTCTTGGGATAGTGGTGTTAAAATGCCATTTAGAAAAGGAGCACTAGCTTCAGGAGTGAAACAAAGAAACAGCCACAGAAATCAAGACCGTGACATTGAGGAGGAACAAGGTAGGCAAGGCCATTGCGGACATAAGCTCTTTCTGAGCTCTGCAGTCCTGATTGGCTCTTCTGATAAAACATTATGATGGCTCCAAGGTGAACGTGCTGTGAAAAACGAAACAGTTACAGACACTTGACTAGTGCATGCTGTAGATGCCCTGCTCATACAGCCTTGGCATTCACTACCCCTCCTAAACGCCAATGGCTGTCTACAACCAGCTCCTACAACTCTTTGCCGGAGAGCCTCGTCAGGTTGGGAGCAGGCTCAGCTCATCTGGAGCAGGCCAGAAGCTGATGCCCCTGGACACAGCCCTCACCAGTGACCAAGGAAAGTTGGTGGATAAATGGCTCAGCCTCCTTACCATCAGGTGGGACAACGCTGAGGTGGGTTCTCTGCAGCCTCCCAGTGGGGCTGAGCCCCTGCCGATCACAATGATAATTTGTTCACAAAGACATCTGCCTTGACATTTTTCCCTTTCCCATCTCCCTTCCTTCCTTACTGGTGCATCCTGGTCACCACACACATGAGTCACTTGCTCTCAAACCTTTGACTCAGAGTGAGATTCTGGGAGAATCTAACCTAAAACATTAGGTTAATGGAGAGACAGGAATTAATAAAGAACGAAACTCCGGTTTATCAATGTATAGCATTTTAGAGTTAGAAGTCTTAGAATTTCCAGGCTTAGTAAGGAAAGAGATTCGTCGAAGACCATGTGTGTTTCTCAGGTCCCTGACTTTGGCTAATACTGCCACCGTTGTTTCAGTTACTCTGCCTGGAAATCCAGAATCTGAATCTTGAGCACACTGACAAATTACTGAAATGGCGGTCCTGGTGACAGGGGCCTGAAGGGACCCAGGTTTTGCAGCCTAGATTCTTGGGCCCCCATGGTCTTTCAGCTTTTCCTTAGGCTTTCCGAGCTATCCGTAACCTTTCATTATTGTGGGGTTTTGTTTTTTGTCTTTTGAGAACAAGCATCAGTTTCTGTGGTTTACGAAGAACTGTTATCGTCCTCTGCATGCTACAGTTCCAGTTTCCAGGTCCTTTTAGGTTCTTTCTTCAAAATGCCTGGGGCGTTTTTGTTCCTCACCATATCCTAGTGCAGATACATGCTTTTGTCTGAACGAGTGCTTTTCTCTAGCTTCCCACCTCATTGCAGCCTCGCCGGGCCCTGCCCCCAGGGCCAACAATACTTGAATCAGGGTCCTGGAGCCCATGTTCCTGTGCCGCTGGGCTCGTTCTAAATCTCTTAAAGACCTGGGGGAGGCTGGATCTGGTCTTTACTTCTCATGTACAAAATAGGGAATTTCATCTCTGTCCTTGGTTCCCAGTCTGAGTCCCTTCATTGTATTTCAAAAAACACAGCTTTATTATTTTTCTGTGAACACAGGCTCACTAAAGCATGCAGTTGACTTATTTTTGCCTATAGTTATATCAGCTTGGTGCAAAAAACACTGGTCAGCTCATGTTTATCAGAAGCCCTACTAGACAACTCAGTGTTTCTGATTAGTGAAAATAATGAATTGCTACTAAATAACTACACATTGTTTCAAATCATGGACTCCAGTGAGGGAGGCAGGTGGACAGATGAAAAAGGAGCAGAAGCGAAAGACCCAGAAATTACTTGATATAATGTCCTATAAGTTACCTTCTAGCTGTTTGACCTCTCTTATGTAAATACTTTATGACCTCCATCTCCTCTAGGTCACACAAACTTTTCTCTGACCTTCAAGGTCCTCCACAGTCCTTAGAGTCCCCTGAATCCTTAGCCCTCACGTGGTCTGTGCTGAGCTCACAATGCTCAGTCCAGCCTCAGTGGGAAAGGCATCCCTAGCTGTTCTTTTGCATAAAACACCCGGTCCCTCTTTGAAGACTGAAATCACGTTCATCCTGTTCTGGGAGGTCTTCCCTGGCTGTCCCAGCCCTCTTTGAACTTCTCTGTTTGGACCTGGTAGCCTAATGAGTATCTATACCCCAGAGTTCGATACTGGATTTTGCCCTATTTTGCATGATTCCCTTCATCACAAACATATTGATCGTGTATGTTCAATCAGATGTTAAGCTTTCGAGGACAGATATCTTATCTTATTCTTCTATATCTCCCATAGCACTGGGTATTGCTGGAAGGTGGTCTATAAATAGATAGAATGTTAGAATCGGGAATGTGTGATGGCCTGGTGAAACCACACAGAGTAAGTGGCGGTATTGAGATGGGAACACAGGTTTTCTGACCTCATCCAGTTTTCCTTCTGCTGTACCACAGTAGTCTTTGTACCTGCTGACTGATCAAAGTTTCAGCTCAACTTCTGGAAATCGCAAATGACCAGAATCTGAAAAGTACTCACAGTCTAAGAGTTCCAAGCAGTATCCGCAGCAACATACACGCAAATTATCTAAGGGCAGACAGTAGGTAACGAGGATTCTGAAGTTGCTGCTAAATGGAATAGCTTTCAGCAGTGTGGGAGAGGAAATGTATTAATGATGCCTGAGGCCTGAGGCCTGAGGCCTGAGCCCATGCTGAGCAGAACAGCCCCGCTCCTGAGGCAGCCAAGGAGCAGGCAGGCATAGCGAGCGACCTGACTCGACCGCAGCTTTTATAAACAATGGGCAGCTCTGCAGGGCAGGGAAGGCAGTTAGTGGGCAGCGAGAGATGGGGCCGGACGCCATGCCCTTCAAGCTGTGAGACGTTATATGCGTAGTCTGGCTGAAGAGTTATCGATCACATGTTGGCTTCCCAGCTTCTCTCGAGTGTCCTCTTCAAATGAGAGACATTGACGTACACTTTTGCTTTGCATTGCTAAGTGCTATGGTCTACCCTGCCAGCTGTGGACAACAGAATCACCAAAGCGAGCTCTATCTGCAGCTTTAAGTGGGGAGAAACAACTCTCTCCATTTGAGGAGGGGTATCTGGCAGACCTTCTCTCCCTGTCACTGAGGTCTTGTAAAACCTCCTGAAATGGTGGGCCAGGAGAACAGTGCTGAATAGGGAGAGACCACTGTGTGGGGCTGACTATTATGTAGTCTTTTTAAAAAATGTGTAGTCTTTTAGAGAATAAAAGAATGCCCAGAGGTCCTTGTCAAGGACCTTGAGGATCTGAGCAGAGATTTGAGCTCTCTGCTGAGACCTATGGTGATCTTAAAGAGAGAACTAAGTTTCTAAGACCAGGGCCACCTCCACAAAATGATTCTGGAAAATAATAAAAGTAGCTACTATTTAGTGAGTGCCTGCCATGTGCCAACTTGCTAGGCGCACTTTATCTAACGTAGCACATATAATCTTTTCAAAATCCTGCAGAGTGGGCATCAGTGCCCCCATTTTACAGACACAGAAGATGAGTCGGTAACTTGCTCAAGGCTACACATTAGTCAGTGGCTGGGACAGGTTATCAAAATTAATCACTCTAACAGCCTGAACTAGCTGAATCCAAGCTTTTCTCTCTGCCCCGCAGAGCTCCAAGAGACAAGGCCTGAGGCAAGCCCTGCTCAAGTTATCAAGTGCGATGGAGAAGAACAAAGAGAGCGCAGTAGGGGGTGGGTGGGAGATGTTAGGGGACGGGTAACACAGTGGCAATGTTACATGGGTGGTCCAGGAAGGCCTCCAACAATGGTGACATGGAGACAAAGCCCTTTGGAAAGAGGTAAGGGGCTAGCCATGCTGACGTCTGGGAGGAGGTCCAGGCGGGAGAGCAGCAAGAGCAAGGGCCCTGAGCAGGAGGGTGTCAGGCGCGGTCTCGGCGTAGCAAGGGGACAGAGTGGCCGGAAAGCAGCCGTCTAAGTGGAGAGAAGCAGCAGGTCAGGTCAAGCGGTACCAGAGGCCCAGACTGTACTGGGCTATATGGTTTTTGCGAAGAACATACAATTTTCTCTGGGCAATCCAGAGCAAGTCTTCTGGACACTTGGGATTTGCTTGATCCTGCTTCTCCTGGGATGTCAAGATGCCATGAAGTACACTGAGGAAGCCACTGCCCTTGGCCACGCCTGACCAAGCGGATGGGGTTTTGCTTTGTTTTTGGCTTTTATTAGAATCTAAGACTCAGTCTCCCAGAAACAGACACTGATTTAAGGATACAAGTAGTTCATTGGGTCATAAAAGAGGCGCCAATATGGGATTTGGGAAGGGAAGGCAACCAATAAAGGGTGTATTTCCAAACCAGTGACCACCCTGGCCAAGGGAAGCTTAACCCTGGGGGCCAATGTAGAACAGAGCTATCCTGTTGACAAGTGTTCTATGGTGAAGCCTGAGGGTTATTCCACCAGGGGGTGAGAAGTGGGGTATTTATGCACCCATTCCTGCTAATCAGTGAGAGAGGCAGCTTCTGGGGGGGCCTTACTTTTCCAGCATTTCCAGCGGGGTACATGGGTGGACAAAATGGTTCGGTGCCAGGGAACACTCTTAGGCAAAGTGATGGCAGCCTTGGTGATTGAAAGTCAGAAGTTTTGTGCCCTAAACTGGTAAGGGTGGGACTAGGGGAGGGCACCAACAGAGCTGCTAGCCTCCCTTTAATGCTTTTGAATCTTATCTCTTAACTGCTTACTAAGAGAGGAGAAACAGGAAGCCCTCCACTTCTCCACTATGGTAAGAGAGCTTTGGCTGAAATTCTCAGAGGCAATCATTGAAAACTTGAGATCAAGACATAGATCACCTGTGCCCAGCCTTTTTTTCTCTTTTAGCAAAAGATAACTAATCTCTAAAACACACAGCAGTTTCAAACACCAGTCTTTTAAAAGGAAAGAAAGAGAACGTTTATTGCTAATTGCTGTTGTCAGGGTGAGGATTATTTCTTGGCAAACAGTACAGGGAGCATTTGCAAAGATGCTCCTTATCATGATCCTCAGTTCATGAAAACCTAATCTGACAGATGAGCAACCCTGTGATTCACAGTGTCAGGGATACTGACTGCAAGAGTCGGGGTGGGAAGGGTCGGGGGGGAGGAGTGTTTCTTGTTTCTTCTTACCGGGAACTCTAGCCTGCTCACCTCAGCCCAGGAGTCCCCTCTGGAATGAGATGCTCCGCTGCAGCACAGGGAGAAGAGTGGTCAGTAAACACTCCCTCCTCCACCGAGCCTCATGGCCAAACATTGTGCCCCTGGGTGAGCCACGTGGCCCTTGGAGCTGCTGGGTAGACTTTGCAGAGGGTGGCTCTTGGGTGTCCCAGTCAGTTGCCAGCATTCCGGTCGCTTGGGATAGTTTGGTATGGCTAACAGGCTAAGAATGGTTTTTACGTTTTTAAATGGTTGAAAGGAAATCAAAAGAAGAATTCAGGACAACTGAAAATTCTATGATATTCAAATTCTAGTATCCATTGTAAATTTTTATTGGAACCCATCTGGGCTCCTTTGTTTGCATGTTATCTCTAGCTGGTTTTGCTCTACTGAGGCAGAGTTGAGGAGTCGTGCCAGGGACCACATGGTCCACAAAGTCTAAAATATTTACTATCTGGCCCTTTACAGACAAGTTTGCTGATCTGTGCAATGAAGAATGGTCTTGTTGAGAATCTGCTCCCCTTGGTTAAATCTCTGGCACTGAGAATGAGATACCTGTTCAGAACCAAATGACCACAGTTGATTAAATCCACTCTCCAGGATTATGGGCATGCACCTGAACACAGACCAGATCTCGGCCCTGAAACAGACACACTCTTGTGGCTAAGTTGGAAGAGTTTTATATTTGTCATCCTGATTCCTCTGTTTCTTAAGCTGAGAGGCATCTCCTGAAGTAAACAGACACCACTGGGGGCCGTTTGTAGGACTTCCCACAGCTGTACCTCCCCATTTCCTGCTTATTCTAAAGCTACCTCCTCGGATATGTGACATTGTTGAAATTTAGCTTTTTATCAGTCTTATAACTCATCACTCAATAATTTCGTAAATGAAATAAAAAGCCTGATGAAGACAACGCTAGAGTACTCCAGGATAGTGCAGAGCTGCACAGAAGGTCCTGTTAGTAGCCTTGAGCACACAGGTACTGGAGTTAAGGTTCCTAAATTTAAATTCCAGCTCATTCACTTGCTAGCTCTGCAACCCTGGGCATGTTACTTAATCACTCTGTTCCCTGTGCCCCCATTTCTAAAACAAAAACAGTAAGAGTACGTCCCTCCTAGGGGCTCCCTGGGGGTTAGTGGCATATATATGCAAAGCAGCCTAGCATGGCGCCTGGCACATAGAAAGAACTCAAAGAATTTTAGCTATTGTTTCCAAATTGGAATATGGAAAATTCTGACAACATATTGTGGAATCTGTGTGCAAATGATATTCATGAAGAAGCACTTCGCCAGCACTTCCTGACTCACCAAGTGACATTTGTGCGGCCTAACACGCTGAATCCCCCCTTCGTGCTCCCCACCGCGGCTGTATGCAGGTTTCGCTGCTTCATATGCACTTCATGCAGTCCAGCTGGGAAGATGACCTAGTCCTCTAATAAACTGTGGCTTTTAGGGCCAGAGTAAATTTTAGTCATATTTTATACCCAGTTCTAACACCGACACTTGAGTGTAAAGAATGTTGAATTAAAACTGGCATAATAATATATTGCTGTATGTCACAGAAATCAAAGCTTCTAACATCTATGTTAGCTCTAATACCAGCTATAAAGCTCTTGCCAAGAGGGTCAACATTTAATGTGTACAAGTATTTATGGTGCACCGACTGTATACCAAATACCACAGTAGTGCCTGACGACAAAGAAGAACAAGAAAAAGTTCTTGAACTCAAGGAACTCAAACACACAGTTCAGTGACTATCGAGAACACAGGCAATATCTGTAGATCAGTTCACACCCCACTCCCACTCTGGCCAGGCCGGGCTGGAAGGTTATAGAGTAAGGATAGAAGGTGTGGGGTAGGTTAGAAGGGCCACCTTGGAAAAGCAAGCTTTTCTCAACCCGTGAGAATGAAGTCCAGAGACTGTTACAACAATATATTACAGGTATCAAGAAACCTGATCATTCACACACCAATAATTCCCGCCTTCCTGGTGCTGTGGCTTTCTCGGCTGTTAAGCACGGTGTCCTGGAGCCACATGACATTTGCAGGGATTCTCAGCCTGAGGCCCGGGTGCCAGATGGGAATTGGCTCTGAGTATTCTGTCTCAGTAGCCACTAAGGGTAGTTTCCGCAGTACACCTCTCAAAGCCCACCCCCGCAGTACACCTCTCAAAGCCCACCCCTGCTGTCGCATGACGGTGTCACAGTGCTGTCGCTGGGCCGCGTGCAGTGTGCCCCATCGCGGAGATCTCCGTCGGGCGGCACAGGGGCCCAGAGCTCCCCATGACCAGGGGTCCGGCTCAAGGCAGCAGAGCATCGAATAGCCGGCTGGCAGGAAGTTGTTCATTGTATTGATCTCAATATATTCTAACAATCGCACCACTTCACTTGATTATTAGAAATCTAAGTTCTAAGAAAAAAGTGGGGAGAGGAAAAAAAAGTCAAGCTTGTGCATTTGGTTAAACACAAGCATTTACTCTCAAATCTCTTACAAATCTGGTAATGTAAGCTTTGCATAGACATCTTGGTAACAAAGACAATGATAAAATGTGAAGGAGATTGAGCCAAAGCATTCCGCATAGAGAGTTATCATTTGTCAGTGTGTGTATGTGCATGTGTGATCAACAGGGATATTGATCAGAACGCTGAGGAAAAGCCAGCCTCTCCGGAAGCAGTATCCATCATTTATAGCAGAGCAAAGCCTATGTATCCCAAAGATAGAGATGAAGGCACGTAGGGGGCCTGTGGAATTTCTAAAGATCTGGCTTCTTCTTTTGAGATGTGCAGACCACCTGTTTGGAGCTCCAGGAGGCCTGGTTCTGATGTCCAGTCCAAGTTTGGACCCCATGATGAAATTCACCCATCTACCACCAGTGGTCAGGTATATGAGGCGATGTGCATGAAAGATTGAGAGCAGAAGAAACTATGGATAACTCTCAATAGCTAAACAGGCAAAACTTTGTCTACAATAGATTTAATGAAAAACAATTTACTTAAAATGGCATCTAATATTTAGGAACACATTTCCTGTTCTACAGATGCTATCAAAGTATAAACATGATGCTGGAATAATACATAAGGGACTCTGAACATCAAACACATTGCTTGATGAAAAGTGGCAAAATAATCTGTTTATTGTCTGCTTCTTGGTGAAGCTCTTCTTTTACTGAACATTAGAATAAAGTGACGTCAGTTTGTCATTTAGCAAATGGTCCTCTGCTTCCTAAGTTGTCCAGCAGATTGCTTAGGTGATAAAATGCAGCACTAGCTCGATTGGGGTTTTGCTAGCAACCTCTACCCAGCACCGCTGCAATCACTCAGTGCCCCTCTGCCAGGCGGCCTCGCCATGTGTCATCGCTCAGTGTCTCACACCCCAGGTCCCATGCATCACAGTCAAGCCGCACAGCTCTGCAGGTAAATTACTCACCTTCTCAACAGAAGCTCCTTCAATGCCTTTTCTTTCCCATTTGCTTGCTGCGAGTTGGGGCCCTCCATGTTCCAGAGCTAAATTAAAGCTCCAGGTCTTGAGTTTTTGCAACAAGATTCAAGTTTTGCTCTGCAGAGCACACTTCTCCTCTCTCTCTCTAATCTCAGATTAAAAGAACATAAAATGTGAGGAGAAGGGAGAGTTAAGAACCCCTTGGCTGACCAAAACTCAAAGGAAAGGAACTATGCATTGGTTTGAGTTTACAATCAGCCAGAACTCCAAGCTGCTGTTTGGATCTTATACCCCTTCTCCCCCAACCCCACCCAGTGCATGGATGAAAACATGGAGTTCCCAGCAGATGAGAGTGTTTTTGTAAGCTGGGTAGCAGTGGCCCTGCATCTTAGGTATACAGATTCAAATAGCTGAGCTCTTCTAAAATATAGAAATTTTTGTTGATTTATATTGTTACATTTTTAAAAGTATTTATTTACTTATTTTTTAGAGAGAGAGGAAGGGAGGGAAAAAAAGAGGGCGAGAAACATCAGTGTGAGAGAGAAACACCCATCAGTTAGTTGCCCCTCACCCAGTAGGGAACCAAACCCGCAAACCAGGCATGTGCCCTGACTGGGAATCAAACTGGTGACCTTTGCTTTGTGGGACGATGCCCAACCAACTAAGCCATGCCAGCCAGAGCTATTGTTACATTTTTTATTAATCTACTAACTATAATATATTCCCCATGGTGAATCCATGAGCTAGTTAATGTTGAATAAGAACCAAGAATTGACTACACTCAAGAGGCCAGGAAAGATAATACACAGGGAAAGGGAAGAAGGGGTGGCCCTCAAAAGATGAGCCTCCCAGATCTGTGGAAGTTGAAGCACCTCCTCAAGGAGGGCAGAGGTATCTGTGCATGTGGGTGCAGAATCAGTATCCAAATGTGTACCTCTCAATTCAGAGTGTCTAGGACTAGCTTCTGAATAAGCGCATGTAATTGGTGTTAATGCATATTTAAATTGTACTGATTACGAAAGTAAGATGCAATTCTATTATAGTTTATTTCAGAGTTATTAAAAGGCCAAGAGTGGGGTGTTAATATAAATGTAACCAACACAGTACGATCAATAATAGCCCCTGTAACCATGACCTAGTAACTTAGCACCTTACGTTTCATGCTTTGGGGCAAATAGGGGGCGGTGCTAATGGTGGTGTGTTAGTTTCCTCGGCCTGCCCTAACAAAACATCACAGACTGAACGGCTTAAACAGCAGAAATTTATTTTTGCACAGCCCTGGAGGCGAGAGGTACACAAGCATGGTTTGGTCTCTTCTGAGGCCACTTCCCTTCACTTACAGATGGCCACCTTCTCCCTGTGTCCTCACGCGGTCTTTCCTTCGTGCGCACACCCCTGGTGTCTTTGTGTGCCCAAATGTCCTCGTATGATAAAGACATCAGTCATATTGCATTCGAACCCACTCTAATGGCTTCCTTTTAAGTTATTCATCTCTTTAAAGGCCCTATTTCCAAATACAGTCCCATCCTGAGGTCCTGGGGCTTAGGGATTCAACAGATGAATTTTGGAAGGACACAAATCAACTTGTAACAGGGGGGATCAGAAAGGCTACTGGATTTTTTTAAAGCTAAAATTTCTGTAAGATTTGATAGTTTTAAATGCTCCATGTAAATTTTAATTTCTAGGATTCTAGGGACTATATTTTAACCATGTCGAACAGCAAATCTTTAGAAGTCTTTCCTCAGAGATGAGAGTTAACAAAAAAGATGAATACGAATTTATATTTTCCCTTCATGGCCACAATAAAGTTTTACTCCACATGTTCAACTGTGTAAGAAATGTTACATGTCTTTAGATTTCTTTTTCTGAATCTGAGCCCTCATCCTAGTCATCTGGTACGACACCCACCCCAGTCGGCACTCCCTGTCTACCCCAAAGTGACCACGTAAGACCCCGTGGGCCCCAGGCAGGGCAGAACATGAGGAAGACCTTCAGGTCCTAGGTCTACACTGACCACCTGAGTGTCCAATAAACATTTATTGTCTGGCTAATACATTCTTGTTCTCATACAAAGAATGTGTTAGCCTCACGGTCTCTTAAAAACAAATGATTTCTGTGTTAGGCTTGAGCCAAGAATATTTGTCCAGTGTGGGGGTCCAGCTGTCCAGAGGAAGCCTTCTCCCAGAGGTCCTCCTGTCTTCCAGGACACTGTGAAGGTGTTGGTGAGGGTCTCTGACTGACACTGATACAGTCTGCAGGTTGCAGTGCCTCTTCCTTTTAGTCTTAAAGGGCCACTCTCCGCCTTCTCTTCTTGGGGCTTTGCATCAGTTAGGATTGCATTCACCTTCAAGTAACAGAACACTTAACTATAAACAAATAGCGAGTTTATTTGCCTAATGCCACAAGAAGTCTAGAAGTGGGCAAAACAGGGCTACTGTGATGGATCAATGGCAGCCTCTAGAATCCAAATTCTATTTATCTTCCTCTTCTGTTATTCTTCATTGTTGACTTTATTCCTGGGATCTCAAAATAAACATCACATGCTACATTTGAGGAAAAAAATTAAAAGGCTAGTAGCTGCATATCAAGCACCAGGGGCTGTAAAGATGCTACATCTTGGACAGCAGCTGCAATTAGTGTCACCACCTGATTAAGTTTACAATAGTCCACAGTTGTTCTCCAAGTTTTATCTGACTTCTTCACAGGCCAAACTCTGAGGATGTAATAGGCATCACCCCTTTTGCTTCTTCCAAGTCTCTGACGATGGTATTAATCTCTGCACTTCCCCCAGGGATGCAGAATTGCTTAGGATTTACTGTTTAGTATGAAGGGAAAGTTCCAAAGGCTTCCTCTTAGCCCTTCCTACAGTTGTGACCCTCACCCTGGGGGTCAGACAACCAATATCCAGGGAGGGGCAAAAGTATGGAGAAGTTGTTCATATGGAAAATAATACAATAATTAATAAATAACAATACAAGAATAAACTCTGTGCTTCACATACTCACAACTGTAAACCTACTTTTGCCCCACCTGCACAGTTTCTCCTGGCTGAGAAGTATGCCTTCTCTGATCATACATTCAGGAACTGAGGGAATGACCACTCTATGTGTCCAGGGACTGACTTAACCCACTGTGCATCAGAGTTGAGCTAAGACTCATCTATCACCTGACCACTCTAAACTCCCGCTTTGGTCAGTTACCGTGGAATTTCAGGTCCCTAGGAATTAGCATCAAATCAGAGTTGGTGTCTAGTAATCCCTGAAAGGTCTGGGCATTTCTTTCTTCCAGTGCACAATCACTCCAGTAAGTGGCAGCGGGCCTCTTTGGGGAATGCTTGCAGAAAGATTTATGGTGTATACTGTAGCAATGGTGCCGGGTTCTTCTTCAAGGAGATCCAACCTCTTTTTCGGTCAAGAGGCTCTGAGTCTGTGAATGAGTTCAGTAAACTGGAGGAGGGGCCGTGACTCACCACTGTGGCATTTCAATCAGGTTTTTGGGTACCAGGCTTAGGGTTTCTTTCTGTTATATCAATCAAGCAATAACCTAGTAGGCTATCCATCTGTTTTATTCCTGGCAACACTGTGACAATGAACCACCTCCAAAGATTTTTGTGAGCCAAAACATTCTGCTTACGAGCATGTCCCTGCAGCCCTGTGTGGTAGATGCACCCACTTTGTCTTTGGCAGTTACTATTTCGTCCCGTCAAAATCAGGGAACTCACCTCAGTGATGGCATCCCCACGAACCACATCTGGACTACAGAAAAGATCAACCACAGATCCTTTCAATGATGCAGGCGCACATCCTTAGTAACGTATTTCTCATCGTTAGTAAAGAGAGGATCAGGTGGCCATACATATACTGTGTCATCATTATTCTGAAATTGAAGCAATTCGCACTGTTTTCTGAGCCTCAGTTAGGGACCAGGGAGCATGGAGCCAAGCCAGGTATGCCAGAGTCCCCAGCGAGGAGGCAGCATTAGCCTGGGAGTCCTGCATGTAAACCACTGGGAAAACAGGATTTCAGAGGCTCGGAGGACAGAAATCCTGAGATGATCTCTAGCCGCCGTCCCAGGTGGATCATTTAAAAATATCCCTCCCAAAGCAGGACATCCTGCACTGCCCTTGGTCACCTGTTCTCATGTTTCCAAGCAGCTCAGTGACCAAAATAAGAAAGGATAGCTCTATAATAATTCCTTCTGGTGGTACTTGAATTAAAACAAAATCCTTCTATGTTCTACAGCATTTAAAAGCTTCATTGTAATAAATGTTTGCAGCAATAAAGCTTTCTTTTGTATTCCTTTGCAACGCAGGGAAGGTTGGCCACATTTCCATAGCAGTGGGGGATGCTGAACAGAGAGGGCCTCTTGAATGTGCTATGTAAATTTATGAAAATGACATGCAAATCAGTATAGTTCTAGTTATTCAAAAAACAAACAAACAAATGACACTAAAGGGAGTGATTAGTGTGCCTGTGGAGGATTCCTGACTCTACTCATAGGGTTGTCCAGGTGTGTGGGTGTAGCTCAGCGCAAGTATGCATGTGTATGGGTGTGTATGCACGTGTTTGTAAAGTGACAGAAGAAAAGTAGTAACATATTAATGCACCAAGGAAATTAGCGCTTCAACTCTGTTTGCTATTTCCTGAGTCCCAAGAACTCCTTCCTTTGATAGGAATAATAATTATTATTGGGTAACATAAGATTATGGGAACATTAGATTGTGCAGAGAGAAGTGTTGTAACGTGGACAGAGCACACAGGACTGGGAGACAGGCCTGGAGAAGAATTCCCCTTAAACGCTGGTAGGAGGTGCCTGCCCGGGCAGTGCTTTAAAGGACCCATCTCTGGCCCTTTTCTGGTTTGTGTCTGCCACCAGAGAGGTGCGGGGACAATGGCACATGCCTCCACTCCTCTCCCTTCTGAGTCACACTCTGGGCACCCAGAGAAATCCCAGACTCCCAGCAGGGAACCTGGCCCACTGGGTAGTTAAGAAGGTACACCTGGCAAGAGAGGGGCACAGACTGTACCATTTGCCAGCTTGTCTTGTGATAATTAGATGCCCAGTCCTACAGCATGTCATTAGCCTCCTCTAGTACTCAAGGCCAGCACCACCACTGTGAGGGGCAGGCCTGGCCAGGGGACATTTTCCAGAGCTGAGTCAGCCCTGTTTCCTCCCTAGCCTGAGGTCCCAACTTGGTCAGTAGGAGTCGGGGTGCAGCTGGACCAGATGAGTACTAAGTGGGAAGATACACACCTCTAAGAATGGTGGGACATTTAAAAACATCATTCTGGCTCTGGCTGAGTAGCTCAGTTGGTTAGAGCATCATCCAGATACACCAAGTTTGCAGGTTTGATCCCTGGCCAGGGCACATGCAAGAATCAACCAACGAATGTATAAATAAATGGAGCAACAAATCTATGTCTCTCTCTCTCTCAAATCAAATAAATAATAATAATAATAATAATAATAATAAAATCCTCCTATGCCTGGTGATCTGCAGGGGTTGGGGTGTTCAAAGGAGGGCGCATATTGCCCGTTCCATGAAGGCTGTGCATTCGTGGTATATGAGTTGGAATGGAATTTGATGGTTGAAAAATCTGTTATATCATCACAGCCATTAATCCTGGAATATTAGATTTGCACACAAAGGTTGGGTCTTGCACTAATTAATTTAATTGAATTTAATTGCACATACTTGAATTTACAAAATTCTGAACTTAATATGCAAGCTTATGCAAATAACAGGCAAATAAGAATTTGAGTGCTTTAAATAACCCACCCAAAGACTATACCACCAAAACCCAGAGCTCACAGTTAACATTTATCCAACAATTAAACACTGTACCAGGTGATATAGCTTATGAATGAATTCTTGGAAGTCCTCTTCATTCAGGACAAATGGGTTCCCTGCAAGCTCAGTTTTTTGGTGAATTTTGAGGTGAACTACTGCAGAAGTTACAATGAACAAGCATATTTTCTACTCTCACTCCCAGGTCAGCCCCCCTCATCTTTGCCCCCATTCCCTTCTCCCCTCATGAAACATTAGCTGACGGGTCTGGAGGGCAGATAGGTGCCTACCAAAATGGGGCATGATGGACCCATGGTTTGCTTCCTCTTCATTTTGCAGGTACATAGCCCAAATATCCCACCTGCCTCAGGTTCCTTTATTTTAGTAAGTGTCTGGTACCCAAAAAGGTGGCCACTTCAGGGTGATGAGGACTGCCTGTCCATCTGATTCGCCACTGTCCTTCATAACTTGGAGAAGCAGCCTCAGTCCATGCTCCCTTATATTTCACAGGCAGGAGAGTCACAACGGCAGATTGTGGCCCAGGGAGCCTCAGTGGTGCCATTCCTGTTTCCAGCTTCCTCTCGGCTCCTGCAAACGGGTTCCTTAGACCAGAGTGGCATTGTCTGAAAAAAAAGAAAAAAGAAAATAAGCCACAGATATATTTTTAAATTTCCTAGGGGCCATGCTTAAAAAAGTAAAAAAGAAACAGGGAAAATCAATTTGAATAATAAATTGTATTTAACTCAAGTTATCTAAAATATTTATCATTTTTATTTGTAATCGATATAAAAATTACTGAGATATTTGATATTCTTTTTCCTCCCCCAAAATTAAACCTTCAAAATCTGGTGTCTGTTTTACACCTGCAGTGTATCTCGCCAGGGACTAGCAACATTGGACATGCTCAGTAGCACATGTGCCTGGTGACAGTTGGGGTAGATATTGGAGGTACAGAGTCCCTACCTTTTCTGACAGAGGCCAACTGCAGGAGGCTGGAGATGAGGGGAGGGAGGAAGCCTCGTTCTCAAACGAATGGGCTGCCTGTTTATCTTTGCAGTAACATGAATAACCACCCATCCTGTAGGCCTGCTTATGTAATCAGTTAACATTTATATAGCAGTTTATGTTTGCAGAGTGCTTTATTGATATAGTTGCCAGTATATTTATCTACTCGCATGTTACACTTTCATGTGTGCCAACCTGTGCTAATTACTGCTATAATTATTGAAGTTATTTAAGAACACAACTCATGGTTACCTTCAAGAATCCAGCAATCATTTTAATAGCAACTGTAAATTCCATCTTCCATCTCCAAGTTCTGCCTAATTCACAAAGAAATTTTATACCTTCCCCCAATATTATCCAAGTTCTCGGTTAGCCTCAGAGTAAAAAAATGCATTTAAAAGCAATCTAGTAATTGTCTCTTCCCCTCTGTCAGCTTAAATTCCACGTGAATGTGATAGAAATGGAATGACATATCTTCCAGTAACAACAGCCTCTGTATGCAGCATTCCAACATGAAAAGGATAATTACAGAGAATGACCACTACCATCAAATAATGCCATCTCTAATACCACATGTCATTTTCCACTCCAAATCCAAAACTTCTTTCTGGCAAACAAGAGAGTTTGGGAGCAGAAAGGGGCAAGTGTGCAGGCAACGCAGAGCCCGGGGCCCGGGGCCCTGGGCCCCGGTGACCAGGTCACTCCGGCTTTTCTGAGGAGAGAAGCAGCCTGGGCCTGTTGAAGAAACTGGCAGGCGAATGGAGCAATGAGGGAGCTTGAATACCCAGTTCTGAGGAAGAAGAAACATGGAATTGTGCTGTAGTTGGGAGATTTGAAAGAACATGCCACCTTTCCCATTCCCCTCCCCAGCCCCTGTCTCCCTCCCTGCAAGTCAATGAGGGGGAAAAATGACAGGGCCCCGATTCGTTCGTGCTTCTGCTGCTCTCAGTGATTGGAAATGCCAGTGAGGGGAACGATATACATCATGTGATGAAGGGAGAGTACAGAAAATACTCACCAGTAGCTATGAAATGCAGCTGCCTCCACAGCAGAACCGGGTGGCCCTGGGATAGAACACAGCATCACCGCCCAAGAGGCGTTAGACCAACTCTGTTCCAAAGCAATTCTGTGAGCCCAATATCAGGGATTAGAGATGAACGTGAGAGATCTGACACCACAAATCACCGCATTCCCAGTGCTTCTGGTCCCTGCTCGGGCCTCCCCTGGGGAGGGTCATTAAGCCTCTTTCTGTCTCTCTTTAAAATGGGAGCTAAATTAGTAACTTACCACAAAGGAGTGTTTTCTTAATTACTTGCGTACAAATTGCTTGATATTATTGAATGAAAGGTATCAAGGAAAATGCAAGCTATTACCATAATTATTATTGTTCTAGTATAAAGCATCAGACCCAAACCTTTTCTATCTTTTGGATTATGTTCCAGTTCAGTGATACTTCAGGGAATGCCCTCCTAATGCTCTGACTGCCATTAGAACAAGCTGCATTTCAAAGGCAAATGCAGAGAGACAAGAGACCAGTATCCCCAGGCCCAGGCCTGATTGATGTGTAAGTGCAATTGGAAGGAGAGAGATTTTGGAAAGGGAGTGAGGGCATGAGTGGTGGCCTTGACCCAGGCAGCCACAAAGTGAAAATACTCACCTTTTGTAACCCACTGCTTTCCACCCTCTGGGTGTGTCTGCTCCCCAGGCTTTGTGGTGAGGGCTGGCCTTGGAGGGGCTGGGGCACCCAAACTGATCACTGTCAAAATCACATTCTCACACCTACTCCTCCTGAGGCATCAGACCTGATCACAGGCATCATAAATAACCATGGGTTGGTACACCCTTTCCTTCCTAGAGAAGATGAGAGGCAAGCTTTCCTCTCTGTTATCTCTGAGGTCATGCGGAAGGAGGGATGTGAGAAAGGTGAGAATTGCAGTTTCCTGGAAATCTTACTGGAGACAGGGGTTTGTCCCCCTACAGCCCAATACCTGAGTGAGCACCATCACCATTCATTCAAAAGGCTGATGGTCCGGCATAAGAAGGGTCTGTGAACCCAACCAGTGAGTGGGCCTGGGGATTTTGTGCTGATGTGATTGGCCCTGATTTGTTATGGCATTTTTGAATCATGCTGTGATTGTGTCTTTGATAAGAATGTGGGGTAAAGAAAGAGTGACACAGATAGTAATTATGCTAGAAAATTGGTGGCATTAGAATAAGGCCTTGGAATGGTTTCTATAGAACTCCTTCGGTCAAACATTTGCTCTGTCGGAAAGACTGTTATCAGATGCTTTTGAATAATAAGACAAGTTCCATTGTCTGGTGGGAAGGAAGGGAAAGGAAGTCTATCACTTGCTGGATCTCTCTGTTATACATGGAGTTGTTTATTCATTTTGTTAAAAAAAATCTTCCTTATGAATTTCAGTATATTATTTTTGCTATTAATGTCTTAATATAGTGATAGGAGAATGTTGAAAGCCCATTTAGGTTCTGACTCCCTCTGCAAAAAAAATTATTTCTTTTCCCATATGTTATTTTCTGTCCATTCATTAATTGTATTGTTGCTTTCCTAAGTTTATTTACTACATTCTAAATATGTATCTTAATTTACACTTGTAGTCCCCTAGGGAGCCTATAAAATGTAAAATCTTATATAATAGCAGGAGAGCTACAAATATTTTAATATCCAGAGCTGCTTCTGAATCCTAATTTTGCAGATGGTGTGAAGTTCATTTTATAACAGCAATTGAAAAAGAATAAATGCCATCCGCATCACTCAGCGTTGTCAATAATCCACCAAATTGTGTGCCCAGGGATGCTGGGGAAGTGGGAGCAGCTCCCAGTTCTTCACTAGCCAACCTCCAGCTGCAGACCCTGTAGCTGCTTTGCCTTATCAGCTGCCACAATTCTGTTCAGGTCAGTGATGAGGTGCCTCTTTTTGAATTTCTAATCTGCCAGTGGAGAGATACTCATGAGAGGGTAATTGCTGCACAGAACATGCAGGGGAGAGAGGTGAGCTAGTCCCCCTGTGCTTCTTCTGCCTGTGCCTCTCAAATGCAAGAGGGGAGCAAAGGGGGTGAAGCAGCAGAGAAAGGGCAGAGAAACCACCACCACATCTGGTTGGAGGCTGGCTGAGAAATTGTCTTGGACTAATGTTTATGTCTCCCTCAAATCACATGTTGAAAACCTAACCCCCAATGAGCTGGTATTAGCAGGTGGGGCCTTTGCAGATAAGTAGGTTTAGATGGGGTCATGAGAGTGGGGCCTCCATGATGAGGTTAGTGCCCTTATAAAAAGAGGAAGAGACACTATAGCTAGACCTCTCACTTTCTCTCTCTCTCTCTCTCTCTGCCATGAGTTGGGAAAGGCCATGTGAGCATATAGTAAAAAACTGTCACTCTCTGAGCCAAGAAGAGAGCTCTCGAACTCAACCATACTAGCACCCTGACCTCAGACTTCTAGTTTCCAGAACTGTGAGAAAATTAACATCTGTGATTAAGCCATCCAGTCTATGGTATTTTGTTATAGCAACCCGAACTGACAAAATCAGAAGTCGTATATCCCTTATTTTAGGATTTCTCTTTTTCCCTTTTGGTAAATTATCCCTTTAAGAAAAAACAAAAGCTCATACAATAACAGAACAGTGAGGGGGTCAGAAATGGATTCAGTGAATTTATCATTTATTCTTCCATTCTTTCTTTTGCCAAGTAGTTATTAAGTCCTTACTGTGTCCTCAGGCACTGTGCAAGATATATATTATACCTTGTATTCATATGTAGATGAATTTTTAAATTTACACATTATGTTTATATTAACTTACATTTAGTTATAAGTTATACAAGGATTCCCAACTCATCCATGCTCTCAAGGAACTCACAGCCTAGAAGGAGATATTGTTATAGTAGCAAGTCTAGCAGTAGGCAATGCCCCGAGAGTGCGGGCAAACATTTCCGGTCTCCAAAAGGGAGGGGAAGGAGGAAGGAATCCACGGAGAACTATGGGGAAGATGTCAACAGCACAGATGTTGTGTGAAGAAAGTGGCCCTTGACCCTGAGGTCCCAAGAAGTCACTTAATGTCAACCAGGGCAGAAGCCCAGCTCCTCTCCTTTTTTCCTCTGCTCCTCATGCAGCTCGCTGGTTGTCCTCTTGTAAAATCTCCTTTGCTTTTCTCTTTAAAGGCTGCTTTTGAGATCTCCTGGAACTGGATTTCATCTGGAATCCAAATTCAAATGGAGCATGAGGGAAATCTGCTTTCTGGAAGCCCCAGGAGGTGGTCGGCTGCCTGCAGGGCAGAGCCGTGCCCCGTCAGTCTGATGAAATGTGTTAGCAGTTCAGAAAAACCAGAGAACACCTGGTCCCAAAGTAGCTTGGATGTCAAGGAGCAAGTAAATGATCTAGTCCAGTTTTGTCTCCAGATTTGTCCAAGTTGCTTGGGCAGCAGTAACGCGGAAAGGAAGCCTGGATGCAGAGGTTCTGTGTGTGTGGTACCCCTGGTCTTAGCCAGTCTGAGTCTTTTAGAGATGAAACATTGTGTACATCTATCATGGTTTTTCCATTATAAAGCTGTCTTATACCAGAAGCAATTTTAAATTGACCTTTGGTAAGATTTAATCTTTTTCTGGCCTCCCTCCCACCCTCTTTGTCTCCTCCTGTCCCTCCCTGCCTCCCTCTCTCTTTCTCTTTTTCAGCTTTGTGCAAAGAGATGCAAAATAAAAGAATGAAAATATTGAAGAAGTGTGCCTTTGTTCCTCTGCAGGAAAGAGGTCACCCTCTCCAGTGACACCCACCATTGTTCTCATGTCAGACAGTGTCTCCGCACAGTGTGGGAGCCCCCTGATTCCACCAGGGGTATATCAGATAAGGACCTCAGGATGCGGTGTGGAGGCACCACCGAGGCTGGACTCAGAGACATCACATCAAGTAGCGTGCTAGAGCTCTCTAGAAAGTTTTGGGCCCTGTCTTAAGGCAAAAAGAGAAGCCAGGTACATGATGTGAAAAACTTTTTTTTTGTTAAGGGAACTACAGTGGTCCCTTTTTATTTGTTTTCAGTTATCTGTGGTCAGCTGTGGCCTCAAAGTATTAAATGGAAAATTTCAGAAATAAATAACTCATAAGTTTTCAATTGTGGGTCATTCTGAGTGATGTTGTGAAATCTTGTGTCATCCTCGCTAAGACGTGAATCATCTCTTTGCCCAGAATATCCATAGTTTATACGATACCTGCCACCTACCCATTAGTCACTTAGTAGCTGTCTAGATTATCAGATCAACTGTCATGTTTCATAGTTTGCATTCAAGTCACCTTTATAGTAACCTAGTGCTAGATCCCGATGCCTGCATCACTCACCTCTCTTCGTCTCATCACACAGGCACTGTGTCATCTCACATCATCACAAGAAGAAGGGTGAGTGCAGTGCAATTAGATATTTTGAGAGAGAGATCACATTCACATAACTTTTATTACGTATTCTTTTATTATCTGTTCTATTTTATTATTAGTTGTTGTTAATTTCTTACTGTGTTCAATTTATAAATTAAACTAAATCATAGGAATGTGTGTACTGGAAAAACCACAGTGTACGTAAGGTTTGCTCCTCTCTGTGATGTCAGGTATCCACTAGGGGTCTTGAAGCATATCTGCTATGGATAAAGAGGGATGACTGTACAAAACGTTGGAACTGGAAGGGACATCTGGTTGAACCACCCCATTATGTAGATAAGGATACTGAGGCCCAGAGGGTGGGGCGATTTGCTAGGACTCATGGCAATTAGTTATAGGGGCAGCTAGGATGAGAAACCAGAAAGGAATGGAAAATAGAATCATTAATACCTGGATCTCCCAAGTAAGGTGTTCGGATGGTGCCTCTCTTTATGGTTAACTGCAGCATGCTGACCATGACCCTCTTCCTGGAGCCAGTGGAAAGAAGTGACGTCCAAGCCAACCGATGTAAATGTACTTTACTGCCTCACTCAGTATAGCCAGTAAGATGATGCCCTTGCTGGAAGACTGGGAACTGGAAACTCAGGTATTGTGCATCCTTGGTATCATGGATTTGGCAGGAAGGTGATGGAGCAGGAACTTGGGGACATTTTCCTGGTGGCCCAGGATAAGTAGGATGTAGGGTCCTGACATGGCTGGGTAGATAGTCCAGAGGGGCTCTCTGGTAGCTTGGATGCTATTTACCAGTGACTAGTCCTGGGCCTATGGTGTTTATTGTATCATAATATATGTTTATAAATGTGCAATATAGAGAGTAAATTATGTAAATATTTATAGTATGTAAGGATAATATATGAGAAATTTCATTTTATATATTTTAATTTTTGAGAGAGCATATATACTTGAATTAGCCTAAGTTAAATGCATGTCATCCCACTTGACTAAAATAGCACATATTCTTAAAGTAGTTGGAACAAAGATTAGAACCACTATGTGTGGGACCCTCTGCCACTAAAAGAACAAATTCTAGCACAAGGCCTAGCATGTGCATTCAATAAATAGGTGCCATTTTCCCTCTTATTATGGCAATTGAGGTCCGGTAGCCATGAGGATGGGGCCATTTTTCTCCAAAGAATATGTATTTAAGCAGCAGGACTCCAGCCCCTGGAAGCCTGGCAAGGGGAAGGGAGCATCCTTATTCTCTGCAAAGGGAAGGTTCTATATTGTCCTGTCTTATAGGGGACCAGGGACTAGGTTGAGGAACTGTCGCAACTAAGGGGAAGGCCCGAAGCTGGAAGCCTGTTCCTGGGGCTGGGCCGCTGCCGTGTGCAGTGTTAGCAGACAAGGAACCAGGAGTCCAGAGAAAGCCAGAAACCCAAAGATCCTTGGAACCACCATACCCTCTTGGGTTGTTCCGCAAGAGAAGGCCTCATTGGAGGCAGTAGCGGAGGCCAGCACATGCTGGTCCTTGGTCCCAAGCCTGGGAGGAAGGGACCTTAATTCCCAGCCTGCCTGGAAGAAGCAGGAGTACAGGGGAAAGCTGTGGAGGGACTGAGGCATCAGGAGCCCAGCTACGATCTGGAAGCATCTACTCTCTACAGCTTGGTATAGATTCCTCTTGTTAGTGTCATCGTTCCTGGTGGGAGATGGAGCAATGAGCTTTCCAGCACACTTGAAATGCAGAGAACATCCCAAAGGACCCAGTGCTGAAATGATGAGCCACGGTGGTGATTCATCTATGAGAACACAAGAGAAACAAAGGATACCTGTGCTCTAGAATGAGAAAGACAAGGCTGGTGAAAAACCACTTTTTTCTGTCTGCAACCTGAGATGTGTAGTCAACTATAACCTCCTTCAGACCAAACCAAATCCAGTGGAAGAACAATCCATTTTTATTTTAAGGTAGCAAAAGTTACCGTATTTATAATAATCATCCTAGATAAGTGTAGAGTTGATAAATGAGCTCAATCTGCATACTGACTTGTAAGAGCAGGGCTGTATATAATTACAAGGTTGCCCCGGGGGCTGTCTTTACTCCGCTGAGGAGAAAAGGCGTTGGTTTGTGGAATGGCAGGTGATGATTTGTGTGATGTCACAGGATTTTCACACACGTGAACACCCAAAGTTGCTATGATGAGGCCTCCAATATAGACATATTTAAAAGATGCAAGGTAGGATTATTCAAAATCTACTGAAAAGACAGAAATCCTAATGAGAGGGAGAATGAATATAAATGGCACTAAGAAACAAAAATCCCGAAGAATCAAAAATCCCAAAGAATGATGAAAGCAGCCAGGGAAAAACTGTTATCTGTCATTCACCATCGCTAGCTGTGTGTTTCCGCTTCTTCTGCTCGGTTCTTCCATGAAATGGATTCTTTCCTCAGCTGCTACCTTTCTACATCCTTCATTATGCATTAGGCTTTTTCTTTTTTCTTTTTCTTTTAGATTTTATTTATTTATTTTTAGAGAGAGGGGAAGCGAAGGAGAAAGAGAGGGAAACATTAATCTGTTGTCGCTCGTACGCACCCTGACCTGGGATGAACCCACAACCCAGGCACATGCTTTGATCAGGAATGAGCCAGTAACCTTTTGCTTTGCTGGACGATGCCCCACCAACTGAACCATACCAGTTGTGGTTCATTAGACTTTCTCTTTCAGCCTATTGGGTTTCTTTTTTTTAAACTGCCCTACCAATAGAAGAAAGTTGAAAACCTTGTGATGTACCCCTTTTTCACACTGAAAGCCAAGACCCAGGGCTTCAAACTCAAATCTTCTGGGGAAACACGGGATTAGAGGTATGAAAAAAACAATGGAGAGCTAAGGTGTTTAAATTATTTTATTCTGGAATGGGTTTCATCACAAAATACACTCACTCTCATGGTTCCAGCCCCTCCTATTTTAATGCAAACCTGTTGATTTTATGTTAAAATTGGATAGGCCACTTTGCTCAAAGGTTTCTGAACTATTTGTGATATAGTTTTGTAAATTCCAAAGTACTATACAACTGTGGTTGAATCTCCTTTACTAAAATTATTTGGGAACTGGGTAATTCGGGAATGCATTTGCTTGGTGACATCCTGAGAGTCATTTAGAAGGAAGACCCCATTTCAACCCTTGAAAACACTGCTCTTATGATTATATCACACCAAATAAGGCTCATCATGGGGCCATTTCTGCTTGGTGTTCTTGTTGGGTGCTATTTGGCAGACACTTCATTGTCTCCCCAAATGTATTCTTTCCTTCTTCTTTCAGTAACAGACTTTCCTTGAATTTTAGTAGGGCAAAAGATCGTTATAGGTTTATAGGTTACCTAACTGCTATATGTGGCCATCTGGCTAACCTTTAACAAACGAAAGGTAAGTAGGTATCTCATATCTTACTTTTATGGTTGAGATGCAAAGGGGAGGGCAGGAACTGGAGCAGCCATTTTGGACCAAGAAAATAACCATTAGCTGAGATTTGCTCAATGTGACTGAAAAGAAAATGAAGCACCAATGAAGTGTTGGGCCAGGAGTCAGACACCTGGAAGGTTCCAGTCCCTTTCCTCACTAACAAGGCATATGACTTTGAGAAAGTCACACAATTTCTACAGTCTTTCAATATCTCTATGCACTAAATGATGGCTTTAAGACATGCCCTAACTATCTCACAAAGTTATTGTGGGGACTCAGTAATATCATTTATGTTGGAGCTATTTGTAAACAAGTCATTTAAAACTGAGGTAAGTTATGACTCATGCAATTACAGGCATTTATATTAAAATTTATCCTCGAGCAAAAGCAGATATTTTAATGAAGATATATTATAAAAGAAGTTTCTCGGTTCACAGTCTTCTAGAGACTTTCCTGTTCAAGAACAATATCAGCAAGAGAAATCATTTGTTTCCAAAGTCCGAAACTTGTCCAAATTCTTGGTGATCTTCCAGTGACCCTATACTTTGCCCTGCAAAGGAAAATTCTGCTGTTATCAGTAACAGATAGATGCATTTCCTATTTTTGACAGATTTGATGAAGAAAATTATTCTGCCAGGTATCAGATAGATATATAATAGCTGTACCCATATGTGACAAATTGATTGTCATGGTGGCTATCTGTGCACCTATGTTTGTAAAGTTGAAATTGGAGACCCCTAATATTGTAAAGCTTAAGGGCAGTTGTCTGTAATTCTGCTCACTGAGTGTGGTCTAGTTTCATTTCAAGTGCTTTAGTTTATCCTTCCAATACCCAGCAAGATGCTCACACTACTGATGCTTACAGACGCTTCTCCTAAGTATGACCTCCAAAGTCTGAACTCATTCCCTGACCTTTGGTGTAGCTCTGAATGCAAAATTCAGCATCATCCAATTTTGACCCATTCTTTTTATCAGTACCACTTGTTACAAGGTAGCTTTTGAGACATTCTTTAAGACTCCATGCAAAATTTCTGGAACAGGAAGGCATTGGGAAGGATTTAACTCAACCATGTAACACCCCCAGGGAAGACCTCTTAAAATGGGCAATACTATTGGCAAATACAAAATCATTGGTAGTGTCTTATTATATCATATCTGTTACCTATCTTGTTCCTAAAGGATTAAATGTATCAAA
This sequence comes from Mormoops blainvillei, assembly GCA_004026545.1. Lineage (NCBI taxonomy): Eukaryota > Metazoa > Chordata > Mammalia > Chiroptera > Mormoopidae > Mormoops > Mormoops blainvillei. Next base: position 158,306 of record PVJD01001068.1, read on the forward strand.
TGGCATTTATATGGGTTATTCCAAAAAGTAACCTTGTTAAGCATTGTACAAAGGTGTGTAAACCTAAGGCTGAGACCTGGCAGAGAACATTTGCCAGAGGACAAGTGGAAGAAGAAATCAAAGCGATATGATTGTCATCCACCACTGCCATAGACTTAAAATCAGACATAGGCATGTTGCTTCTCAGACTGTAATATGGATGCTGTCTTCCTTAAATTTGGTACAGAAACAAGATTGCTGAAATACCTCATTACTCTAGTTGGACATAAGCTGGAGGCATCATTCTGCTAAAAGCAGAACATCTGGTAAATTGTTGACTTGTCTGGTTGACAATTTTGTAGTATAGAAGTTAGAGGAAGCATGAGGAAAATTTCTACTTGATTGCCAATTTTGACCAAAAAGAACTGGCCAGTCATGTGAAAATAATAGAAATTTTGGCAGAAATTGACCCAATCCTCTTAAAACGTGATAGCAAAGGCAGATTCAGTAGTCAGAGGCATGTTCTAAAGTTTATCAAAGCAAGTTTATATAAATTCAGAAAATACAATACATAGATTATTTTGGGGCACCCAGTTCAACCATGGTCCACTTTTCTAGGCACTTTGTCCGTCAGTGATCCCATCAATGATAGCATCCATTAATGACTTGAGACCAAGAGATCAGCCTGGAAACCATACCTGCACCCCATAACCTGGATCAGAGATGACCTCTGACCCAAAGCCAGCAAATCCATGGACTGGCTAACTGGAATCTTTCAGTTGCTGTACTCCAGAGCTGAAAGGTCACAGAGAATCAGAGGCATATTCTGTAATACAGTGAGCCGAAGCCAATCCCTGCTGGTGTTAGAGAAGAGCGGAGACTAAGAGTAAGCCAGAAAAATTCATTTGTAAAGAAAAGAATGGAACAGATGGCAGATGGCAGTGAAGGGTAGAAATGTGGGAGAGAGAAAGAGAAGAAAGCTAGAATGCAAGATTCTACAAGGACGCAACCTTTGAATGCTTAATTTACTGATGGGGATTTCAATAAAATGTATTGATTGGGAAGGAGAGAGAGAGGAGGATGGCAGGACCTCAGTTACTGACTCTTTGAGTTCCAAGCTTGGGGCCCTGTAAGGCCCAGCTACACTTTATTTTATGTCTATGGGCGTCTGTGATTGCCAGATAAAGTCTATCAATAATGACCTGCTTGTTTGGTTTTTGCTTGTTTGTTTTCATCCTCTGTAACCAAAGAATTTTTGTGGTGTCTAGATGTGTCCCGAGACTCTAAGAGAAAATACACACTCTAAATTGTCACTTTAAGGACCCTACGCTGAATCTCAGCTAACCAAAATTATTCTGTCCTATGGCTGATGCTTCAGGAAGCCTTCCAGTATGGAATCATTTGCAATCTGCCAAGCAAGACATTCCTGGCAGCCAGTAGCCTAATCATGATTCCTTTAAATAAGTTTTCCCATGTCTCTTCCCAATTGGGGTTCTGCTTCTCAGAAAGCATTCATGTAATATCATTCTCCCAAGTCTTTGATCAGACACTGTGTGTTTACTAAACTTGTTTTTTAAGCCTCTCTCCATCTCAGATGGAACAACCCATAAAAACCACAATATCCCCACTACCAGGCTTCAAAGTCCAAATGAATCAGCCTGGCTGTGTCCGTGACACCAGAGCGGGGCAACCCAGAAGCCCAGACTCCAAAGCTCAAATGGAAATGTCATTCTGTGTCACTGAGGATTCCATAGCCTCTCCTGGAATGTAGCAAGAGGGGAAGAAAATGTAATTCTACTATTTTTCTAATCTTTTCACTTAACTCTTAGATTATGTCATTTGGTGATGCCAGGTTTGAGGACATTGCTTTATTGTGAAGAAGGTGAAAGTAACTGATCTTTTCCGACTATGTTTCCTTACTATAGGCTGAGAACATGTACTGACTTAGAAAATGCAAACTGGAAAATGAGCCTCAATTTCCATGCCTGTAAAATTGGAATATTGGACTAGCCGATGATCTCAAAGTTTCCTTTATTTCTGCTTATGTTATGCAATTGCTATCAAATAAGACTTAATAAGCAATGGAAAGCGGAGGGTGTCACCCCAGTGAGTATGATCTACACAGGTCTATCATGCATGGAACCCTATGGATTTAGTTTATTTGGGAAGGAAATAGTCTGCTGAGCGGAAGAGCTGGCGTTTTCTTCATGGGATCTTTTCAAAAAGCTGAAGAAATGGTAAACCGAAAACTGTAAATCTGTTCTGACAGGTTCCGAGATTTTGAAGCTGAACCATAATACAGGTTTCTGTGTAGCGATGCTTGGAAAGCCATGGGAAAATAATCAGCCTATTCCTAGTAAGTTGCGGTTCCCATTCAGTTCTTGTGTCCCAGTGAGAGCTCTGACCTCTTCTGAGCCAACCTGGTGGTGGCGTGTAAAGGAGTTCTCAGTCCCTTTGATTGGTCCAGCTCCATGCTTTGTCATTGCACAACTATTATCTAAAAAGGAATCTATCTTTCTATGATCTCTTTGCCTTTCAAAATCCCTGTTGCTCTACAGTTTGTAGACTGACAGTAGAAAAGCTTAACCCGTCTTCAGCTGTGGAATAGAAGAGAATCAGGTTTGTGTTCTTCTCTTCCTTTCTTTCTTTCCCTTGACTGACTTGTGATCAGCTTACATGGGCCAGGACTCCTCATATTCTTTTGAAAGATAAATTTTCTCTCTTAAAAAAAAAGACATTTTAAGGGAGAAATTTGACATGCAGGGAAAGAAAAGATTAAGATTGCTTACCAAGTGGAAGTAAAATGAAGCAGGTTGCCATACTCTGGCCGGCCCAGTCCCTCAAGGCTCGGAAGCCTGGGCGCTGGACACAAAGGGCTGGGTGTGTTTAACAGGTTTCTCTTGGCATTGATTCAATGGAAGAAGACACGTGGATGTTTGTTAGAAAATCCTATAGGCAACTCCCACTGCCACTCAGGACACCATAGGCATGACATCCAAACCTTGACACCAACTCTCCTTCAACTCGGGCCATTTTAAATGCATACATTGTCTCTTACCAGTTCCCAGAGGTTCTGGGAACCACAGGAGCCACTGCCAAGGCAAGGATGGTCAGCCGGGATCAAACCCTTGGGGGACAGCTGGAGTCTGGCACACTGTGACCAACGTAACGGGCCACTGGATGGCACTGTGGGTCCATGCAAATGTGTCTAGAAGGACATTTATCTTTCTTTTAAAAAGGCTGTTGAACCTTGACAGGTAATTTGGCACATTTTGAGATGAAATGTGCCAAATAATTTGGCAAATATTTCACTTACCTGCTGCTCTGGTTGTCAGGGAATGGGGATGGGTAGTTTTCCCTTCATCCCTCTGTAGTTGCTAATTTCTGAAACTAAAACAAGATTTTGGTCAAGGATACTTGGGATAACCCCATTTTAAGTGTGGTCCATGCTTTGAAAGAGTAGGAAAAGCTCAGTGTTTCTAATAAAATTAGTCTCTTCGGTCTAAAAAGAGCATCTCTTTATCTCTCTAGAGTTGTCCGTCCTGCCAGTAGCTGGCTCATCTGGCTCCTGACCAGATGGAATGGGATTCGGGTGAAGGACTATGTCCCCTACTGGTCCTCTAACCAAGAGCTTCGAGGAAAACTCGTTTCCAAGCTTTCCTGTTCTAAAGAAATTTCTACCTCATATTTAGTGTATTTAATAGCAAGAAAAGCAAAGCAGTGTGAGAACGTCTCAGGAGGAATATCTGAGCTGCCTCTTGGGCATCGTGAAACCACTGCTTTGCAGAACATCATGGTAATATCCACAAGCGGACATGCCCATTCCCACTGGTGAGCACAGAGAACAGGAGTAGAACTGCTAGGACAAGCTTCATATTAGCCCAATTTCCTGGTGCACTAGCTCTAACTCCACCACCCATTTATTTGCTAACTACTTGCGACAGCATATTGGGATGCAACTGAGTAAAAGGGGTTATTAATGGTACAACCATGACGTGATCTAAGTTTTAAAATGGCAAAACATTTGGAAACCCAATTACTGTTGCTAACATATCTAAAAAATGACTTGGGCTACTTCCCAAGTGGCCAAAACATATACTAGGTTGGGAATAGGTAGTTTAGAAAGGAGAGATTCCCAGTTCTCTTTTTGAGTAGTGTCTTGTTATCACCGACTAATAAAAGGCATATTTCACTGTGTCAAATACACCCTGTTTAGAAATACATCAAAGGGCCACGGTATTATAAGACTCTAGCTCTGAGTTCAGAGACCTGGCTTCCAGGCCCAGGTCTACCTACACCAGCTACGTGATCTCCGGTGAATCATTGACCCTCTAACCCACAAGCAAGGGAACTCCCAGTAGGTAGGCTCCTACGGCTATACAATATTGGAATCTTATTTAGTTTAGGCAGCCTCAGCAAAGTTAATATAATCTCAACATATGTTAGAGTCATAGTAGCAATAGTGAGATTGGAGGGTATATTTGTTTAAATAAGATTTAAACGAGTTACCGATTTTCTTGAACACAATAAATACCAGTGTAATAAGGCAAAAAAACTCTTGTGGCAGTAAGATGCTTTACAGAAAGTAATGTGGATGTTTCATGATGTATTTGCCTTCCACACTTAGCTTAAGAGTTTCAGTAAAGATGTTTCATAAATTATTGTTTTGATCTGTAGATTCCTATTTTTCACCTGTTCTTCTGTTTCATGGTGAATGTTATAGTGTTTGTGGGTGACCTTGACAAGAGAGGTTTCTGTGGATTGATGGGGCAAAAGCCCTATTAAAACAGGTCGAGGAAGAATGGAAAAGGAGGAACGGCGACAGCGAGCACAGGCCAGTCATATGAGGAGTTCGCTAAAAGAAGGGGAAAGAAGAGGCTTGTAGCCGGCACCAGGAATCTAGGGAGGGCTTCTTTTTTCAAGAGAGAAAAACAGGACTTCTAAGAATCACTGCACATGGAGGAATTCACGGATATGTTCATTCACAAACACACAGGGAGTTCTAACCAAAAGACTGAGATCTGGTTGTAGAGCTCGAGCTCTTACTGAATGGAGATCGAAGCTCTGTGCTGCGCTGCCACACCTCGAACTGGAGCTGTCGGGGTGCCGGCAAGGTGCTGGAGGTGGCTCAGGGGTTCTCGTTTTCCCTGCCAGGTTAGCAGGGCTTTACTTAACAGGTCAGACCTGGGAGATCACATCCTCCAGTCTCCTCATTAAACTGGTCAAGGAATTTGAGGCTTAGCATTCACCAGGCCTTGAGATCTGCTCTCAGGTCAGTGTTGGGTAAGAATTAAGAAAATCGTTTTGGTGCCCAAAATCTTAGGTTTGAGTCCCGGTGCTGACTCCTCGCATTGGCTATGTGACCTCGAGCAAGTCATCCTCCGCTTTCTCATCAGTTAAACAAGGGGATTGTGTGGTATTTCACAAACAAATATCCTAAGGGGATCTTTTCTTACCAGGTTGTTGTGAAAATAAACAGAGATAAGACAAATAACATGTTTAGTACAATACCAAGTGTGCAGTCACAGGGACCACTCATATTTTCTTGCCATTATGTAAGCATTTGCATTCGTGAAAATGATACAATATAAACTTGCATGCACATAAGGATTTTTAAATATGGAGATTTCTACAAAAGGAATGTAATAAACACTAAAGAAGACACACAGTCTGCCTTGTTTAGTCTAAGCCTTGTTAAAGTGCAGGTCCGGCCGCCGTCACCCTATTCAAAGATTATTACTCATGATTGACTCAAGCCTAGGTCCCCTTTCAAGTGCCTGTTTGTCTTGATGACGTAGAATCAATACCTCCTATGTAAAAACTTCCAAGTTGCCTTCCCACTGTCTGCATGCTGTCCATCTCTTTTATCTCTTTTTCTCTTTCTTTTTTCCCCCTGCTTTCCCTTCTGAAGCCAGCCATGGGTTTCAAGAAAGCTGATTGTAGGCAGCCAGCTGGCTGGTGGCAGCAAGAGTCAATCCTCTTTCAACAGCTTTAGAGGCCGCTCGATTGGAATGAAATCAGAGACTCGTGAATGCAAGGCAGAAAAAAGGGAAGGGTAGCAGGAGAGAAAACCAGCCCTTCCAGTCTCTCTGCAGCCCCTGGATCTGTGTCGTGAAGATCCGTTTGCCTTCAGTAGGCCTGCCAAACACAATCCGTGGCTCTGTTAACGCTACCGGGGTGGGCGTCTACCTTTGTTGCCACCTGTTAGCCCAGGCACTGTGAGGTTGTCAGGGATTCTGTTTATGATAGCCAAAGTAGCTTAGAATGTTTGTTCTCCCTCTTGGGGACCTCTTTTTAAAACAAATTCCTAGCCACGACTTTGCTTAACCTCGTTTCCTGTATTGGCTTTCTCCTCACTGAAGGCGAGCGGTGCAGGCCTGAGTTAAGACCAAGACAACCGCACACACCTGGGATGCGCAAGGGTCAAGATGCTGGAGACCTGGCCGGACAAAGCTCCACGGGGTTTGGAAATGAGTTTATGGGAACCCAAAATCTCTGATTTCCATCACCCCAGGGACCCATTTACCAACTTTCTATAGTAATCCCTGGACTATAATGGAATGCTTAGGTTTAAGTAAACAATATGCTTATGCCTGTATTTTACAAATACTGTTGGAAGGGTGGTCACATGAAGAAGCACAAAAGAAAATTATTGGTCTTTCTAGCTACTGACATAAGCTCTAATATAGTAGGAAACCATAAGAAGGTCGTGTAGTTTTTTCTTTCTGGAGATGACATACATTTTTTTCTCATTTCAATATATCAAAAAGTGTAATACTATCTTTTAGCCTTGTCTAATCCACCCTCCCTATTTTTTTTTTACCCCTTTCTAAAACTTATTTTGCAGGAAAAAAAAATATGTTGTTTGCCATTAAAGAGAAAGTGTTCTAACCTTCAAACAGTAAGAAATTTGACAAAGAACTTAATGGAGGCTATCGCAACATGGATAGGAACTACCGGCCTGGGCTGCTGGGTAATGGGAAACAGAACTGCTAGCCTTTAGTCTATCAGCTGAATTTTGGCTGTGGATATAATGACACAAAGTCATTACCCCCTGAAGGTCCATGGTCTTTGGGGAAATGAATGTATAGTAGTTTCAGCTCCGTCCCTAACAGCCCAGAGTCTCCATCACACTGGCTGCCATTACAATTAGAGTTAATTGTCACGAGTGCAGCCAAGAACAGGGATTGAATGCGATGGGAGAGTGAACTACTCCGCCTGTGCTGGGGAAGGTGGTCCCTGAGCAGATAAGGACTGTTCTTCTCCTAGGTCGTTGAAAACCTGTTTTGGAAATTTAAAGAAAATGAATGGAGGGCTTGAAAATGTCTATTCGTATGTTCAGTCACAAAGTCTTGCTTTTCACACAGGATAATGTTTTAATAGTAGGTGTCATTTCAAATTATGTTTGATTAAAGTCCCATCTGTGTGCAGTCCACAGAAGAGGGAATGGTAAATCAGCTCCTCCACTTCCAATGAGAATCAAGTATCTCCTCTGAAGGGTTTCATCGAGGCTGAGTTCTTTCAGGTGGTAGATTTATTTTAAAAATTGCTTATCCAGGCAATGAGAAGTCAATGCTGTATCTTCAGAAGAGGCTCTGTTGGAGAGTTTTTAAAACTGACTTTGGATGGACATTTTAGAGGCATGGTTTGTTCATTTTCCTGTTTATTGTAGGTTGCATTTAAGCTTCAAATAGCAACAATGGTGTAGTTTTAGAATAAAAGGGGTGACTAAATATAAACAGTGGATAGAAATAACCCTAGCCTCTTTCTTCACATATTTATAAAAGATGTTTCCTCCTCTTTAACCTTATGCTAAATACCATGAGGAATCTTGGATAACTTCTCTTCCGATTGATGCTTCTAAATTGGTGACATGCAATTACCTTCTCCCTGCTCACACTGCTGAATAAGCTGAATTTTTAAATTATACACTTGTAGCTGGTTGAAATCTTCCCTAAGTATAAAATGGATGTTAAGTGTCTAGAGAGTTGATTGTAAGATGTTTAATTTTTTGCTCTCCTGACAGGCAAAACTAGTCTTACTGGAAAACTCTTAAGAAAGATTACTGCCATGCTAACCATTTTCTGATTTTCGGAACTATCCCCTAATTATATCTCATGTGTTTGGGTGAGTGTCATCAGGTGAACTCTAACCAACGGGAAATTCTGTCTGTGTTCACAATCTGAGAACCAGGGACTTGGATTTTGAGTGGGGGTGGGGTAGGTAGATTCTATGATGTGGTGACATGCTTGGTGATCTCATGAATTTTTAGGTTATTTGTAAGACAGCCTGACATAATTGGGTAAGTTCCAACATGTTCTAATACAAGTGCTTAAGAAATAGCAGAAATTGAGTCATTCAGGTTTGTTTTTGTTTTAACTGCCCAGTCGTGAAAAGTGAAATCATCACTTGGAGAGCTGTCCGCAAGTGACACGAGGTCCCATCTCTTACCCTCAACAAATCAACCAGGGTGGAACTGGCTGGGATTTCTGGGAGAGGTGGTGATGTCAATGAGAGTAGCCACACTGATTCCAAGATACACAAACAGATACACAGAAGGGAGTGAGTCGGGCATGGCAGGCAGGGCTGGAGGGAAGCCTTGGATTTGGATATTAGAAATAGAGAAGCCATAGAACTGGGCAATTTCATCCATAAAGCATGTAGAAAAGAAGAAGTTCAGGTGGCTCACAGTGGAACTCTGGGGCTCACACAGCAGTGTTTAAGGGGAGAGAGAAAGGACCAACGAAAGAAACAGAAGAGAAACCGTATGAGGGCCAAAACTTTAGAGAACACAGTGTCCCTGAAGCAAAAGAAACATTTTCAAGCAGGAATAAGTAGTGTACAGTGTCAGTGTTGCAGAGAAGTTTGATAAGGATGAAAGCATGTCCATTAGATATGTCAACATTGAGGCCACTAGTGGCTCTAGGGCCAGAAAAGCAGTTTCCGTGGCAAAAGCCACATTGCATGGTGTTAAAAGTGGGGGAAGACGAAGTTTGGCTGTGATGGGAAATAAGGACTAGGGAGCTAATCTGAGTGGTATTTGGGGTTTTAAATGGTTAGGCATTTTTACATGATTATATTCAATATTTTAAGGAATTGAGAGGCCTAAGGCTGTATTTATATTCAGAAGTCCAGCATGAGTAGCAGAGAGGTTGAACACACAGGAAGGAGAGTCAGGGACTGATGGGTGAGGTCCTGAAGGTGGTTGAGAGGGGGAGACTGTGACCAGATGGACTGAGGAGCCCCAGAGTTGAGAAGGAGCACCTGACTCTGTGCCTGGGTTAGTGGGAGGAGAGAAAAGAAAGGAATAGATATGGATACATTTGTGGGAAAGGGCACAACAGGGAGTCCAATGATGACTTTTTAAATTTTTTCTCTGCAAAGAGAAGTTAAGGTTCTTCTGAAGACGATAGGGAGAATGTGGAAAGAAAGGACGTCTTAAAGCGGGGTTAAATCCGCTATAGCCAAGGAGGGTCAAAGGGGAGATAACTAAGCACACAGGTAGGGATAAGGGCTTTTACTTGACTACTTTGTGGCTCAATCGGCTAATTTGGTTGAGATACTGAAGTCGACGAACTTAATTTTGTTTCTCATAGAATATACCCCAACTCATGTCGCAAATATGTGTTGCTGAAAAAAAGAGACAACAGATGAGAGACTACGGAACGGTCTAGCTTTTGGGAGGGGGAGGGACAGCAGGCAAAGGATGAAAATAGCTTAAGATGGCATCTTTCATCGTAATGGCATTCAGCATGCATATCTCCCCCCTGGCAAATCATTAGCTTCAACTTGTATTTGAAGTTTATGGTCATTATTATTGTTGGACTTTCTGTTAAAATAAGACCTAGTCCCTTAATTTAACAAAGGAAAATTGCCATATTATCCCACATGGTATTGTTTTCTATTATTTTGAGCACCACCTCCTGCGATCCCACAAAAAAGTCACTTTTACCAGCTTGATTTTGGTGACCAAGTGAATGTAAATATTATATGATTTTTCAGAAAGTCTCAGCCATTTGGTAACTTAGTATTGAGAGGATATTTTTCCTTTTTTTTGCTAAATTTGAATCTTTGTTAGATTTGCATTTTATTTTCAGCTGTTGGGTATTTTTTTTAGTGTAATTGTGATGGAGGGATTTCTTTTGCTTCACTTAGAAGAAAGAGTGACTCATGAGAACTTTTTCTTCCTGTAGGTATTTGTCACATGACTGATACTCCCTGACTTATTTTTAAAGTTATTTTTGCAGGTTCTCTTTAAAACTTCTGGGATGTCAAAGTATTTTGTGTGTGTGTGTGTGTGTGTGTGTAGAATAAAGTTTTTATTCATTCTCCAAGAAAGCAGAGGGGCATGATAAGAGATACACCAGCCTCAAAGTATCTTTAAAAACAAGGGAAAAAACAAAGACAAATGAAACTATTTTCTTATTTTCTCCTCTTTAAACAATTTTGGTACTAGTAATGCATTCACACCAATGTTGGATGAAATTTTCTAGTTGTTTAAGTTCTCATTTTCATGATAAAGTAGGGAAAGTAGCATTAAACTAGTTCATTCATGAAAACGTCTTAACATTGTAAGTGAACAAAGTAGTACAAAATGTATTCAGCCTCACGGATTTCTCTAAATTGTAACCAGAATAGAAAATGGCAGAATGTATTAATTCCTAAGATAAAATTATAATGAGAACAGAAAATGGTGCGAGATGAATTAATGTAGTGGTAGGCTTCTGGCTGCAGAGCTCAGTGCCCTCTAAATACCACATCGCGGCACTTTGTAGCCAGTCTCTCTCTTGTAATCTGTATTTTAAAGATGCTCTAAAGATAAAGCTAGACCACATTCTCCTCCCCAGGAGCACTGCCACAGCGCTGTGGACACTGAATGGCCCCAGGGAAGTGGGGAATGAACTTACCTTGCAAGAATAAAGGAGATTTAGGTTAGATAGCAGGAAGACTTTTATTACTGCAAACATATATGGACATGCTTCCTCAACAGCAGGTCATCTTTAAGTCTGGCACTCCAGGGAAAACATAGTTGAAATGGTTGTGGTTATATAAGAAAAATTTGCTTTTCATCCAAAAAAATAAACACACTCCCAGCCCCGCCACCCCAAAACCCCATAACAGTTCACATTTTACAACATATAAAGAATTACTTGGTATCATTGCTGCTTGGGGGTCCAGATTTTAAACAGGAATGACCACCTCGTGTCTGGTCTGATTTTCAAATAGGTACTGCCCAAAGCATGTGTCTAAAAGTAGAATGCCTTTTACAGTATCTTTATTCATGTTATTTATATACTTATTAATAGGCCTAGTGTGGATTTGGGCAGAGTTAGTTACTAAACGCCGATGAATAGTATATAACTGTAGTGTCATTCTGATGTATATTTTTAGAAGCTTTGTAATATTCAGTGAAGGCAAATGTGTCCCAATAATAAGCAACTGAGACTCACAGCTTCAACTACTTCAAAGGTAACAGCAACTCCAGAAGCCACCATGGAAAATCTCAAGTGGCTACACTAGAACTTTGAAATGTTTAATAATGCTTGTTCCACATAGCTCTGCATCCTCTAAAACCAGGTTGCAAATATTTTTTAATTTTAAAAATATTTTTTAAATTTATTTTTAGAGAGAGGGGAAGAGAGGGAGAAAGAGAGGGAGAGAAACATTCATGTGTGAGAGAAACAAAGATCACTTCCTTCTTGCACGCCCCCAATCTGGGGCGTGGTCTGCAACCCAAACCCAGACAGGTACCCTGACAGAAGTTGAATCAGAAACCTTTCCATTTGCAGGATGACGCCCAATCCACTGGGCCACACCAGTCAGGACAGATTGCAAATTTTGGGTCAGGAAACCTGGTCTTTGAATCAGAATAGCTTTGACGTTTTAACTGACAGCAATATTGCTTTTGTTTTGAATTTCCATGATGCAGGAAATTTGAGTCCAAATTTTTCCCTCTCTGCATTAATACTGCTGCACAGAGCATGGTGGGTTATCCAAACAGTGAATTAGAGTTTTTAATAACATCAGCATAAGGCATTAGCAGTGCTGTCTTATCGTGGCTGGTTGTGATTTCGGAAGAAATCTGCTCTCGAGGATAATAAGCAAGAGTAAATTGTGAATTACCAGAATGTGCTAGCCCCAAATGATATTGTGACCCAGGCTTAAGTACTTTTTATTTTTCCTTAGCAGCCCCTCTTTCTGGAGAAATTTAACCTAAAATATATTCCCCCCACTGTTTGCATGACCAGTGCATGTAATGTTTGCATTTTCTTTTAAAACCATAATAAGGAGAATTAAAACATTATGATTAAGCATTTAACATAAAATTAAGTCTTTGGTTATTCATTAGGAAAGTAGTATGTACCTTGGATTCAATCAGATTTCTTTCTTTCTATACAAATTGCATGTTATAGATTTAACGTTTCTTCCTATAATCCTCTTTGTTTTTAAGGCACGATTTACAGTATCTTATCATACTGCTGCATTTTAGGGATGGGGTGACAAAGTTTGACAAGTTTAGCATAAGCTGGGCTTTCAAGTCCCTGCAAGAATTTCAGTTGTCCTTGGCTCCCCTGAGTTTCTTTAGGCAAAACAGAGTGTAGTATACAGTGGGCATGAGGTGAGTGCAATATATCTGCCTACCTGCATGAAGCTTATAGTCTAGAAGGGAAGGCACAATTCAGAAACAGATCTTTGTACATATAAGAACTTTATATATGCTAAAAGAGCTGTAATAATTTGACAGGAAAGACTGAATATTTAGAAACAGAATTTAATGTGGATCCTAAATTCCATGATATATGGAATATTCTATATATATCTTCTGCTATATTCCATGATATATCCCAGTAGATTAAAATAAAAATCATGAAGAGAAAAACCAAAGGTCAATATTTACCTGGTCTCTGTATGGGAAAGGATTGTCTACATTTACAATCAGGAGAAAAGTACTACAGGGAAACAAAGTAAGTTTGAATAATTTTTTAAAACCCAACTAAAAGTAAATAAAATTAAGAGACTGAAAATAAACAAGAAAAATCATTTGCTGCCATAAAAAATGAGGTCAAACCTACTTATTATAACAAGAACGCATACAAACCAAAATGCAAAGAAGACAGAAACAAGTAAATGGGCAAAGGAAACAGACAAATTACATAGGAGGGAATTTAAGAGTCCAAAGTGAAGAAAAGCATTTTTCTTCACAAATGTGAAAATAAATGCAGAGTAAAGCTTAGGTAAGTTACTATTAAATAGCAAAGACTGTAACAGAATCAGTACTTTGCCATGGTGCTAGTTGAGTGAAATGGGTACTTACTGTCCTTTTGATGAGAGCGGGCATTGATGGGGCTTTTCTGAACATCAATTTAACATCTACAATAACAAGAGCCTTATAGATATTACGCTTTTTGTGTCTACAGTATATTTCTAAGTGAAAAAAAAGCAAATTACAAAACATTTTTAAGTAATAGGATTCTATTGTTCTTCTTACAAAGAAGGGAAGGAAGAAAGAAATGACGGAAGGGAGAAAAGAAGGAAAGAAAGAGGAACTGTGTGTGTAGGCAAAGACAAATAGTGGTAATTTTGTTTTCTTCTTTAAACGTCAGGGTTTTTGGTTTGTTCCTTTGTTTTTGCAATGTGTTGTATTGCAATCAGAAAAGAGAATAAAATTATCTTTAAAAAGAGGAAGAAACTTGAAAAAAATGATCATAGCCCTTGACCCACTAGCTCTCCATTTAGAAAATCATCCCAAGGAAAAAGAAAAATATAGACAAAGATTTATATACAAATCTGTGGTTAGAAAATGAAAACAACATCAGGAGTCTGTTTAAATAAATTCTGGAACATCTAAAAGATAGACTACTATGCAGCTGTTATGAACTGCATGTCAGAAAGATTTTCAATGATATGGTAAACTACACTTGACAAATTTTAAGCAAACAAAATAAAACAAAACAGGATATAAAACTGTATATGAAGAATGATCCCAACTTCAAAAAATGTGAAAAAGACTATAAAAAACACACCAACATGTTAATGGTGGTTGCCTGTGGGTAGATTAATTATGGAGGATTTTTATTTTTTTCTTCTTTGTCTTTTGCTATGCTTAAAAAATTATTATGTACTACTTTTATAAGCAGGGGGGAGACACCCTGTGTCTTCTGACTCCCCAAATTATGTCTTTTCACAATACCAGAGTATAACAGTTTTCTCCAATAAAGAGCTTTGCCTTAGATTGGAAATGATAACGTACCAGAAAGGGGTCAAGAAACCTGCATGCCATTGGGAAAATGAAATTTCTACCAATAAGCAGCAGGCATCAGTGTCCTCTATCTGCTTTGCCCAATGACACACCGGCTAGTTAATGTCCATTATTTAGAATGACATACTATACCACTAAACACAAGCAGCCAATAATCCACACTCTGGGGGACATCATTTCTAGAAACACAGCCTCCAGAAGGTCTGCTTTTCATGAATGATGTGCCAACTCTCAGCAGTGATGATCGGTGGGCAATGCCGTGCAACGTACCTTGGACGGCTGCATCGCTGGGCGCATTGAGTAATCGCTAGATAAACATCTGAGCGCCGAATGCAAAAAGATACTCCTGTGGGTAGTAAAAAATGTTCTCTGTTTGCAAGTCGAGGCTTACCCCTGTGTTTTGGAGATACCTGAATTGGTTTGGCTCTTTTCCAATTACAATCTGTTCATAATCACCCAGGGTCTGTAACATCAAGCAGTGTTATGAGGGAATTAATTCTTTCTATGTGACAGTTGTTAGTGTAATTCATGTCCTTGTTTTTAATTGCTGGATCAAATTACTTTGTAGATTATTTCATATTTCATCCCAAGAGAAAGAAATAGAAAAAAATGCACACTGCCTGTGGTGACTTATTTGTTTAGTCTACCCCGAAAAAAAAAAAAGGCAAAATTAAAAAGATAGACTTTCTAAACAGAATGGCTTTTCCCTATCCTTAGAGTATATTTTGGATGATTTTAGATGGAAAGTTAGCCTGAGTACATTCTTTCTGTTTAAACATTCTGAGAACTAAGTTTATTTTCATAACAGTTCTGCCAAAATAATGGCCATAAAGGTCACAAAGCAACATCTCATAATAAATACCTTGGAAAGATTTATAATTCAATGCTCTTTCATTAAAAGAAGCACCTTGATGATAAGAAATTAATGAGATTTAGAATAATTTATTAAGGAACACCTAATAAACTCTCATGAGATTCAAATGTCAAGATATTAAAAAAGACACAAAAGAAACTTAGCAAATGCAAATTATATTTGGAAGTAAAAGGCAAAGAGTATTTGAAAAATCTTATAAATGTTTGTTTTTGCAGCGCTGAAATTTAATTCTTGTATTTAAATACATACCAAATAGACATTTCATCCATTTTTGAGTCATACCCACTAAATGCTTTTCACCCTAATATTTGGAATCTCAGAAAGGACCAGTAACTATTTCTTAGGTGTCTTATGAGCTGAGAGTTTACATAGAGGTTGACAGGGAGGTGAAAGCCTAGACAAGACATAACTGAAAAGCTATAGAGAAAAATTCATTGTTCTATTTATTTCCACTTTGTGATGAGTTGAGTGGAGAGCAAAATGTATTTATAACAACGGGACACTTGAAGTGAACTGTTGCTGTAACTGTCCAAGGCCAGCCAACATTCGCATTGCCTTGTAAATAGTCACCTGATAAAATAGACCTGAGTGATAAACTAAAGAGGAATTATAGATCAGTGATCACTTAAAAGCAAGCAGCAGGGAAATTGATAAATACTGCCCTGCTGCCTGGCAAATAAAAAACCCAGTCATCATTACGGAGGGAGCTGGAACTTGCTGATTGCTGGGAAATTACGGCAATAGACAAATGAATAGACCAGCTCACTCAGGGCAAAGGTACCATGTAGTTCAGGTAACAAAGTACTGTCAACATGGAAAGGTTCTTGAAATACGAGCAGAAACTACGACGCAAAAACAGAAGACATATATACAGACTGTGCTGAAAAGCCGGCAGCTCTGAATCAGTTTTCTCAGCCAGAGTGCTGAATATATTATTGTCACTGTCATCTTTGAAAAGGGAAAAGAGATATCCATAAAAATAGATGTCTTTTCCACCACTGGTACTATCAAATGATTTCAAAGAATTCCTGCGGTCACTTAACATCTCTCATTATACACCCTGTCCATTCTAGTATATTATAGGAAACCAAAATGGTTATATTGGTTTAAACACTGGTTTTATGGTTCTCTATTTAAAATATGTTGGCTTGTTTGATCAAAAGAACCAAGTACCTGTTACAGACTAAGCTGATGGCTATGGGTTTTCCGGCTATACTTGGGCTGCTCCAACGCAAGTCTCCATTATTGCGCTGGCTCAAATGCATCTAAGTAAGTCCCTCTAGGAAGACAAGGAGAAAGTGTGGAGTTGCAGAGACAATGTGGGGAGGATGTCACTTCGCTTTTGTGCTCCATACCAATTTCACTTTGATTGCAGCACAAAACCATTTGAGGACCCAAGGGCTGCTCGTTTGTAACAATAACTTAACTGAATGAAATATGTTAACATTTACAAAGTTAATTGACATACTCAAGACAGCTCTGTGAAGTGTATGTCGTTATGCCCCTTACAAAAGGAGTTTGAAGCTCAGAGAGGTTTGGGATTTGTCCACAGTACCAGAGGTGGAGTCTCAGTTCCACCAGTTACCCACTCAGATTTCCCATTCTAGTTTCCAATGCCCTTCCCTCAATTTTAGCTGTAGTTAAAACATTATTGTTCCACCCCATCCAGTTTGATTTCTATAAAGACCTGTGGAAGAAAATCAAGAGCAGACATGTTTTTCTTTCTATGGCTGTCTTTTTTTTTAAAGTATATTTTATTGATTGTGCTATTGCAGTTGTCCTATGTTTTTCTCCCCTTTATCCCCCTCTGCCCTGTACCCCCCTCCCTCCAGCATTCTCCCCTCTTAGTTCATGCCCATGGGTCATACATACAGTTCTTTGGCTTCTCCCTTTCCTATACTATTCTTAACCTCCCCCTGTCTATTTTGTACCTACCAGTTATGCTTCTTATCATCTGTGCCTTTCCCCCCTTTCTCTCTCATCCCCTTCCCTGCTGATAACCCTACATGTGATCTCCATTTCTGCGATTCTGTTCCTGGTCTAGTTGTTCACTTAGTTTGTTTTTGTCTTTGTTTTTTGGGCTCAGTTGGTGGTGGCTGTGAGTTTGTAGTCATTTTAGTGTTCATAGTTTTGATCTTCTTCATTTTCTTAAATAAGTCCCTTTAACATTTCATATAACAAGGGCTTGGTGATGATGAACCCTTTTAACTTGACCTTGTCTGGGAAACACTTTATCTGCCCTTCCATTCTAAGTGATAGCTTTGCTGGATAGAGTAATCTTGGATGTAGGCCCTTGTCTTTCATGACTTTGAATACTTCTTTCCAGGCCCTTCTTGCCTGTGAGGTTTCTTTTGAGAAATCAGCTGATAGTCTTACGGGAACTCTATTGAGGCTGTCTCCTTTTCCCTTGCTGCTTTTAAGATTCTCTCCTTATCTTTAATCTTGGATAATGTAATGATGATGTGCCTTGGTGTATTCTTCCTTGGGTCCAACTTCTTTGGGACTCCCTGAGCTTCCTGGACTTCAATGTCTATTTCCTTTGCCAGATTGGGGAAGTTTTCCTTCATTATTTTTTCAAATAATTTTTCAAGTTCTTGCTCTTCCTCTTCTCCTTCTGGTACCCCCATGATTTGGATGTTGGAATGTTTAAAGCTGTGCTGCAGGTTCGTCAGCTTCTCCTCATTTTTTTGACTTCTTGTGTCTTCATTCTGCTCTGGTTGAATGTTTATTTCTTCCTTCTGCTCCAAATCATTGATTAGAGACCCAGTTTCCTTCCCTTCACTGTTGGTTCCCTGTGTATTTTTCTTTATTTCACTTTGCACAGTCTTTACTTTTCCCTCTATTTTGTGACCATACTCATCCATTTCTGTGAGCGTCCTGGTTACCAGTGTTTTGAACTCTGCATATGATAGGTTAGCTATCTCTTCTTTGCTTAGTTGTATTTCTTCTGGAGTTTTGATCTGTTCTTTCATTTGGGCCATAATTCTTTGTCTCAGCACTCTGGTTACATTGTGAGGGGTGAAGCCTTAGGTATTCACCAGGGCAGGGCTGCCTTGTGGTGCTGTCTGTGGGGGAGGAGTGCAAAAGGGAATAATGCTGCTTGCTCAGCTCTCCTCTAGGCTGGCTTTCAGTCACTTCACCCTTGCTACCCACAAGCAAATTGGGCCCTTCTGGTGCTCATTCCCAGAACCAGGTGGGTGGGTTTGTATACTTTCTAAGACCCTGTGTATGGGTCTCTCCAAAGAACTCTCCTGTGAGGCTGGGAGTTTCTCACATCAACAGAATCCCCAAAGGTTTTTATAGCCAGAAGTTTTGAGGTTTTCTTTTCCTACTCTGGAGTCCTGGGTTGCATAGTCTGCCTTGCTCCCCAGTTGTTCCTCCCAGTTTATCCGCACACAAATGTGGTACTTCCTGGTCCACTAGTTGCTGCCTCACCCTGTCCTCCAGCCACTATAGCTGTCCTCTGTGGATGTCTTTATCACAGACATTCATGGTTCAAACAAGAGAACTGATTGAGAGTGATCAAATGGCAACATTAGAAAGAGAATACCTGCACACTTGCAAGTAGCTAAACTTGCATACCTGATGAAGCAATTGTGAACCCAGAACTGGAAGAGCTGCAAGTATTAAAGAGGATGAAAGTTAATATTCCCTAGAACATCATTACAACATTACAAAATATAAGATTATCAGTAAAAGGAGAGTCAATGTAGGTGGTAGCCAACATAGAGAGATCTCAGTTTGTGTTTGTATACTTGCTCCAAAAGGAGAGTTTTTATTTCAAAATATAGCTACAATGATGAGTTATTTTGAAATATTTGCTATAAGATTTCACATAAAGATTGAGTATTTTACTGAAATCTTTTGCTATATAACCAACCATCCAAAACTTAAAAGTTTATACCATTTATTTAATTTACTTCATAATTTTGTGGGTTGGCTGAAATAATTGGGATACCTGAAGCGGCAATTTTTGGTTGGGATCAGCTTGTCTGGGACTGAGTGGTCTCAGATGGACTTATGTCTTATTTTTGGCAGAATGAGGGCCTCAGTTGGATGGCTTATCTTGGTTTTATGTGACTTCTCATCCTTTAGTAGGCCAACATGAGCATAGGTTTCTTCTCATGTTAGTCTCAAAGTTCCAAAATTCAAAGGAGAGGCCAGAACCTAACATGGTAGTACTTTCTAAGACTCCACTTGTATTGTGCTTGCAAGGAGAGTGAAGGTATTTGTTTAGGAATAGGCATCACATTGAAAGTATAATTAAGAGTTAGACACACTGAAGAAGAGCTGGGGTCCAGGGTTGTTAGGTATAAAGTCAGGAAGAGTTTGAAAAGAAAATGTCTGGTTTACATAAGGGACTAGAAGACTTTTGCTATGGCTAAAGTATGAGGAAAGTGACAGAAAATTGTAAGGGGTGAATCTGAAGATGAAGGCAAAGTTAGGCAATGGTGGGGACTGAGGCTATTTTTATGGACAATGGGAAACCAGTGAAGGGATTTAGTAGGAATGTAATAAAATTAGGCTAGTGCTCTAGATAAGCAACTTCAGTTAAAAATTTGATTAGAGGGAGAAAAACTATAGTAAAAGAGGATGATTAGAAGGCTATGGTAGCAACCCCTTGCCTTAAATCTGTTTTTGTTAGATGTTAGTTTAGCTATTCCAACGTTTTTCGGTCCTTTTGGTTATTGTTTTCATGCTCTATTTTTTTCCCTTCCAACCTATCTATTTCTTTGTATTTAAGATGCATTTCAGATTGCAAAATATAATTATTTTTTATTAAGTCTGATAATGAACTTAATTGGAATATTTTAATTGGAATATTTAATCCATTCACATTTAATTTAATTAATGATATATTGTGTTCACATTAACCATCTTCCTATTTTTTCATCTGTTTTTTGTCTTTTTATTCTTCATTCTTGACACATTTTGGTTAATCAAATAGTTTATATTATATTCCTCTGTAATATATTTTAAATAATATTTATTTTATTTTTCTTTTAATGGTTACCTAGAGATTACAGCATGCATTTTTGACTTATTAGAGTCCCTTTTAAATGATCCTTTATTTAAATCTTTTAAAAATTTTTCATCTTCATTTCATGTGTTTTGGGGATGTCTTATTTTTAGATGGTTACACTGTTAGAAACTATTTTCTGAATGTAATTTGTGTAATAAAGTGTTTTTAGAGCAATGAAAAATAAATGAATACTTTTTCAACAAATCACGATCCAAGGACTTTACAAACTTTTTACACATACATATATTTTTAATCACACATGATTTTATTATTATTGTTCATTCAGTGTTCATCTAGACTTACCCTACTTTTACCTTTTCTGTTGCTCTTTATCCTTTCCTGTATTTTTGTGCTTTCATCTAGGATCATGAAGAATCAGTTAGTATTTCTTTTAGTGTAGGTCTGATGGTGATACATTTCTCAGTTTTTTAAAATACGGCTTCAGCCTTCATTTTTCTCTTTTTAATCTTTATTGTATTTTTTCCATTACCATTTAGTCCCCTTATACCCCTCTCCCTGCATCAATCACCACACTGTTGTCCATGTCCATGAGTCCTTTTTCCTTTCTGCTTAATCCCTCCACCCTCTCACCTCCCTGCCCCACTAACTGTCTTCTGCTCTCCACCAATTAGCCTGTCGCCATTTTCTTTGTTAATTTAGTTTGTTGATTAGGTTCCACATATGAGTGAAATCATATGGTATTTGTCTTTCTCTGACTGGCTAATTTCATTTAGCATAACGTTCTCTAGGTCCATACATGCTTTTGCAAAGGGTAAAATTTTCTTCTTTTTTACGTCCAAGTAGTATTCCACTATGTAAGTGTCCGACAGTTGTTTTATCCACTCATCTACTGATGGACGCTTAGGCTGATTCCATATCTTGGTGATTGTAAACAACGCTGCAATGAGCATAAGAGTGCTTACATTCTTTCGAATTAGTGTTTTGGGTTCCTTCAGATATATTCCCAGGATAAGGATAGCTGGGTCAAAAAACAGATCTATTTTTAATTTTTTGAGTTATCTCCACATTGTTTTCTACAGCGACTGCACCAATCTACCTTTCTACTGATAGTGCAAAAGGGTTCCCCTTTCTCCACATCCTGGCCAGCACTTGTTTGTTGATTTATTGATGAGAGCCATCCTGAAAGGTGTGAGATGGGATCTCATTGTGGATTTAATTTGCATTTCTCTCATTATTAGCGACATTGAGCATCTTTTTATATGTCTATTGGCCATCTGTATATCCTCTTTGGAGAAGAGTCTACTAGTGTCCTTTGCCCATTTTTTAATTGGGTTATTTGTCTTTTTGGTGTTGAGTTTTGTAAGTACTTTATAAATTTTAGATATTAGCCCCTTATCATATGTATTGGTGAGTATGTACTCCCAGTCTGTGGGTTGTCTTTTTACTTTGTTGATGATTTCCTTTACTGTGCAAAAGCTTTCTAATTTGATGTAGTTCTATTTGTTTATTTTGTCTTTTGTTTCCCTTGCCTGAGGAGATATATCAGATAAAAAATTTCTACAAGCAGTGTCCTAGATTTGGCTGCCTATGTTTTCTTCTAGGATTGTTATGGTTTCAGGTCTAACATTTAAGTCTTCTATCCATTTTTAATTTATTGTGTGTGGTGTAAGAAGGTGGTCTAATTTCATTTTTCTGCATATATCTGTCAAATTTTCCCAACACTATTTATTGAATAAACTATCTT
Source organism: Mormoops blainvillei (assembly GCA_004026545.1). Taxonomy (NCBI): domain Eukaryota; kingdom Metazoa; phylum Chordata; class Mammalia; order Chiroptera; family Mormoopidae; genus Mormoops; species Mormoops blainvillei. The sequence goes on from PVJD01001068.1 coordinate 180,147, forward strand.
TGGCCCATTGTATGTGCCTGCTTCTTCTGTTGAATATTAATTGGCTGTAAAGGTGTGGATTTATTTCAGTGCTCTCTACTCTGTTCCATTGATTAGTGTAGCTTCCGCTTACTCCTCTGCCATCTTGATTCTTCACCCTTCATTTTTCAAGGATACTTTTACTAGGTATATAATTTTAGATTTTTTTTAACACTGTAAAGAGGTACTTTCTGCTAGAAATGCTATACAAGGCAGAAGGAGGGGGAGAAACATCCTGACTTCTCACTCCTTTCTGTTTACCTATATCCTGAGTGCTTCCCAATGCTTGACCCCAACCAGAAATCAGTAGGCATCAGAACTCTGGAAACACAGCCTGTTGGCTTCAGTCCTCTTGTGAGGGGCCTCAGAACATAGGGAAGGCAAGGAATGGGCCTGAAGGCAAGCAGGACACAGGTTTTCATGATGGCTAATATTTACGAAGTGTTCACTTTGTATCATGCATCATGTTAATCATATTACATCAAGTGTTCATGAGGACAGGCTAGGTTATGTGACAGTTTAAAAAACAAACATCTTATGGTTTAATGAACACAAAAGCTTATTTTTCACTTATTTGCTTCAAAAACACTGGTGGCAGGCTCTGCTTCACACACAGGGACCTATACCAATGGCAGCTCTTTAATCTTGTAGCTACATTATCTAGAATACATCACCTATTTAGTTGCCACAGAAGGCAATGAGATCCTGGAAAATTATACCTGGGTTCTTTACTTCTCCTCACAGCTCACTCAATGACGCTAGCCACATGGTGCCACCTAACTTTATAGATGCTAGGACGTGTTGAGAAACACATGGAATATTTGGTAAGCATGGCTATTTTTGCTACTTTGGGTTTTCACATTTTATACCCAGCTGACAAAGTCTGAGGCCTCACTCCACAGGCCATTGGAATTTTATTTTTCTACTGGGTTCTCATTGCCAAGTGATTTCTGGGAATCCCTCAGTCTTTCCTGGAGGTCCAGATGCTACATCAGACCCAACAGGTAAGTCAGCTCTTGCAACTTACATTTGAATTCTCTGAACTACATCAGCTCTCTCCATTCCACAGCAGCTTTAACCTGACCAGGCACACATAGACCAGACAGTGGTATCCAACAAAATCCTACAGACAGTCTGGGAATGCTAGAAGGGAATTAAACACAGGAGAGGAAAACTTAAATGTTAGCTATCCTCTTGCTTCTAGATTTTGTCCTTTAATAAATGGTTTCCTTAAGTCTATGACCCTTTCTTGGACTCCTCAACCCACTGTGACACTTACTGTGGCCAGCCCATAATCAGCAGTGCCTTTACCTATTCCTCCTACTCAAGGGGACACATTTGTTCATGGCATTCAAGAGAAGAGAATTGCTCTTTCCCTTGGTTTTACAACCATTTTTTTTCCCCAGAGGAAAACTCAACTCTCATCCAAAGTATGTGGTCTGGTTCTAAGAACTCAGAGCAATCACAAAATTTGACATTTGATTTCCCCAAATCTAGATTATACTACCTGAAATAACACTACATATTCAGCACAGAATAAACTATGGCATTTCCTATCTGGCTCCTTGTAGGTCCCTACCCACCCCCCACCCCCTCCCCACTTAAGGTAAAGATGTGCCTCCCCATCTGTGCTGTCATTACCTGGTTTCTGTGTGTGTGCACGTATTCATGCAAAAGTACATCCTGAGAACAAAGAATAATGCACAGAGATAATTGAGTTTAAAAAATCACATTTAGGAAAAAAATCTTTTCAAGGGTACAGTCCTGCTAAAAATATACCAATTTGCATTGCTAAACAAAATATGTAACATGTCAATTCAAGGCATTTACATCTAAGGTAATGAGTGACAATCTTCTTAAAAAATGTTGTGTGCACATTTGCTTCACCTTTGAATCAAAAAAGGGTCTTTTCCAATTGTTTTTTTTTTTTGTTTGTTTGTTTTAACAAAGGAAGTCTTTTGCAAAGACAAATTGATGTCTTTACTGGTAGAGTTAGATGCTAGAAACTTGTAAAGGACACCTCACTGATTTTAAAATAAATGTCTGTCCCACTGGAGATCTTGCTGCATATAGGGCTGGTACCTCAGAGAAAGAACTGGGATGAAGATACATTTGGTTGTTGTATTATGAGGAATTTTATGATTGGAAACCATTGTTTGTATTTATGTTTTGCAGACTTGAAAAGAAAAGGAAAATTTCATTCATGTAACTGAAAGGTCTACAGCATCATAGTCCAACAGAAATATAATGTGAGCCACATAGGTAATTTTTAATTTTCTAATAGCCACATTAAATAAGTTAAAAAAAAAGACAAGAAAAAACATGCAAAATTTACTTTAATAATATATTTTATTTAACTGACATATCCAAAATATATTAAAATTTATTTACTATATTTATATCCCATTCAAATGTAAAATATACTAAAATATACAAAGGGCTCAATAGCCATACGTGACTCGTGGCTACCAGGTTGGAGTAGGTAGGTCTGGAAGCATGGCTGAGTGCAGAGATTCAAATGCGGTATCCAGATTCATTTCTCTCTTGGGTTTCTCTCTTCCTCTTCTTTTCTGTTCACTTTATTCTCAAAGATGCTCTCTCCTCGTGGTGGCAAAACAGTTGTAGTAGCTCTAAGCTACATATATTTAGATTCAGGGCCCATATTAAATGCAGCTTCTCTCTCCACAACAGTAGGGAAAAAGTTCTGAACCAGCTGGCTTCATGTCCATTCCTAAAGCAGTTCCTGAAGCAAAGAGAATAGGACAAAGACCCTAATCACATGACCAGTCCAAATTCCATCCTATTGAACTAGATATGCTGAGGCTAAGGACACGAGAAGGTCCTTAGGGGAAAAGCAGGCGCTGTCACCAGAACAGTGCTACTGATGAGAGGATGACAGGGAACAGCTAACCCATAGAAGTCAGTGTGAGAAATTGTTGTGAGAAGTCTGCCAAGAGTCAAGCCAGAGAAGTACCAAGAAGTGATTGAATGAAACGTGGGCCTTACCTACCTTAGCAAAAGCAGTTTTGGTGGAGCAATGGGGCAGAAGGTAGATTGTGCAATAGGTTGAGGGAAGGTCCAGTAACATGTAAGCAAATGCAGTCGAAACGTGAGAACTTATACGACTCAACACCAGGAAGACAAACAATCCAATTAAAAAATGGTCAAAGCACCTGAATAGACACTTCTCCAAAGAGGACATGCAAATCGCCCATAGACATATGGAAAAATGCACATCACTAGCCATCAGAGAGATGCAAATTAAAATCACAATGACATACCATCTCACACATGTCAGAATGGCCATCATTAATAAATCAACAAACAAGAAGTGCTGGCCTGGATATAGAGCAAAGGGAACCCTAGTGCACTGTTGGTGGGAATGCAGACTGGTACAGCAACAGTGGAAAACAGTATGGAATTTCCTCAAAAAATTAAAAGTGTAACTTTCTTTTGACCCTGCAGTTCCACTGCAGGGAATATACCCTAAGGATCCTGACACACCAAAAGGATTTATGCACCCCATGTTCGTAGCAGCACTATTTACAGTAGCCAAGATTTGGAAGCAGCCTAGGTGCCCATCAGCAGTTGAATGGATAAAAAACTATGGTACATTTACACAGTGGAATACTATGTAGCAGAAAGAAAGAAGGGGCTCCTGCCTTTTGTGACAGCATGGATGGCACTGGAGACTATTACGCTAAGTGAAATAAGCCAGTGTGTGAAAGATAAGTATCATGTGGTCTCACTTATAAGAGGAATCTAATGAGCAAAATAAACTGATGTGCAAAATAGAACCAGAGGCATAGAATCATGGAACAGACTGACAGCTGTAAGAGGGAGGAGACAGGCAGGGACTGATTGGAAGAAGGTGAAAGAATTAGTCAACATATATAAAGGACCCATGGACATGGACAACAGTATGGAGATTGACTATGCAAGTGGAGGGTAGGCTGGGTGGAGGAGGGCAAAGGGGGAAAACTGGGACAACTGTTAATAGCATACACAATATAATATTTTTTAAAAACATTAAAAAATGTGAGAACTTTTTAAAGAAGTTTAGGTGTGAGTAGGAAGAGAAATCTAAGATGGTAGCTTGGGGAGGTTGTCATGTTGAAGAAGAGTTTATTAAATATGCTATACATAATTTATTTAAGTACAAACATTTTTCTAGTAAACTAAAATAATAGGCATTACAGTGTTGAACTGGGTTTGAATTCCAGCAAACCTTTAGCAAGTTACTGAAAACCTCTTTGGTTTTCTCACTTGTAAAATGAAAGTAATCATGCTGATTTTGCACATATTTTAGAAGGATTAAATGAGATGATGAATGTAAAAGGTATTTAGTAAATGTAATTATTATCACAGTTCCCCTTCACTAGCCATTGGTGAGTGAACGATATTGTTTCTCATTTCTGTGCTTTTGCATTTTGCTTTAGAAGGTTCCCTCCCTTCTAACGCCAGCACAGCGAACTCCTGCAAGATCCAAACAAGGCTGACTTTCTCTCCCTATTACTTGCCTGTCCCCCTGCCTCACAAAGGCCCTTACAGATGAGCAGGGAATTGCCATCCTGGTTCTTTATTGCCCTCGAATTCCACTTCTGCATGCTGACCCACACTGCCTACCTCCAGCCTAGATCCATGCTGGCCCCACCTAAAAGGCTTTTCTTTCTTTCTTTCTTTTTTCCTCTTTTTGGCGCTAAGGTAGATATACTGTCCCAGACAGGTATCAAGTCTTCCCGTCTGTAAATCTAGAAATTCAGTTTTCACAACTCAGGGACCTTCCCTTTTGAACTATTTAGACTTCATCATTTGCATTTCTCTTTCTAGATTTTCTGTTTCTATTGGTGACAGACAGCACAGTTCTGTGCAACACTGAAAAGCTGGAGGTACAGTTCTCCATGTGTTGCCTTCAGATGACAAATGTGTTCTGCTGATGCTTTCGGCGAAATGCCTCCCCCAAAATGCCGCTGTCTGTGAATACTTCCTCCTATGGAACTCTAGCTGTGGTTTCAGGGTGAAGGGTTTTATGGACAGAAGGAAAAGTGGTGTTTCTCTCTTCAGGATGACTCCGAAGTTCACTTCTCTCTGGTTGCTTTCTGTAATCCACTCTTTCTGAAATGCCCCTCCTAGTCCTTTCTGCACCTTCCACGCTCACTCAGCTTCTGCAGCTGAATCTGTTACTGCCTTCTCAGCAGGTTTTGCTACTTAACTCTTTCTTGCTGTCTTGTATATGATGACAGTGACATGCCTGTGACACAAAAGAGGTATAATGGGCTCAAGAAGGCTTCTAGCTTTGTATTTTGTATGTCTTTGTGTCCTACTTTCAATACATTCTGCTTTTTAATGAATTTAAAGTAGAAGAATAAAAACTTGGTGTATTTATACACTCTGACTTTCTCCGTACACTCCTCCCATTTGGGGCAAAACTAAGTATGATGTTTTTCTGCCTTCCTGTCCCCTAAAAGCCGCAGTGCAGTAGTGCAGATGGAGGCAGAGGGAGAAGTCCCGGGGATTAACAATTCTCACCTTTCAGATGATGTGACCATTTTAGATGTTATTATTTTGTTGATTATTTCAAAGCACTATTAAAATATCATTGCTTAGAAACATCATTGCTTAAGAAACTGTTGGATGGATGGAAAAAAAGAAAGAGAGAAAGAATGAAAAAAAGAAAGTGAAAGAAAGAAAAAAAGAAAGAAAGAAAGAAAGAAAGAAAGAAAGAAAGAAAGAAAGAAAGAAAGAAAGAGAGAAAGAAAGGAAGGAAGGAAGGAAGAAAGGAAGGAAGAAAGGAAGGAAGAAAGGAAGGAAGGAAGAAAGATTTTGGACACAACAAATTGGCGATATTTTTGAGACTAAATATTTTGCTATTTAGAAGTGTTTATTTCCTGATGGAAACCCGGAAGATTCAGAAAGACTCCTTGTTGCTGATGAGGCAGAGACCAGAATACACTGCGCAGTGTCTGGAACGAAGTGGAAGCACAATAAATGTTCACCGGGGGACCTAATGCTCCATTTGGCCTGCTGAAGTTAGTACCGCCTCCTGTGTGCTCTGTCCTTGTGAACAGACTCTCCCGGCCACGGAGGTAAACCAGAGCTGACTGATGGATTTCACACAAAGCTGTTAATCCGTTAACAATTGGCTGTAGAAGTATGCTTATGAAAACAAAATGGAAAAACTAAAAAACCAGATTTGCAGTTGCAGTATAAAAATATAATTGCCATGCGTTAGCACAAAGAAGGGCCCCTCACAGATTGCAAATGTTATTTTCATACGTAAGGAAAATGTACTGAATTTAATGAATTTACTTTGACCATCAGCAAAATGGAATTTCAGGATTGGAGCACAGAACTTGACTTTTCCTTAATGCTGCTCTTCATTTTTTTTTTTTTCATTCAATCATTTGAAAAAACATGGGCTCCCACCAAACGGATCGGGCAGGTCTGCCACTTACTAGGCAGACCTTGGACACTTACGTTTCTGAGCCTTGATACCCTCATTTGTAAAATGGGTGTAGAAACCTCTGCTTGTTGGGTGAGTGTATGAGACAGTGCGTGTGAAACACTAGCAGGGTGCCCAGACGCAGAATAGGTACTTTAGAATAGCAGAGCTTGCTGCCGTTGCTGTGCTGCTCAGGATTGGGTGGGAGTAAGCCCCCTGCATTAGTCCTGACTCCTGGGAAACAGAACCGTAAGATGTGTGTATATATATTGAAGAGAATTTTATTTCAAGGAATTGGCTCACATAATTATGGAGGCTGGCAAGTCCAAAATCCTCAGGGTGAACTGGCAGACTGGAGACCCAGGAGAGAAAGCCAATGTTGCGGTTCAAGTCCAAAGGCCATCTGCTGTAGAATTCACTCTTGCTCAGTAAATGTCAGGCTTTCAGCTGATTGGATGAGGGCTACCCACATTATGGAGGGCAATCTGCTTTACTCAAAGTCCACTGATCTCAATGTCCATCTCTCCAAAAGCACCGTCCTATAAACATCCAGAATAACGTTTGAGCACGTTTCTAGGCATGGTGACACAGCCAAGTTGACACATAAAATTAACCATCACACCCCTTTTCTTTATTAGCTAACATTGCATCAGATGACACAGCCTCCTGATGGGCCACTCTTTTTCCTTCCAGTGCATTTATAAATAGTAGCAAGTAACAAATTTTCGATTTCTTCCCCCTCATGCTTAAGTCCAATGACCCCCAACTCCACTTAGAGTAAAAACCAGTTTTTTATCAGCGCTTATAAGGCATTGCATAACCTGGCCTGCACTGACCTCACTTTACTAGAACCATCAGCTGTTGCTTCTCCCTCTGTTACTTCAGGTAATGCCAGATGCTGTGACTGATAAAACCTGGACTCAGAGTGTTAACATAACGGGTTTACATCTTACTGTGGTAGGTGGCTTCTGACACAGCTTCCAACGATCCCTGCCTCCAGGTGTTTATGCCCTAGTGTCATCCCTTTCCCCTGAGGGTAGGCCTGATCTAGTGACTTGCTTCTCACAGACAGAATAGGGTAAAGTGATGGGGTGCCATTGCCATGATTAGACTGCAAAAGACTGTGACTTCCATCTTGCTAGCACCCCCTCTCGCTGGTGCTTTGTGTTCTCTTGGTCTAATGGAGCAAGCTGGAAGGGCCCATGTGGCAAGGACAGAGGGCAGCCTCTGGCCAACTACTAGCAAGGATCTGAGGCTCAAAGTCCAAGAGCCCTCGAGGGACCCAAACCTGTCAATAACTATGGAAATGAGCTTAGAGGCATATTCTTCCCCAGTTGAGACATTAGATGAGACCACAGACTCAGGCAAATCTTTGATTCATGCCCAGATTTCTGACTCATAGAAACAGTGAGACAATAAATGTGTGTTGTGTTAAGCCACTAAGTTGTGGGACAATTTGTTACATAGCAGTAGAAAACTAAAACACGCACATGGTATATTCAGCTGATAGCTGGGAGCCGTCATTCAAGAACCTGCACTGATGGAAACTCTATTGTCTTCATCAGAGGACTCCAAGGTCTCCTTGGGTGGAGGAAGAGAAATAGTGGAACATTGAGGGGGACGATGAGTCTGGCCTATACTATCATTTGATCTCAGCTGAGTCACATGGTCTCAGCTATCTAGGTGGCCTGGAAAATGTCATCTCTAATTAGGGAACCACTTCTCATTTGCAAATCAACACTGTGGAAGGAGAGGTTTGTTGAAGAGATAGTGGACCTCAGCCACATCCCTTAACCTACTTTTTCTCAGTTGCATGACACAAGGAACGCTGCCCTCCACTTAGGGTCTCTGCTCTTCCTTTTGCATGAAATGCTTTCCCCACATGGTTAGCTTCCTCTCATGAATCTTGGTTTAAATGACACTTCTTTCCTTTGGGCAAGACTTCCTGAATAGGCTCCCCATTCCAATATTTTTAGGCTCAACCCTTTATTTGTTTCCAGTATAACACATCACAAATTGCGATGCTCTTGTAAGACATTGCTTTTAACTGTCCCCTGATCAAGTGTGAGCTCCACAAAGGCAAGAACTGTGTTGGTCCTTCCCCTTACTGTATTCCTGCACCTGGCACAGCGTTGTTGAATAATGAAGAAGCAGCTGGAATAGTGCTGTAAAAACTGTTAGGTGACACACTTCCTGAAAATTAACTGGGTAACCAGGCAAATACCTTGACAAACTGCTAGGGGTTGGAAATAGGAGCTTAGGCAAAGCAAGCAAACAATGTGCCCTGTATGAGGCAAGCAGAGGATTTTGAAATTTTACTTCCGGGATGGGGAGAGAAGAGGAGTAAAGCAGATGAAAGGAGAGAGAAGAAACCTCAAGAAGTTTCTTTCTCAGTAGCAGACCTATCATGGTTGGGAAACTTGTGATCAAGAAATGCCCATGACCTATAAAGGGTTATAGGATCTACTTTATTCACATGCACTGTAAGTGAGTGGAAAGTCTGTGTGTGTATGTGAGTGTGGATGGAGGTGTACAGGGGTACGTGCATGTGCTTGTGTGTGTGTGTGTGTGTGCATCCGCAGAGCTATTCAAAATTAGGAAGGGGCTGCCTTTTGCACTTCCGCCGACCCACACAGAATGGGCTAGCAGGTACAGAAGTGGAAGTGCAAAGGCAGAGGTCAATCTTGAACATGTAAATCCTTAAGAGCCCACCAAGATCTTTGTAAAACTTTCAGCCTCCCCATGGGGCGAGGGATAGTTTAAGTTTTTCACACTAGGATTTATGGGTCTCCGGGATGCCAGCTTACGTGTTTCTTACCGACTTTCTGGTTTCTGTTGTTGCAGTCTTCGGCACCATCACGCTCATGCCTGGCTGGGAGGACAGCTGCCAGCCCCACGTGAATGGATGTAAGATTGTATAACTAGTTCTGGCCAGTGGAACACGCATAGAGGTGACATTCCACAAGAGGCTTGGCATGTGATAAACCTCCCTGTGCTCTTCTACTTTTCTCTTCTCTATTGACCAGCCAAGTGTTACTGTTCAGGGTGACCTCAGAAGCTGTACGTTAAAGGCGGCAGAGTATCTGTGAGCCCAGGCTCCTGGATGTCTGCATGTTCCAAAGATTTCAGGTGTCAGTGAAACAGATGCTAAATCATAACCATGATCTTTGCCTATATGTGCCTTATCTACTTGCAGGAGATAGACAAAGGACTCAGTCGTATCAAAAAACATACAGGCAAGTCAAGTTCTTGGCAAATAGTGCCCCAAGAGCCTTTAGAGCCAGAGGGGCTCACTCACTCACTGTCTAATCCCCAAGGGCATCAGCTTATTGTAAGCGACCCATTTCCAGTGGTCTGTGCAAAACTATTCAATGGGTGGCAACTCCTCTCTGCATGGGTTTACAGTCCCAGCTCTGGGAGATGTTTGAGTCTCAGCATCCTTTACAGAGAGCCATGAGATAAAGGAATAGTGGTCCTCTCTATGTACCAGCAGAGTAGCCTTCTGCATGACTTCGGAGAGGGAAAAGGAAGGGGGTAATTGTTAGCCATTCTTTCCCGCCAGGCGGAAGTATTGGGAGTCTCTGCAGCGGGCAGTGAAGGCCACAAGATGTGCTCAGTCTTGAGACTCCTAGAGCCCAGAGAGTGAAATGCCGCACTACTCCAGGATGGGTAAGAGCGGAGGCCAAGGTAACTGCTTCAGGACAGAAGCAGTGGCTTCTGATGTGTTGATGGCCCCAAACAAACCTCAAGGTAAACAACACAAGAGCAACTTCCTGAGAGTCCAGGGACCCAACAGACTTTGTCTTTTCCATAGAAAGTCTTCACTCCTCTGGAGAAGGGATCCTATTTAATTTTTTTCTTTTGAGACATACACCTTGTGGAGAGATCTATGCCACATCCTCTCCTTGTTAAATAAAACACCTAGGAGGAAGCTTGGCAGGATCCTAGGTCGAGAACATCTTTTTGGAAGCCGGAATTGTGATTTAAAATTAAAGGAAAAGAAACAGTGCTTCTCCAACTTCAGTTCCAGGAAAGCGTTTCTCTTCATCAGCGTCATCCAGACTAACAGTTTGTGCTTAGGAAAGACAGATGTGTCCTGCAGGTCTTTTCCTCTCTCACACGGTGTAGGCGCAGTGCATCATGCCTGGCTTGTGAACAAACAGAGAATATCAGCTTGCGTTTCACAAATACATCCATTCACTGGGAGGAGTTTTTTCCTCTGGCTGAGGGAGCAAAATGCCCATTACAGTGTATTCTCCATGTCCCCAGGCCTTAATATATCTCAGAGCAGCTCTCCTCAGCATTCCGCATTATAAAATCAATCTCTATTTAAGCAAGAGGGGGATATTTATTTCTTAATTTTTTAATAATGTATTTTGTGATTTGTTATAGCTTCAGCGTTATATTATTTATTTATTGTGCCTATAGGGTGCACTGCCACTTGGTAATAGAGCAGCTACGGAAACGAGGCCTAAGCACAAATGAGTTCAGCAATATTGCCACACTCTAGGACTTTATCCAAAATTAACAGAAGAACAAAAGTGCAAGGCAGTGATAACCTATCAGGCAGCATTTGGGGAATGTTTATGTAAACACTGGCGATGGAGCTTTTAAAAGAATGGCAAGCAAAAGGAAGTGACAAATGGATGGACTGTTTTAAAATTCAGAACCATTTTATAAACTTCACAAAACTGGATTTACTGTGTTTTTGGTGTGTGTGTGTATGTATGTTGTTATTTAATGTTTCACTAAGGGGAAAGCTGTCAAAGGGCCTGATTGAACTTACATGGCTTCCCCCGTGCTCTTACAAATCATAGAGGCAAGAACGGTGATGAATGTAGCTTGGGACAGAGATGGCTTCACTTTGATTCCAAGGCTAACAGACAATTTGTTGAAAAGAAGGGAGGTCTTCAACTGAAAAAAAAAAGAAAAAAGGAATGGCTTTATTTGCTTGTTTTTTATCCTTTGTTAAACGGTATAAAATGTGCTCCTTACACTTAATTTTTGTCTCCCAAATTTCAAGGCATAGGAAGTAACCACAGTTGAAAATTCCCTAACATGCATACAAATGATGTAATAAAATTGGGGACATTTACATAAAAACCAGGGTAAAATTGACATCTTTAACTCCAAAGATTTCTATACCTGTAAGACATTACTCAAGCCCTGTTACTAATGACATGACACTAATTAAGACCAATACCCACCAACCATTTGGATTTCTTTAACTTTCTTAATAATCCTGATGTGCATTTCAGGAAAATTACATCATGCTGATGACACCATTTGACATTAAGCAATAAATAAAGGCAACAAAGAACACTTGCCCTTGGTGGAGAGATGCCATCTTTAGGCAGGCAGTCAGCCAGCCTGTCAACAACATTTATTGAGCGCCTAATGAGAGAAGTGCCGCGAGACAAGGAGGAGACACGGGCTCTGGCCTTGAGGGGCAGCCTGGACAATGACGGAGTCAGGGAGAAGACAGGAGACATGACTACAGAATGCTGGAAAAGCAGCATCACCGCAACGGCGGCCGGGGGTGGAGCCCCTCGCGTTCCTTGAGCACTTGCGGCAAGGCAGCCCATGCTAAGGGCCCTTTTTACCAGTGAGCTCAGTGGATACCCAAGCAACGCTGGGAAGGAAATGGCTTTAACTTCTCCAAGTCTCAGTTTCCTCAGGTGGAGAATGAACCCAAAAAAGTGGCCAAGGAGCAGCCAAACCAGGGTCTGTACACCTTGATCCACCTTGACACCTTGACACAGGAGGTCAGAGGGCATTGAAAACTGGCAGGGGAGGGCGAGTGAGAAGAGAAATGCTTTGACTGCAGCTGTTCTAGACTCTTCACCCTTTCAGGGCCACAGAGAAAATGTAAGTTTTCCAAGGAAGGGAAGAATTATAAAATTACTGTTTTAAGATTTGGTTGAGGAGATGACAAAGGAATCGTAATATGCACATTTGGCTTTAGCACATGTTCAGTTCTGTCATATTTGTGTGATTTATGCTAGTGGAAGCAAATTTATGGCTGAATGCCTGTGTAATCTAGTAACTTCTCGGTAGCAGAGCAGGGCAGAGCCTGCTGACTCTCCCTTCTGTTTTCTTTTATGGTGCAGCCTAGGGTGCTTCTCTTTAATGGGCTGCAAATCTTCATCCTTTCCTTTGTGTCCGGGAGACAGAACCAACAAAGACAGAGGCTGGAGCAAACTCACACCCCATTGTCTTGTGGTGGAGATGGCTCCCCCCATATATAACCCCATTTTGGGCCCCTTGGAGATCACAGCACAGAAGTCTTTGGGAATAGACAGGAACCATGAGGACTTGACTTGCAGCCATAGGAAGCTATAGAGACTGGTTGAAATAATAGCAATCCGTCATCAATAAGCTGGTTGTTCGGTCTTGACAAAGCACGCGAAAACTTTGATTTTTCTCTTTCGCTCTTTTTCATTCAAGTGACTGAGTTGGAAGAAGTAGACCGGGCAGAATGACGGTGTTCTGCTCAGCCAGACTCAGCCTTAGGAAGCCAAGTCATAGCTCCCATGGATGGGGAGTGAGGCCGTCAAAAGTTGGGTGTAACACAGCCATATTTGCCTGCTGGAAGACTTGAGTATGGGATGTACTTATTCTTTATTTCCAAATACAGTATTTCCAAATAAATTCCTTCCAAATTAAATAGGCTTAACTTTTAGTATGAATGAATTAAGCCATTCATTCACTTTACAAACACACGTAGACCACCTGCCATGGGTCTAAGAGAAGAACAGGTCCTGCGAGTTTAGATGAGACTGTCCTGCTCCTGTTCTCAGAGCTTTATCTACACAGAGGAGCAGGTATGAACGGCAGCATAGAGCACAGTGTGACACCTGTGTATGTTAGACATGCGTTCAAGGTGCCGTGACTGTCCAGAGGAGGCCATGTTTCATGGTAAATATGTAGATAGACTCTAGGATGGTGTGAAAGGAAGGGAATGACTTCATGGTTTGGGGACCTTTGTCAAGCCTCATTGAACTTTACAAGTGTAAGGTCTTATGCCCTGCGAGGTGGAGACTTAGTTGCTGTGTAGTTACTGCAGGCCGATGCGTGAAAATGGGATGGGACCGGCTTGGAAGTGTGAGGTAGAAGTTAGTCAGTGGCTGAAAGTCCATTTTCCTCCATTCCTGCCGCAGGTCCTGCTGGCCTAACCGAATCTCTGAATGGGGGAAATTTGCCATGACCCTGGTAGAAGGGAAGGAAGGTCATCTATCAGAGCCCTGAGGAGCCAAATGGGAAGTGAATGGGTGGGTATATTACACAATACACTTTTAAACTTTGGTGGAGGTGGTAAAGTGAATTCGATCAACTGAATCATGATTTTAACAGACTAGAAGATCCAACTCATTAAAATGGTCTATGAATAAAATAAAGGCATACTATTTTGAATAAAAAATAGAACCCAAGTCAAATCAAACCAGATTAAAAAACAAACAAACAGACTGTTACAGAGGTACCGATAAGCAAAATGTAAGAAGACAAGAAGCAGTAGAGGATTTTAAGTTTGTTTTTGTTTTTCTCCTTTTAACGATGGAAAATTTTAAACATAACAGAAATAGCAGCACTACCCTAATAAGTACTCCTTTACCTGTCTCCCTATTCCAATGACTTCATGAGGTCCTGACTGAACTTGTCTCACTGACACCACCCCATTCCCCCACTCCACCCATTCCCACCAGCCAGGGATGATGAGGGTAATGTTGGATGTGAATTCAGGACCAGACATTTCAAGTGAAGAGAGTGGTTCGCAAGGAGGAGTCTGTGCCAGCTGTGAGGTTGTGCCAGGTGGCACCAAGTAAAGTGGTAGCATCTGTGTCCCCATGCTTATTGGTTCCTTTGCCTGCTTCCAAGCTTTCTGTTTCTTTCCAGGGCTTGAAGTTAGAGATTTCAGAAAGGAGGGAGCCAATGGTTTAGGTAATTTCTGCTCTCATAAAAGACCATATCTAGAAAAGAAGATAGGAAGGAAGAAGGTAGGACTGAGGACTGGAGCCCAGTGATTAAGCTTGCAAGTGGCCGAACCAGGCCTCGGAAGATTGAGAGAACCTACCAGTCACCCCGGCTCTCTCTCCAGCTTTCCTTCACTCCATGCTCCAGTGGATGGGCTGAATCACTCCAAATCCCCCAATAATTGTCATTCTCTCTGGATTCCAGACTGTTTCAAATGCTGCCACTCAGCCCGGATTTCCACCCCCTCCCTTTTATATCACCTCCACCATGAGGTCACCATGAGGTCCCCCTGAACCCCAGGTCTGAGTAGAGCGCCCCTCCCCAGTGTTCCCCAGCTCCCTGCACTCAGGCCCACTGGAGCCCTTCTCGTATTGATGGGCAACTCCCTATTCCATCACTTGTCTTCCCCAACAGACTGTGGACTCCATGAGAACAGGACTGTGATGATTTTGTAGTTGTATCCCCATGTACACCAGGTGCCCAGAAAGTAGTAGATGGTAAATACAATTTCTAATGAACGTATAAAAGATAAGCTGAAAATGAATATGTAGGATATATGGCAATGCAATACATATCTAAGAATAGAAGGATGACCTGAGGCCTCCTTTGTGGGAATTAGACAAAAGATGGTTCTGTTTTGAGAATCAATACCACCTCCAAATTAGGACACACTGTGTGAGCTGAATTTCAGTCCTTGCTGGTTCCTAAGTCAGGTGTACCTTGTGCAGTGAGCAACCTGCCCAACCATGTGTAGAAGGCCTGGAAGGATCTTTATACAGCAGTTCTCAACTCTGTCCACATGTTAGAAAAACACAGGCTGCTCTTTAAAAATATCCCCATCCAAGCGCAATTCCAGAGAGTTAGAGTTAATGGATCCTGGGGCATTGGTTTATTTTTAAAGCCCCAAGGTATTGCAGCCAGGGCTCCAAACTGCAGCTTTAAACTCCTCGTTGCGAACATCTCAATGAGGTTTATCACAGGTGTGTGTTTGCATCATAGAGGCACGTACTGACACATGCCTGGGGTCCACGTCCCACCTGAAATACTAATGCCAATGCCAGCACCAACGCCAACACCAGCCACTGGCACTTCTAGATTTATGGCCAGGAGCCTTTGCTTTTGTCACCCACCTCCAGATGTCCAGGTACACCCTCCAACCTTCCCTCATTAAGGACGGAGCCAAGAGGCAGCTGAACCATCACCCCAGAACTGCAACTCAAGGTTGTAGGAGCAGGAGCTATGAAATAAAGTCCTTGGCCAGCCTGCACCTGGCTGTGTGACCTTGAACGAGTTCTTCTACAAGTCTCTGCTTCAGTTACCTTGGCTATAAAATTAAACTAATGATATGAACCTACTTGCCAGAAATGTCATCAGATTTAATGAGCAAATAATCATAAAGCGCTCCATAAATACACATTGTTGTGCGATTGCTAAATAACTTCATTGTGTAAAATTCCACAGAAATCTATGCTGTTCCTCTGGGTTTTTTTGAAACCTCTATTTATTTGATTTATGCGTACAAGACAGCATTTGCCTAAAAACCCTTTCTTATATGGGTATTCTCTTTGATCTATTCTCTTTCATTCTGCCAGCACACAGCCTGACATATGTATAAAGGATTTGCAAGAAAAATTGCTTAATGCACAGCATTTCCTTTGTTGTGACTGTCTTATCATGAGCTGTTATAGTTGTCACTTATTCTCAGAATTGTTTGTCTAGTTTTCGCTCAGGCTTATAAATACTCACCTTGGACATGGTTTATAGACAGCGTAGAGAAAACAAATACATATGTTGGAATAGTCAACTTAGATTTATTCTTACCTAAGGAAAAAAAAAGGCTTAAAGGTTTAATGTGTGCTTGATAAGCTATAATTCAGCCTGAAAGATGCAAGTGGTTTATATTTATTTACTCTCCTGGGTAGGCTCGACATTTATGGTTTCAACTCTTCACAGTCCCTCTCCAGCAGGTTATGTCTTTCCCAGAAGAACTGATCTCAAAGCACTATTTCCAAGAATGTTATTACCAGAGGAATGGGGCCTTTTAGCCAACTATATACTGGCAGAGTGAAACACGAGGGACTCAAGAATTTGAGTGCTTGGGAAGTACCCTGAACAGACTTGGCCACTGACGGACACAAGGCTGCTGAGAGCACCAGCCCTTTGAGAAGTTGTGAAGTAGAAAGTGTAACCTTGTCCCCAAATCTCTTGACTGCCACCTCCACTGTTAGAAGACCATTACCTTTTCTGTTCCAGAAGAGAGCCTCCCAGTGTTCCTGGGCAGGAGTCTCGGGTCTGCTCTGCGGACCAGACCCTGGAGTCTGGCGGGAGGCACCTCCCATCAGCTTTCCCCAGACGTGCCATGTACTGTGGTTTGGAGCCGCAGGACTCGGCTCCTCTTCGCACTCAGGGGCTTTGGGTAAGTCACTTCCTTTTTCCAAGCCCGCTGTACTAATCTGTGAGATGAAGATAATAATACCCAATAGAATTGTTGTGGGGGCAACATGAGATGCCTAGCATGCTAAAGGAATTCTTCCAAGGTTTGCTGAATCAGAATGATCAGGTATCCAGGATCTTAATCTGCAGAGAAGAGCTATATTTAAAATGAGAGCAGGGTAACACATTGTAAAGGAAAAGCAATAGGCTTTGGATTCAGGAGAGCTCTGTACATCTCCCTGCCACTAAGTCACTAAGTAGCTGTGTGACCTTGGGTAAGTCACTTCACTTCTCTGACTTTCTGTGAGTTGGGAAATGAAGATAATGCTGTCTGCTTCATAGTGTTATTAAGGTTACTGTAAATAAAATAATGCAAGCGACCCCCCTGAAAAAGTGGAAGGGTTGTATGATATCGATGACAATGCTTTGCCTCATTTTCTAGGAAATAACTTCAATAGTCTTTCAATCAGTAATGAATAAGAGATTTAAAAAACAATGTTATCTTTACAGACCCCAGAAGCTCTTTATTGACTCTACACTGAAAAGTCTCTTACTAGCTCCATTGTGTAGTCACAGGTAGACAGACCAACTACTTGGTGCAGCCTGGCCTCTCTCAGCTGAGACACACACAAGCAGCACTGATGAAGAGCCACTTGCAAACCCGTCCTCTCACGGCTTGTGAATAGGT
Organism: Mormoops blainvillei; assembly: GCA_004026545.1. Lineage (NCBI taxonomy): Eukaryota > Metazoa > Chordata > Mammalia > Chiroptera > Mormoopidae > Mormoops > Mormoops blainvillei. The sequence continues at coordinate 197,699 of PVJD01001068.1, forward strand.
TAAGTTTCCTTCATGATTACTAATTTCATATGACTTCACGGAATGATTGCATATGTATGTATTATTTATTATGCAAATCTAGCATTATATATTATTTAAAGCCATATTAACAGCATGTATTATTTATGATGGAACTATATTAATATATGTTATTTGAAGTAACTTTGGCTTGGGTGTTTTTGGTTTTCTTTTTTTCCTGTGGAAGTTAGTATTCCACCTCAGAATCAACGCAGCCCTCTCATCAGGGACATTGCCATCAAATTCCCTGTCAGCACAGCTTCTGCATAGCCCTTGTCTGCTAAATGACTCTAATGGTAAGGGGCGAAGCCTACAGGGCTCGCTGACTGCCTACGGTCTTGGCTAGGTCATGCCACTCATTTGAAAAACTGTGAATCAGGTGCTTTGCCATTTGGATTCCACCTCTTTCGACAGCAACTCCCATTCCCAGAACATCATCCGTTCCTGTTCTGGGGGAAAGTGACAAGGTAAATGTGAGAAACGGAGCCACATAAAAGTATGTACTTGGCTGCCAGACACAAAAAACCTGAAAAACAGTGGCTAAATATCAGGTATGCATATTATTTCACCTAACAGGAAGTCCAAAGGCAGGTGAGCGCAAGGATGGTTCTGTGGTCCAACATGGGGTCAGCCTCTACGATTTTCCTGTCCTTCCTTTCTGTGTTTGACAATATTACTCTAGATTGTTGCCACATAGATACAAACTGGTTGACACAGATTCAAGCATCAAATCCTCTCTTAAAATCTTCTAAGAACAGAATGAAGAGGAGGCTCAGAAAAAAGGGCTTTGTTCTATCTTCAGCTCCCTGTTTAATTTGGGAGAAAATCTTTTCTAGAAATCCCCCAGTAGACTGAGGCCCATCCCATAACTTCACTGCAAAGAGTAGTAGAGACCAGGAACTAATGACAGAATTTGCTTGACTGTGGCTGCCCTGTGGCTACCTGCAGAAAGGTAAAGCATTTGCCAATATGCTCTCCTTCTGTTGTCCTCCCCAGCATCAGCCTCTGGCCTTAGCTTCTCTGATGAACATTTTGACCTCACCTTGAGGGTCACTGATTAAAGAGCCAGAAGCACGACCAAGGTCCCAAGGTCCCGGACTCGGCCAAAGCAGGAGCTGGCCCACAGGGGCTGCTGAGAAGGGTCAGCTTCAGTGTTCCAAGCTCTCCTTTGATGCTTCTGGTTTTTATGACCAGAAAAGGATCTGTGTGGGCTTGTCCGATGGGTGGGAGAAGAGGAAGAACAGATGGTTGGTTGCTCTTCAAAAAGCAAAACACAGAAAGCACGCAAAAACACAACCATCTCAGCTGCTCTTCTCCGCACTGCTAAAGCCAAAGACCTTAGCAAGACCACCTCCAGTCCCTGCAGGCAGTGATGGCCCTGACTCATTTCCCCTGATTAGAAAACTGAAGTATTTTTTCCTCTCCTGCTTCCCCACTCACTTAAAAGCAGATGAATGTATCACCTGCGGTGCCCCATGCCCAGCCATTCCGGCCCCCTGGGGGTCTCCATCAAGAGGCTGGATCCACAGGATACGTCTGAGAGTTGTCGTCTACTTGTTGTGCAGCACACAGCCAATCTTCACGGGAGGCCGCTCATTCTTACCTTACAATGGCTCTGAGAGTTTTGTGGTGGGGGATGAGGGTAGCCCAGGCACAGAAGCCATGAACCGAGCTTCTAGCCAATGACAGAGAACAGGATAAGCGGGTGAAGGCCACTGCTTGAAGTCAGGACTTACTCGGCCTCTCTGCTGTCAGAGGAAGCAACTGAGAAAGGTCTTGCTCTGGAGGAGGAAACAGGTGTCCCTTGTGGAAAAGATGGCCCTGCTCTGGAAAGTTCTCCATTATTTCTCCGTGGGTGATTATTTCTTCAGGACAACCCATCAAGTGGTTTAGACGCAATTACCCCACACAGCTGAGACTCCCCTACTTTCCTTTCCACGCAGGAAGGCAAATTGTTGGGTAAGAGAATGGGAGCTACATTATTTTAGATTTAACTTTGAATCCACGTACATGTATTAAAATTCAATCATTTTCCACCTTTGGTACTTATTTGCTACACATAATTTGCAAAACAACTTCTGAGAGTGAGTTATGAGAGTGTGATTAAGACTCTGTGATTAGAATGAGGTGGGGGTGGGGTTGAGAATCATGTGTGTTTAAAGACTGTAAAGAAGAACGTTTCTAGTTCTCCTTCCTTTCCACCCTCACCCATAGTCTTTGGTCCAGGTTGCTGCTCCAGAGATGTAGAAAGTCCAGGAAAAGGACCAAGAGAAATCTTTGCTTCCGATTTGGAAAACACAAGTATAGGATGCTTTAAAAAGCTAAAAATTGGTGTTGAAGAAAACAGTGATTATTAAATTTGTCATTTAACTGGGTATTATGTCATGTAATCTAATTGCGTAATATTTTTGGAATCTTTAGAAAGAACGGGGAAAGAGCTGTTAGCATCCTTTAAAAAAAAAAGTTTCACAAGGAATTATCCGATATTTCTCTACACTAATTATGGCAATGGTTTCATTAGGTTCTACCTAGAGAAGATGTTTCCCTAAACCAAACAGACAGCATCCCTTTGGGAGACATTTATATATATAATATGAATTTTGAAACTTCAAGCATCAGATAAATAATGCAAATTATTTAAACGGTCTCATTATTTGATGGCAGAATGACTCAGACTCAAATCAGAAAATAGTCAAGTAGAAAAAATCCAGATGGGCCTAAAAGGAGTGGTGGAAGAATCTGGCTGCTAATCATCCCTAATTTACCTCCTACTCCTCTTGGAGTAAAAAGAAGAATCTGAAGCTCTAATAGTGCTGTGAATGAGTGAAAAATAAATTCTGGAAACGAGATTAGCATGACTCAGAGCAGAACAGTCTGGAAGACCGGACTGGCCTGGCACATACTCCAGGCTGACCCCATTACCAGCAGAAGAGAGCCGAAGCTGCCCACACAGCTTCAGTGTGCGTGGAGCAAGATCAACAGGCTGGAAGCCCACAGACAAGCAACAAAGAGCCAGGACAGACACAGGAGGGGACAGACCTGGGCATAGACCTGGGCATACACCTGGATGCTGAGAGTTAGAGCAGGGGACGGTCTGAAGTCAACTGGGCAGCCCAGTGTAGTGGCACAGGTGCCAGAGGTTGGAAAATCGTTAGGAGTGATAGAGCAAGCAGAATTAGAGACTACGCTGTGTTTTCACTCATACGCATGTCTGTCTGTGTGCACCCACCCAGTGAACGCCTTGAGAACAGGGCAGTCTCTTACTCTGTCTATATCCCCAGCACCTACAGTAGTGCCAGACAATAACAGGTACTCAGTGCTTTGAAATGGAAAATGTGGTAGTTAGTTCAGATGGGTAAGTCAGGAAAGATATGGATGCAGATGTCAAGTGAAACACAGTGGTCAGATGCAGGTGTCAAATCAAACACAATGAACTGGCTTTGGTGGGCGAGCTAGGAATCAGAGGGAACAGAAGCGTTGCAGGCAGCGGGATTAGACATCCTGTCAGCAGGTCCAGACAGCCACGACTGGCTCTGGCAACAAGGAGCTCTCAATTTTTAGCTATTTTTTAAGCAAGAAACACTATAGCACAGTGTTGAAGGGGACAGGGCCAGGGTCAGAGTCCCTGGGCTCATGTCCCTGCCTGTTGCTTACTAACTATGACACTGTGGGCCACTTTCATCAGTTCTCTCAATGCCTAATTTCTTCATCTGTAAGATGAGAATAATAATATTTAGCGTAAAGTATTGTAAGGACTAAATGAGTGATTATACATTAGGTATGTAGAGCAGAGCCTGGGATATAGCAAGTAACTGATAAATATTAGCGATTGCTGTTATTAATTATCTTTCATCTCCATCCAGAAAGTTTCTGTGTGCTTTGTGCCAGCATAGAATTAGTCCCAGGACTTAGACTACCCAGGGCTCAGTTGGAAAAGTAAGCCGACCTGCCTCTTAAGTGTCTGTCCTTCACTGGCACGTGCATACTTCAAGACATCACCTTTTTTTGCATATGGTCTTTTTTCGCAATAGTCCTTCTGACTCTACCTGTAGTCTCAGCCTCATCCAGCCAGAAGTGATCATTCTAAATGCAAACCTAATCAGGCCATCTCACTTGCCAGCCTAGTATCCTTCATGATTTCCATTTGTCCTCAAGATCCTTTGGGTTTCCATCCCTGAAAGGGATTGGAGAGTTCCTTGGAGAAATAGCTGACTCTAGGACTGCGTAGGAAATATATAGAAAGAACCTAGAATATCTTGTTGTGCCAACAAGTAAGGAAGTACCCAAATGAACGAAAAAGCCTATAGTGATAGGGGCTGTCAAAGGGACCCAGGAACCAGCTTAAAAGATCTCCAAATGGCCAAAGCTGGAACAATTTAGACAACAAAATAAATAAAATAGCATTAGATTATAACTCAAAGTATAAAATAAATATCCATGAGTTCATATTAATGTAAGTAATGATTGAATAAATAAATGGTGGAAAAGAGGCAAATTTCCCCTGCAGAATTCCAGATAAATTATGTAGCTGCCTCGCCTTTGAGGTGGGAGTGTAACTCCCCACTCCTTAAGGGCAGGCTGTGCATGGTGACTGTCCTCCGAAGCAGATAGTACGGTAAGTGGGGGAAAGAGTGGCCTTATGGTGGAGAAACCTGACAAACACTGTCTCAGCCAGGCCATCAAGGTCAGCTTCCACAGAGTAACTCAGGCGATAACAGTCATAGGTTAAATAGTGTGTACTTGTGATATAATGTGATAACAGCGTACCTTCCTCTAGAGTCTTTCTTCTAAAACTCATAACTCCAGTCTAATTATGAGAAAAAACACCAGGAAAACCCTGTGGAGGGACATTCTGACCAACGCTTCTCAAAACTGTCAAGGCCATCAAAAACAAGGAAGTCTGAGAAACTGTCGCAGCCAAAAGGAGTCTAAGGAGACATGACAACTAAACATTATGTGGGAGCCTGGATGGGATCCTGGGGCATAAAAAAGAACATCAGGTAAAAAATAAAGAAGTCTGAATAAAATACAGGGGTGGGCAAAAGTAGGTTTACAGTGGTTCATATGGAAAAATATAGCCCTAGCCTGAGCGGCTCAGTGGATTGAGCACCGGACTGGGAAGCGAGGGGTCACTGGTTTTATTCCCAGTCAGGACACATGTCTGGGTTGCAGACCAGGTCCCCAATGGGGGGCATGTGAGAGGCAACCACACGCTGACGTTTCTCTCCCTCTCTTTCTCCCTCCCTTCCCCTCTCTCTAAAAGTAAATAAATAAACCTATTTAAAAAAGAATAAATAATAATACAAGAATAAACTCTGTTTTGCATGCTCACAAACTGTGTGCCAGCTTTTGCCCACCCTTATATTTAGTTAATAACAATATTTCATGTTGGTTTGTCAGTTGTGACAAATGTGCCATACTGGTTTGAGATGTTAATAGGAGACAAAACAAACAAAAAACCAAACTCATAGACACAGGCAACTGAATGGCGTTTACCAGAGTGGAAAGGATGAGGAGGGGATGAAGGGGGTAAAGGAGATGGAATTTAAATACAAAAGAGAAGAGACCTCAGGCAGCGAACACAGGATAGAGCGTAAGATGTTGCATAATAAAGTTGTACACCTGAAATTTATAGAATGTTATTAACCAGTGAATTTCATAGAATAATAATGATGAGTTAAAACTTAAAGATGAAATAAAAAGAAAGAATAATAACAGGAGAAACTGAATGTGGGATTTATACATGGGAACTATCTGTTTATTTTCAAAATTTTCCAGTAAGTCTAAAACTGCACAAAAAATTAAAGTTCATTAAAATGAAAGAAAGTACATAGAGGAGAAGCAAGAGACAAATTTTACCCATTCCAGAATTCTGGTAGACTCAGTTACCGTCAGACCAAACACATTCCCAAACCCGCAGCAACCTCTCCCCTACCTGAAGGCACTCCCGGACTCTGAGCTCTTCAGGCAGATGACCTGGCGATTACCCCGCTCTCTCCGGTTAGAACTCAGACAGCACCCAGATTCTCTGACCCATTGTATACAGACAGCAGGTCACAGAGTCTGTGGATGACTTGGGCTCTGGAATGAGGCCAACCAATGCTACCATGAACTTGGGCAAATTCCTGACCCTCTCTGAACCTGGTCCCTCACCTATAAAACGATAAAGTAATAAATACTTAGGGCATAGAATTGTTGAGATAACTGAAAGAGATAATGTATGAAAATGCTTAATACAGTACCTAGCAGGTAATGATTACAGAGTGTTATCTCATTCTGCCCAGACCTACATACGAGAGCCCAGTGTGTAGACTACATGCAGGAAAAACAGAGTTGGTGGCTGCTCTCTCGAAGTTTCTCGTCAAAACTAGAGTGTACAGATCCAGCTGTGCTTACAGGCTATGTCAGACAGTGACATATTGTCCCAGTGGCCGGGCTGGAGCTAGTTGAGGAGCCCAGGCTGCGGTTTGTTGTGGAACCGCTTTCAGAGGCTGAGTGTTTGGAGAGGAGGCCATGCTCAGGCCTAATGCACACCCCAGGAGAACTCACTTGGCCGTTCCCTGGCTGGGTTGATTTCCATGGGATCAGGAAGCTCTGGTTTAATATGCCCCAGCCAGTTTTCAGCCTACACAATGGTTACAGTCAGGTCCAAACCAGCCTGAGCAGAATTTGCCAGTGAAATGCCATGAGACCGCAGAGCCAGTTCTTTATTACTTCCTATATCTAAACATACAACAAGTACAGTTTTACCAACAACCAGCCGTGTTTTTGTAATTTTAACACAAATAGCAACTGAGTGTTGTCTGGTGTGATGTGTTCTCATTATTTTGAGATCACCCTGCTGACTGAGCTAATTCCCTCCTCTCCACTGATGTTGACCAAGGTTCTCCTTGATAACCGTTTGGCTATTTGAGCAGGTAGATGCCAGGGGAAGAGGCGGCAGTTGCTGGCATCACTGTCCTTCCTTTGTGAGGACCCGAGGACAGTTCCCGGTCTCCATCCAGCTGGGCAATTTCCCGGCAGAGCAGAGAAGCTCCTAGAATACTGGCTCTTGCAACCAGGCATTTGGCCCCTGCGGGCCCCTGCTTGTGCTCCTGCTCCCTCGAGCCAGGCTCTCAGAAACGTGCACAGTGGAAGAGCGCCCAGGATGGTCGGGCCGAGGCCAAGCCGCCCTGGGCGGTGCTGTATAGTCCTGCCTTCTTCTAGAGTCTTGGCACATGGTTATTTCTTTCTAATTAAAAATTACATGTTCAGTAGGCACAGAAGACAGTTCCTTTTAATACAACATCAACCAGTCTCTATTGTGAGCGCACTGTGTCTAGCATCACGGTAGGGGCTCAGGTTGTCCCCGGAGCAGGTCGTTTATAATACATGTTTTGTTTTTCCTTTTAGCACTATATTTCCTGTTTTAGGTGCCTCGCAATTTTCACGATAGGTTTAACATTTTATATTTTAAAGTTTTCTTTGTTTCTCCTTCATTGTATTTCTTTTATAGTATAAGTTAGATCTATGTTCATACTGGAGGAATTAAATAATGAATTAAACAGTTGTATGATCAATTCAATCTAAGTACAATAATAATTTGGGTCCTTCTGGGTAAATGAAAGTTTCTAGTAAAAATTTCCCATTCACTCCACTCCATTATAAATAGTTGATTAATTCTATTCTCAACCATGAGGGGAAAAGGGACTTAAATATTTATTGAGCACCCACTATGTGCCAGTCATTAAAAATTTGCAATTTCCTTGGTTTTCAGGTAGTTAATTTTCATGTTTCCCTGAAAACATGCACAATAATACACAAGAACAAAACACCCAATAGGCGCAGTCATATGTGGCCTTCGTGAGGCCAGTATTTTCATGCTGAGTGTAGCATTTTCATATATTAGCTGCTCAGTAAGAGTTTTGAATTGAGTGTGTAATCTCAATTTAAAATCTTTATATCTACTCATCTCCATGTACCATCATGTAATGAAATCTTGTGAATAAAAGGTAAGCTAATACTAAAATTATTCAACATGCATACAAGTATTTTGGAATGATTTCTGATATTTACATCTGTCTTTGCTCAATATTTGGATGTCTTGATAAGAAAACAAGAATTAAACAAATATTTGAGGTACTTAAAGGATCAGGTGACAGGTTAACTCACTTTAAATATTATTTTGACTTCAAAAAAATCCAACTGCAAGAGTGAAAATCCAATGCCAGCAAAAGTTCTGTCTGTATAAGAGTGCACAATCAACTCCAAGTGTATCCCCCTTGCAAAGTCGGCCACACTTGCTGATTACACACTGTGGCCTCAGGTCACCTGACATCATATACGTGGGAGAAAATGAAGCATTCGGCCATTCTACCAAAATGGATTTGTTGAAAATCCACTGCATGTGTACCTATAAAGTATGACCTGGGGAATAAAAAGGATTACTAAGACAGGCTCCCTCTCTTTTTTGTGATAATACTGGCATAGTTAAAATGAATATAAAAGAATGTAAAAGTAGAGTCCAATTCAACTTAATAAAAATTTTTCTTTACATACACATATCTGATTGAAACCATTAAAAACTTAATTGGACAAATACTTTTTGAACACTGACTATGTACAGGGCTTAGGGAGTCCTTTCCTGTCCCTCTTGGAACCCCTGCTCCTACAAAATGCCTGGCAATCAGTAGGTAAACAGTGTACTATTAGTGAATGAATGAATAAATTTTACTGCATTGAGAAAAGCTTACATGGGAGTAAAATGTACATAAAGAATGATAATATTTAGTATCACAGGGTTATGAAAATTTAGAAGTGGAGGAGATACTAAACTGAAAATTAGGAATATAGGCTCAGTGACATATAATGTAATTTGAGTGAGTTTTAGGGAAGGGGGAAAGGGGTTCTGCAGTGGGGTTATGAGGTAAATTTTGGTATATAGTGGAGGACTTCTTAGGCAATGAGGAGCCCCAGTGGGATTTTCAAAAAACAGATCTAACTAATTGAGATATCTAATGTTAAGAATGAGCTGGAAAGTTTGTCAAATGGATTGGAGTAGGCAGAAAATAGAGATAGATTGTTCAGGAGTATCTACTGTAATTGTTCAGACAATAGGAAATAAGAGATTGAACTAGAATGGACGGTAGGATGGGGAAAAGAAGTAATTTTTCAAATCTATAACAAAAGTAAGCTCTTTGCTCTCTAAAAGTTTCTGGTCAAAGCTGGTTATAGGTTTTGTCTACTGAAAGTATGGGTACGAGGGAGATGAGGATAAATCCAAATTTGAGGCTGAGAATGAAGAGGTTTCTTTATATAACTTTTATGTGGAATTGGGGAGGGGCCCAGGAAGGGATGAAGTCTTTCAATTTTCTGTTAAAGATTAGGAACGTATAGTAATATAATATGAAAGGGGGTTTCACTCTGAGCTGGAGAAGCCGGAGATAGTGTGGGTTTGGGACATGAGCTGAGCTGGACAGAAAGACAAGAATGTTATTGCTCAGAACATGCCCATTCAATTGTTGTTCTGTTATCATTGAGCTTATTGAAGCAATTATTGAGATGTTAGATCTATGCAATGCCAAACACTGTAATATTTTATAACAACCCGATAAATGACAAGGATTTTATTTATTTTGTTTTGTTTTATTTTTAATCCAGGGGTTTGAGATCATGTAGTAGCAGCTTCAGCATTTGGCTTTTTCTTTCATATTAAGGTTTTCAGTCTCTTAGAAGATCCATTCAAGCAAGAGATATTAAATGCCATCAATTTAGCCAGGATCTCATATAGAGACCATAAATTACACAAGGATATGAATTTGGAAAATGTTATCTTTCAAGTAAAATTTTTGTTTAGCCTATCAGGAAAATTAAGATCTCCTATAAAACAAAAGACAATAAAAATCATTTTGTTCATTTTGGAAGTGACTTAGCAAGAATTCTAAATTATTTCTAGTTAAGAGAAACATCTTAATAAAGCAAAAGAAATGAATGAAAGAATAATAAAATAAGAAGACAGTGAATCTGCTATTTCATTCCAACATTGATAAATGGTCAGTTCTGGGAAAAATCAAAGCTGTTTTGTATCAACAAGATCAATTTTGACAACATACCATCATTGAGGTTAACAGCAACATGTCATGGCTGACTTTTAAATTGTATTTTGTTTAATATTATAGATATAAATGTTACCATTTTGGTCACAGATCACTTTGAGGATCTGTTGAAAACTTTATTCACTGTCCTCAGGAGAATGTACAACTTCAAGTAGAAAAAGAATGTTACATAAATGAACTCTAAGTTAGCATTGTCTGCTACCCATTCCACTCCTGCAAGTCGCAACTCTTAAGTTTTTATCTGCAGTTGCTAGATGAATATAAAGGTGGGTCTGAGGGATTATCACTCCGGTGTTACTTGGTTCTTGGCTAACTCTGACATTATGATAACAATAATTCTCCTAATCCTACATATTCTTTAAAGACATTTGTGTTCTTTTTTATAAAAACTCTTTGTGAGCCTGAGATGTGAGGTAAATTCCTAATGATCCATAGACACAAACAGAACCTAACTCGATCTGCCAGGGTCCATGTGCAGCAGTGTGCCTGGCCCAGGGCCTGCTATGCCTGACCTCTGCTGAGCTGCCCTGAGGTGGTGGAACAAACTCGAAATAAGCAAGATATCTCCCATTTTTGAGAAAATCACAGTGACATGCATCAGGCAGCATGGTAACTACTAGCCCAAGGTAGTGCACAGTTTCGCTGTTAGGTCACACTACGTCCTTTTCAGTGACATCATATCTTTGTGCACCTGAGATTGGGTAGTTGCTGTGATAAAAAGCAAGTTCTGCATGAAAGTCAGTGTGGAGTAAGAAAATGACAGTGGTGACCTCCCACCGAATTCTAAGATTTAAGGGTTTGAGCAATACCCGGCAAGCACATAGTCCATTAATAAGTAATTATGGTTTATTTAAGAATGAAATAAAAGTGTTATTTTCCTTTCAATTTATATGAATTTTTTTCAAAAGGCTACTGAGTTATTAGGGCATAAATATTTATTGGGGGTTTTTTTTTTGGCCTAACTATTTAATAAATAGAACTAATGGTATTTCTTTTGATATTTCCATGGGCGCCATGAAACATTGCCAACACATTAAGGGCACTGTGAACCAAACACAATTGGGAACAGCTGTCCTAGAGGGGAGCCAACTTGAATAAGATCCAGTCCCTGCCTTCTAGTTGCTCAGAGAGACCCAGGTACTGCTAACCACAATTAAAAGTAAATTAGGGTATTTGTCATAAAAGGAATATAAGCAGAATTCAAAGAGCAAGGGAATCTCTGGTGTCATCCTGTTAGATGCAGAAAAGAGAGAGTTGAGGTGACATAGAAGTTTAGCCTTAAAAAACAAAAAGAGTTTAATAGGCAAGAAAGAGAGGAAGAGCTTACTCTATGAGGGAGTAGCATGAACGATGGCACTGAGGTATAAAATAAACATCTTGTTTGGCTGGAAAGAGGAAGGGCACGGAGAGGCAACAGATAATCTGCTAATTTTTACCATGAACAACAGGAAGATATTAGAAGCTTCCGGGTAAGGCTGTGATCAGAATCAGGTATTAGAAAGCTAAGTATTACAGTGATATGAAAGATGGGTTAAAGACTGGGCTTTAGGGAAAGAAAGTGTTAAAAGATGGCTTAGGTTCCAACTTGGATAAAACCTCTTCTTTGTACAAACCATGGTTTATTAATTTATGTATTGATGTTACCTAGCACAAGCCTGGTAATTTGAGGCATTGAGTAAGTTTTAGAATTTGAAATATCTCATGGTAGCTACGGGGAAATATTCTGCAGTGCAGGATAGAGGTAAAACTTGCTCTGTCAATTTGGGAGTCACCCACCTAGAAATGCGAGAAGGAACTGGTGAAATAAAATTTCTCAGGGAGCAAACACAGATTAAAAAGAGAAGCACCTCAGCAGCCGGTCCCCGGGGAACACTCACCATTGGACCAGAGGAGGAGCTGCCAGCAGAAGAGATGGGGAAGGAGGGCAGGTCACTGACAGCGAGACCCCGAGGCGCACAGCCCCAGGAAACAAAGCTATAATCTATAGCATCAAACAGGGGAAGGCAAGTCCTCCTGGGAAGCGACCAGAGGTGGTAATTAGCAGTATCAGTAGCATTTAGAGGCAGAAGCCAGACTGCAGTGGCGGTGACCAGAGAGGCCCTTTTGGAGAATTTTGGGTTGAACTGGATCAGGAATGGGAGACTTAGGGGAAAAGAATTTTTCGGGAAGATGGTTTTAGAACAGGAGGAATCTAAAGGAAGAATGCAATAAGAGAGGAGTAGAACACAAGCAGGTCCATATACCAAAGAAGGAAGAGATCATTCAAGTTTCCAATGACAGAGGAAGAAGTGGGATTAAAAACATGGTTCCCTTCCTCTCTTTCTTTCTTCCCTTCCCCCCCCATTTCCTTCCTCCTCCCACCCCCTCTCACCCAGAGCCTGAGCAGGGTGAGGACGGTGACCAGGCAGGCGTGGGTGAGCACAGCCTGAGCAGGGCGAGGATGAGTGTGGAGAGGAGGGAATGGAGCAGGGAACTAGAGCCCAAGTACCGTGAGTGGGGAAGGTATCTGTGCAGGAGTAAAAGAGGGTGAGGAGACCATCCGTGTGGGTGGAAGGGCGGCCCAGCATGGGGTGTGGGGCCTAGGGGGTTGACAGGAGGGCTTTCATGTGCTGGGGGAAGCCTGGCAGGGGTGTCAGAGCTGAGCAGGGTGGGGAGGACATGTGCATGTGATGAAGTGGGATGAGGATGGCATGGGAGATTTCTTACACGCCAGAGGATTGATTGAATAAGTAAATATGCAAAGACTAAGGAGATGGAATTGCTCACTGCTGGAGAAGGAAGTTAAAAATATGGAAAGGGAGAAACTATGAACTCTGTGGTTGTGGATTGGAACTGAAGATATTGGTGTAAGTTCATGGATTTCAACATATGTAATTATATACAAAAACAAACAGATACAAGTGCCTCTGTGTTATGAAACACACACACACACACACACACACACACACACACACGCAGATTTCTCTAGCTCTGTCTACAGAGGAGCTGGAAAATCCTAGAAACAGCAACATTTCAGCAGCAATGAACACATGCAGCACAAACTTGGCTTTTATATAGCATTCTTTACTAAAAGAAACCAGGAGAAATGCTGACTGCAGGGCTTGGGGCTGGGAAGTACATGATGAAACCAGCATCTGTTGTGTCAGAAAGCAAGACAGTGCTCACGGGGGGCATGTCAAAAGGACACGGGAGCCAGCCTGAAGTGGCTCCCACTGGCCAAAATGGTGACAGGTTGAAATGAATACAATGCTAATAAAAGGTTATGCCCAGAAAGAAAAACAGATCATGTGTCCGCAGAAATAAATACGTAGATAGATTAACTGATAGAAAGCTTGATGAGGAATGGGATATTTACACAGTTAGAGAGGGCCTCCTACAAAATGCTTACTAACTGCAAAGGAACAGAGGGTAACCGAATAAAGAGAAGCCTGGCTGACACCACTTTAATCAAGCAATCCAAGGGAACATCATTAATAACAGGTCAAATTGAAATCGTGTGCCACCCGGCAGGCGTCAATGAGAGGAACGCAGCACCACTTCTGTGATATTTCTGCTAGAGATGTTTAACTTCAATCTAATCATCGGGAAACATCAGACAAACTCAAATTGAGGGCCATTCTGCAAAATAACCTGCCTATAATCTTCAACATGTCAGAATCTTCAAATGTGTCTTAAAGGTTAAGGAAAGACTAAGGAACTGTTTCAGACTTGAAAGAGACTAAAGAGACACACAACTAAATGTAATGACTGTGTCTAAACTGGGTCTTTGCTGTAAAGGACATTATTGGAACAACTGGTGAAACTTGAATGTGAGTCTAAGGATTAAAGGATACAGTAAATCAATGTAAATTTCCTGATTTTGATGGTTGTGTTTTATTTACCTAAGAGAACGTCCTTGTTTGTAGAAATGCATCTTAAAGTTGGCGATGTGATGTGAGCAGAGCAAGTTTGGCAACTTATTCTCAAACGGTTCAGGAAGAAAGCAGTTATTAGGCCTGTGCTTTCATTTCTTCTATATGTTTGAGATTATTTCAAAATTTAAAAAACTGATTAAAAAATGTGGGGGGTTTTTTTGTTGTTTTTTGTTTTTTTTGCATTTCTACCATTACCATGAGGAGCTTCTCCATGGGTAGCTGGGCCCTTGAATGAACACATGCGGACCAGACAGGAGCCCAACCTGCCATCCCTGCAGCTTGAAGCAGAGCTGTCCAACCAAGCTCAGCCAAAAGCAGTGAAGCCCAGGGACCCACAATTGCAACTTGAATCTTGAGTGGAATGACACAGACTGGAAACTGTGAGCAAAATTCAGCCTAGGCAGAGCATCACACTGCAGAACAGGGTCCCCAAGGGAACTGCAGCATCTTCTAAGATCAACAAACCACTAGCTCCAGTTCTATCATCAGGAAGCCGGAAGATTCAGAAACGGCCACAACCAAGATCCTGCTGCCGCTGCTGCTTCTGGAACCATGTTATCAACTGTAATCTGCACCAGCAGGAAAGAGGCCCCATGCCCTGCTTCTCAGTACCTGCAAACCAAGGTGTGAGCACTGGAGTCTCTATCACGGCCACAGAAAACCAGACCCCTTCATGGCTCTGCTGGACAGCAGAAACTGGAAACTGCAAATCCACAGCCATTGCCTCAATCCTGTCTGCCAAACCTGTGTAAGTGCACCTGGTTGGCCAGGTCTAAGCCACTCTCTCCAAGGAGATCTTGGAAACACAGTTCTGTATACAGAAAGTCAGGCCAGGAGGAGGATGGAATCAATGTTGAGTGTCAGAGCATCATATTCATCAAAGAGGGAAAAGAAGGAAGGAAGGGAAGGAGGGAAGAAGGGAGGGGGTAATAATATATTACAGTTGATTTAGGCTATGAAATACTACATAGTAATGAAATTGAAGAAACTAAGGCTAAGAAAATCATTCTGTATAAATCTCAATATAATAATTTTGTATAAAAAAGGAAGTCATAAAATAATACAAAAAGTTTAATACCATGCATATATGGTTAAAAACACTGCAAAACAATACAACATATTTTTTAAAGAAACACAAATATGTAGTAACATCCTGAAAGCATGCATTAAAATGATAGTGGTTACCTTTTGGCAGGGAGGAATACAAAGAATGAGGTTAGGAGTGTTCCACAGGGTGTCTTGGTTGATGCATAATAGCCCACCCAAAACTTACTGGCTTTAAAGCCACAGCTATGTATTTACTTACAATTCTGTGCGTTGGCAGTTGGGTGGGGCTCAGCTGGGATGGCTCTTCTCTGCTCCATGTGATGTCAGCTATACTCACTCCTCTGCCTTTGGTCAGTTGGTCTGTCAGCTGGGTTATCTGGTCCCTGATGTCCTCACTTACAGATCTGGGTATCAACCCTGATGCCTGGACCTCTCTCTATGAGGTTTCTCTCTGTGTACTCTCTCATCTTCCTGGAGGCTAGTTTGGGCTTTTTCACAAAGGGTGACAGAGGTAGCTGTGAGTCTTCTCTCTTACAGCCAAAGCCTAGAAGCCATATAATGCCACTTCCATCATATCTCATTATCTAAACAAGTCATGGGACCGGCCCAGAGTCAAGGTTTGGAGGAATAAGTTCTTGATGGGAGGAGCTGCAAAGAATTTGCATCTACATTTAATGTACCACTCCAGATCTCCCATTGGGTATATAGATACAGTTATTTATTACCTCATTTCCTGCGCTTGGTTTTTATGTTTGAAATATTTCACAATGTAGAAAAAAGAAATGAACTTAAAATGGTTGCAATGGGCTCATCCCCCCATAGGCACCCCACGGAGACCATGCGGTCGTTATGCTCCTTGGAGCCTCAGAACTGTTCGGGTTTCTGCCCTTTCAGGACCTGATCATCCAGCTGTCTTTTCAGTTCTGGAATAGAATCCACAGACTTCCAAAGTTACACTTTGTGATAAAAAGCAAACTGCATTTGGAGAAAGGTTTCTGGAATAATACTTCATGGCTGAGATGGAGTTGGTGCTACTGGCACGAGCACTGCAGGCATCTGTACATAGCAGTCGATTGTCATGGAGGTCGAGGAGACTTTTGGACTTTAGACTAAAGTCCATAATTAAGATTCAGAGATATAAAAATAGAAGGTGAACTAGGGTGGCCCTGGTGGGAACGACAGAGTGGAGGGTGACGGGGTCCCTTGATGAACAAAGACATAAGGGAAAAGAGAGGGCAGATACAGCACACCAGACTCAACAGCAGGGCCTCATTGTGACATGAGGTTGTGGTTCTTGGCACGTGCAGCTTCTAGTGCTGAAAGTGACCCCAGGCCAGCCAGTGCGTCAGGAAGAGAAGAGCACTTGACAATTGATGTTTGGGGGCCCAAGCAATTATGTTTGGGAATCCCCTAGCATGATGGGAAAGTAGGAGTGTTTTCTTTTTCCATTTGAATGAGAAGTAATGAAATTCTGACATCAAAGCATTTGATGCTTGCCCAGAATCATTAAGAGGGGTGGTGCAAACCTGCCTCCTAAATGGGGAGAGAGCCCACTGCCTCCAAGCAGCTTCTCTGTGAATGCACATGCCTGGTCTAGAGAGTCCACACTCAGGGGCTGATCAGCCAGCTGGCCTGTCTGTGCACACACGTAAGCACAGGCTTGGGTTACCCAGAAGTACATTTTAGGAGGAGGATTTTTCAAAAAGCATCTTCCACTAGTCAAAGAAATGGGGACTGGGTTCATCAAGATCACAGTTTTACTCTTAAGGGTCTTAAGAGATACTGACTCTTAGTGGCTTTAGATGAAGCACTTGTATTTCCTCAGCATTAATGCAACTAACATTCAGCATATCTTTAATTACAAGGAGTTTATGGCTTCTATACAGAACTCATTTCAGATTCTAAGGCCTCAGGAAACTGAAAACGTGTGCAGAATACGCTTTCTTTAAATACTGAATTTAGTCAGATGATTCCAGGGAACAAACTACCCTTCTACCAGTGTTGGGTACTTGTAGGCCATTTCTTCTATTACCTGATGGTTGTGGTGATGACAGTGATGACTACCAGCTGCTTTGGGGGTCTGACACCCTTCCCTCTTCTTCATTATGATCAACCCATGATGAATCCCAAACTCCTCTCTTTTTGGTTAGCTTGTGTTAGTCAGGGTTCTGCAGAGAGACAGAACCAAAAGGATGTTGTATGTGTATGTATACGGATCTTTGTTTATCATAAGGCATTGGCTCGCATGATTATGGAGGCTGAGAAGTACCAAGATCTGCAGTTGGCAAACCGGAGACTCAGAGGAGATAATGTTGTTTAAGTTCCAGTCCGAGTCTGGAGCCCTGAGAACCAGGAGAGCCATTGGTGTAGTGCCACCCTGAAAACCAGCAGGCTCAAGACCCAAGAAGAGCCAGTATTTCAATTCAATTCAAGTTCAAAGTATTGAAAACACTGATGTCCCAGTTTAAGGTAGACAGGCAGAAGAAGCTCCTTCTTACTCACAGGAGGGTCAGCCTGTTTTTTTAATCCTTGCTCGAGGATATTTCCATTGATTTTAGAGAGCGGAGGACGGGGGGAGAGAGAGAGAGAGAGAGAGAGAGAAAGGAAAGAGAGAAAGAACGAGAAAGAGAAAAATTGATGCGAGAGAGAAACATCGATTGGTTGCCTTCTGAATGTACCCCAACCAAAGATTGAGCCTACAACCTAGGTATGTGCCCTGACTGGGAATTGAACCTGCAACCTTTTGGTGCATGGAACAGTGCTCCAACCAACTGAGCCATGCTGCCAGAGTGAGGGTCAGCCTTTTGTTCCATTCAGACCTTCAACTGAATGAATGAGGGCCACCCATCTAAAAACACCCAAACAGACACACACAGAATATTGTTTGACTAAATATCTGGGCCTAGTCAAGTTGATTCATAAAATTAACCACCATGACTTGATTACAATATAGTTTATATACAATTCACAAATTTTAAATGTGCAAGTCAGTGGTTTTTCATAAATGCATAAGGTAGTGTAAGTACCACCACAATGATATGGAACATTTTCATCATCCTAAAATGTTTCCCTGTGCCTTTTGCCATCAATCGCCTGCCACCCGCCCCGCCGACCCCACTGATCTGCCTTCTATCTCTGTAGTTTTGCCTTTTCTAGAATTTCATATAAATGGAATCATACAGGGTGCTGTCTTTTGTTTCTGGCCTTTTCAATTATCATCATATTTTCAAGATTCAGCCACGCTGTTGAGAGTCTCAGTAGTCCATTCCTTTTTATTGCTGAGCAGTATTTCATTATATGGATGTACCACATTTCTTTATCCAGTTACTCACTGGAGGACATTTGGGTTGTTTCTAGTTTTAGGCAATTATTAATAGAACTGATGTTAACATTTGTGTATAGGTTTCTGTGACAACATCAGTTTTTAGTTCTCTCCAGTAAGCACCCAGGAGTGGGATTGCTGGGTCATGAGGAAAATATATGTTTAAGTTTCTAAGAAGCTGACTAACTGCTTTTCAGAGTGGCCATGTCATGTCGCCTTCCTGCCTGCAATGTAGGAGAGTTCTGGTTACTCAGTATATTCTTAATAAGTAATATTTCAGCACAGCAGAGAGAGAGAAATGCAACAGAATGTGGTTGCTCTAGAAACAAACTAAGCTACTTTCACTGGGAGAACTTCAGAGTTTAGATATTTGAGACAAGAGTGAGAAAGAATAAATGATGATAAAGAGGCAATTACAACTTAAAAAGTATAGCGAATACTTGCTAAAACAAAAGAAGTCATAGGCTGTGAAAATGGCCTGTGGCAGAGCATTGGAGGAAAAATAAACAAGCTTTATTCAGTATGCAAGCCAGTGGTTAGGAAAGACAGACTCAATAACTAAAGACAGAAGAAAGCATTTAATACAGGACATTCTTTCTCCTGTTTTTTGTATTATCTTAACTGTAGGGTGCCCTTGTTATTGAGGAGTAATTTATGTTCTTAATATTAGTTACCTGTTAATATACATATGAGGTATACGAGTATGTCTCTATGAGGGTATATAGCAGCATAATACAGCGTTTCTTAAACCTTATATGCATAGAATTTCCTGGGGATCTTTTTAAGTGCATGTTCTCATTCAGCAAGGCCTGAGCTTCTGCGTTTCTAACAAGGTTCTAGGTGAGAATAACACTGTTGGGTTGCTGACTTCAGGCTAGCGGCTGTGAGTGCAGACGCTGGAGCCAGATTGCACAGGTTCAAATCCTACCTTTGTGATTTCTAGCTGTGTAAACCAGGGCACATTTCTTAACCTCTCTACTTCCCAGGGGTGTTGTGAGGATTACATGAGTTCCTGTATGTCGAGCACTTAGACTAGTGCCAGGCACATAGTAGGTGCTATATCATATTCCTCTAGTGTTTGGTAGGTTCCAGTGGACAAGACAGTGGTATATCGAACAGCCTTAAACCACCCTGATTGAGCTCTGCAGAACGTTTAGTTCCTACTACGCTAAGCTTCCATACTCGGGCAACCACCAGTTCCACTAGTGGTGCTCAGTAGGGGGCCCATTCAGAGCCACTAGACTGAGATTGCCTCAGAAAGAGAAAACCCACTAAGAGGATTTCAGAGACAGAGATTGACCATCTAATGTGCCTCACCTGTTGGAAATGTCACCAGGTTAATCCCCATGGGGTGACTGGGACCTCCACACGATAGATATTGCTACATGCAGGACTAGTGCTGGGGTGGTGCTCAGATAGTGCATTTGAAAGTATTTCCAGCCTAACCCAAGGGACCAGGTGATTGCTAAGAGGGCTGCACCCGTGTGCCCTTCTCTGCACCAGAACCGGCAGTCTCTTGGCCAAACCGGCCAATGAACGGGCTTGCTATTGCTGTTTGCATCCTGCCCCTTTCATCTGCCTCCAGCCCCTTGTAGACACCCTAATTGGTCCTCTGGATCCAGCCCTCTAGCCTGTCAGCTCGGCTCTGTGTACAGGCTCGCTTTCATCTCTCTGCTTGCTTGGCATAGTGCTCTATTCTCCGTTTCCTGATGTCAAAACGCAGCTTGTAGAGCTTGGATGATCTTCATACCATTTCTGCGTTGCTGTTAGTGACTGTACTAGAAAAACAGCTGTTCATCGCAATTAGGTTTTGATTGCTAATTAGCAGCTACCTGTCAGGATCAAGCAGCCTCTTCCTGATCTCTTCAGCTATTTCTCATGCAACTGGTACACTTGGTTTCCATGAGAACTATTTAGCTAGATGCCTCCTAAACCAAGGCTGACACCTCTTCTGAGACTTTTGTAACATCTCTCCAGTAAGCTCTGAGGTCCCTTGTCCACTTTCCTGCTCCTTTGCTTCCTTAACTTCATTGTCCAGCTTTTTCCAATGAAAGCCACTCTGCCTCTGTTGCCAGTGGAAGGGAAATCAGGTGATAAACAGGTCCATAAATCGAACTCAAGTTAAGAACCCATGCTTTAAAATTTCATCTTTAGACTTCTGGTTCCCAGCTCTGCATCCAAAGCTCGGAAGTTGCCACTCCATCGTGGCAAGAAGTAAAAATCTGAACAAACTAGAAAGCCAACAACTGGGAGATTTAATTCTTTTCAAACTACTCTTTCTGTCACTTTCAGGGACCAGAGAGGACAGAGACACAGATGCTTCATCTTTTGTTATGATTTACTTTTCTTTGTGATTTCTTCTCAGTGATTTATGCTTAAAGCTGACTTCTCATTCTATCAATACATTTACCTCTAGCTTTTAATAAGTTTAGGTCACCCACTGCAATTTATTTTAGAGTGGCAATTTAACTTTGTTTTTCCAAAGAGTTAACCATCTGTCCCAGCATGATATATTCAACAATGATTCTTTTTCTTACTACTTTTTGATGCCACCTTTAATATATACTAAGTTCACATACATCCTGGGGTCGATTTCTGGGCTATCAAATCCATTACATTGATCTGTCTGCCAATTCTTTTATCAGTAGCACACGGCTTTAATTATTGAAGTTGTGTTATCTGGTAGGGCAAGTTCACTTTCATTAGTCTTTCCTTTCAATATGTTCTCGGCTATTTTTACCTTTTATCTTTAAAATTACCTTGTCATACTCCCCTCTCCCCATCTGTGTTAGATTTTTAATGAGGATTACGTAACTCTATTATTTTGTGAAAGATTGGCATTTCTTTTCCAATGCAGAAACATTATATCAATCCATTTATTCAAGACTTCTTTTATACATCTCAAACTTTTGTAGTGTTCTGAAAATAGATCACATACTTTCCTAGGTATTTTACCTTTTTTTGAAATTATTTTTTTATTACACTTTCTTATTCTCATTTTGAGAGAGATTTGGGGGTGGAATAGAAAGAATACTTGTGAAAAGGCCATTTTTAATAAGAGAATTTGATGTGAATTGGGAGTTTTGGCTCATGGAAGTGGGTGTTTATTTTGGATTTCAATATGTTTGAATTAATGGCAATGCTTGGTGGTTCTTGACTTAAAACCCATAATAACATACTTGCTTCATGCTGAATTTTTACAGTAAAACAAAAATGAATAGTAAAAATTTAATAATAACAGAAATGTAATTTATAGTTAAGTTACCCCTCAATAACCAGGGACAATGAAGTGTATCAAGCATACAATTAAGCAGATCTCTCTTTTTCATTTTTATCCAAGGCCAGTTCACTCAGTGCGTGATTACTGCTAGAATATGTCAGCCTCTTAACAATATTTTTTTAATTTAGTTGATATTCCCAAATGACCTTTCCAATTCTGTATGATGTTTTGCATATTGCTTTTAGTTCACAAAACAGAATGTATTCTTCAGGTAATAAAATCTTATTCTAGTAGTAAAATTCAGCTAGGCATGCGTCAAAGATAAGCTAACATGAAAATGCTGCTTCATAATACTGGAGGATATATAAAACTTGAGGAAAACATTATCTTAGAAGAAAAGTGACTTAAAAAGTTAAGCAACCATAAATGAAAGAAAGAAAGAAAGAAAGAAAGAAAGAAAGAAAGAAAGAAAGAAAGAAAGAGAGAGAGAAAGGAAGAAAGAAATTAAGAAATTTCCAAAGCCAAAAGTATTCATCAAATCTAAAGTATTCTATCAGATGTAAGACACCACCAATAAACACATTATTTTCAGTACTGCAAAGAAAGAAAAACATACTACTAGATAAGCTGTCATGATATAGACTGTAAGACTCATCTCAGTTTTGGAGATTTTAAAATGGTGGGGGTGGGGGAACATGCTTCTTAGAATCGATGATATGTGTTAAAATGCTTTGGACTGTAATTAACAGACACATGATTCAGAAATATGTCAGCTCACATTGCTGAAGGCTGAGAGGAAGTGACAGCATCAGGAAGAGGCCGATCCAGAAGCTCAATATTGTTATTAAGGACCCACTATCCTATCACAAAATCAACTTCACTCTCCAAGGTTGGTCCCTCTTACAGATAAAAAACACAGATGCTAGCAGCAACTGAGCTACAAAATTTTGTGTTCACATTGAGTCAAAGGCAGAGGATTATCTCTAAAAAAGTAAAAAGAAATTTTCTAGATGTCCCTAGGCAACTTCTCATTGTGTTCTCAGCAGGCCCACTCCAAACATAGTCACCCACCCGTCCCCGAACAAACTACACTCTGAGCTGTATTGTCCAGGATGGTGATGACTCGATGTATGGTCACCTACAGAAACTGATGCTGTTGTACACACATCAGGAGTATGGTAGAAAAAGGCTCAAAACTTGCATTATTGAGCTCTCTGGAAAGAGCAGGGCAGGCTTCTCGAGCAGGTTCAAAAGGGCTCAAGAGAGCAGGAAAAGGTGACTGGCCTGGCTTTTACTGTAGTCTGGGGTGGGACCAGTGGGAGAGTTCCTGGGTGCAGGTAGTTCCTTGGTGCCAAAGAAAGGAGCACCCAGGCCTGCTTAGCAGCTTGCACAGACGGAGGGGCCGGGGGGTGGGGGGCTAAAGAGAAAAGGGTGAGACCCAAAAGCTATCAGCAGTCGAACATCAAAATATGAAGTGAGAGTTCTTATTAAGTTTGCCAGAGGTAATTATTTGCACTTAAAATCATTAAAATTAAATAGAAGTTAAAATTGCATTTCTTAGTCACACTGGTACATTTCAAGCACTCAACTACCGTGTGTGGCTGACTTAAAGGACATTTGTGCTGCCCCACCCTAGACAATGTTGTGGGGCGACACTGGCCCGTAGAGCACGTGTCCGCAGGCTACGGCCCACAGGTCGAATCTGACCCAGTGTCTGTTTTTGTGTCGCCTGCTAGCTAAAAACAGTTTTTACATTTTTAAATGGTTGAAAAGAATCAAAGGGAGAATATGTCATGAAGTGAAAATTATATGAAATTAAAATTTTGGTGTCCACAAATAAAGCTCTCTTGGAATTTGGCCATGCTCATTCATTTCCTGGGTTGTCTTTGCCGCTTTCATACTACAGTTGCATGAGTAGTTGCAACAGAGACGGTATGATCATCAAGCCCAAGGTATTTATCATCTGGCCCTTTCCGAGACAGGTTTGCTGACCTTGAGTCTGCAGGAACGGGATGACTCGTAGGCACACCCCTGGGGAGCTGCAGCGGATCAGGCTTCCCTGAATCTCATGGGTGCGTGGAGGCCTGGAAGACACCTGGGCAAACTCGGAGTTCTGCTGGGAAGGGGAAGGCAGAGCTGGATGCTGGGTAGACCACCACCAATGCCCACAACATCTCACAGGAAACGGGCTCTCATTTAAACTTCTGTATGGAACTGAGCTGACGGTCTGCCAAGTGGGTCCCTCTACTCACTAAATGGCATCTCTTGCCATAGCAATGCAACCTTTTCACACCAAGACACAACGCTTAGATCCTGCTTTATGTTTGTGATTTCACTCCAGATCCACCCTTTCTCAGTCCTGGCATAACATTTTATAGTTGTCCATCTTATTTCCTTGCAACTTGTGCTATGCATGTGACACAGAACTTCAGATAATTCCTTGTCACAGCTTTCATCCTCACTTTCTCCCCCCACCCCCTTGCATCTAGTTTTTCTGTCATTCACTTAAATTCCTTACTTTAAAAGACCCCTGTCTAATTAACTTCGGTCAATTTTAAAAAGTAATACCCAAGTAAAAAAGGAATTTTGACATTAGAAATTATTGATCTTTTAATCTGTAGAAATTCTATCACTATCAATTCATAAGTCGACTGAGTTCTCTTTCCTCAAACAAGACGTATATTCTAGAGTACATACTAAACCAGGTGTTGTTAGTGCTACAGGAGCAAATAAGTAAAACACCTTTTCATCTGTTTTGGATATGATGGTTGTGAATACATAGAAAATAGTGTAAGTGAACAAGAACTAAAGGAGTTCTTCTCTCATCTACAGAATTTGAAGTAAGTTTGATTCTAAAATGCCTTAGCTTTAAAAAAAAAATTCTTCCAGTGAGTTTATCAAAGTAGAATGTTGCTGAAATTCAAGTAGATGATTGGTCAGTGAGCTGCTGATGAGAAACCTTGGCCCTGATTTTGTAAATGTTATAACATCACCCTTCCTTCAAACATTAAGAAAGGTGAACTGAGAATGGGGAGGGATTGAGTTAACTGAAAACAGAAGAGGGATGTCAGGTGAGAATATTCCAACTTGCCCAGGAAGAGCTATTGTGATACTGAGGTTGTGAAAGCCTGGAAAAGTCCCATTGTTGCCCTAATTGCTAATTGGTTTTGAATGGAGCAGATTGTGGATTTAAAAATTTGTGTCTCCCCCAAAGCTATTCTCTTCTGAAAAACAAAAGAGGAAAAAGTGTCTTTATTGAAAGCAGTTATAGCTTTTGGCAGAGATGGAGTTTTTTTTTTAAAGGCACGTAGCCCTATTGAAATAGCTCAGCACCTCACCCTCTGCCAACAAGGGTGAGGGGATTTGTAGGTGCTCCTATCGGAAATACCCCTGTGCATCATTGCAGAGAGGGAGGTAGCCGAGTCCCTAAGGAATGGGCTGTAGGAACCAAATGGGACTGAATTTCAGGACAGAGAGAAAATGGAGAGAAGAGACAGAAGCAGGCTTACGTCTGTTCAACTTTCTTTCCTGCTTCTCAGGGTGTATAAAGTTCACCTTCAAGAGGCTAATATGAGAGTAAAAGGCAAGACAAAGAAGTTGTTTGCACAATGCACTCTAGTCATATAGAGAACACAAGGTCGCACCTGTCCACTATAACGCCCTCTGAAGCCAGGCTGGGAAGATTGTCCCCAGCAGCTGCCCCATTATAAGGCCCACCTTTGCGTCCTCAATCACCAGCCATGGCCACCCCAATTATTCCAAAGTCTTCAGTCTGCCTAGAAGAATAGCAATGAAAGGGGTCAGGTGAGGTTTTGTCCTTCCCCTTTCTACCTGAATAGATTTTGTTTGGAGGAAGAAGCCAAGGAGTAGGACTTGAACACTAGGTATCAGCTGAGCATAAAATGTTAATACTTTCCTCACCTCACACATCTGCATCTCCAGTTTACACCTGCTTTTCACTGTATATCTTTTGAAGCTCTTTGAAGACAAAGAAGCCCTCTATCCTTTGCTCAGAAAAGTTCCACATGTAAAGAGGTCCTTTCAAGTGAGTTTTTAATCACACCAAAAACAAGCTTGCCCTTAGTCTCCTGTGTGAGGCTGGCATCCTGCAGGCTACATTGTTCTCAAACTGAAGATGTTATTTCCCAATACCTGAAATTATGTGTCCAGATATCAAGAATAAAAGGGATATGTGGATAACCATATTAAAATCATAACAATACCATTATGTTTTTCAAGGTAGAGTCAGGTTTAGTTCGTCACAATTGGTTTGCAAGATTCCATTTGTTTCTATGTTTAAAATAGTGTCAGGTTGACAAGTCTTTTGTTCCCTCACTATCACATTGGCTTCTATTCTAATCTGTGTGATATCTGGACAATACAGATAAGTTAAACGTGGTTTAATCAATTCTGACTCTTCTGATATTTCTGCATGGATTTCGATGAATCAGAAATGTGTAGCATATTCATGCCTCATCCTGTAGTTATGACAGGTGCAGACTTTGCTTTTCATGTGTTCAGAATGATGCCACAATTCAAAGTGTCCCTTTCATCTGACATACTACTAATTGAATGATTTCCTTTCTTTTGTGAAATAACAGAATAGCCTGTTGGCTTTATGCTTTTGAAATAGGAAATGGGAAATGTGGTTTAGAAAAGCTTCTGTGAAGTGTTATCAAGGGTAAATAAATTCGTAATGACATAATTCACATACTCTTAACACAAGAGAATTTCTGAAGGTTTTATTGACAATAAGGAGAAAAATGGAAAAATATGCAAAATGAAATATGTAGCAAATATAAAAAATTTCAAATCAACATAAGAGGTGGATATTATTATACCTTCAAAGGGAGTATATTTTTCTGTTCTTTATCAGTATGTCTAATTCCAAATTCCTGAACATACTAACACAGCAAAGGTAGAGGCATGGGCAGGCCAGATGGAATCTGGTCTCAAACACAGGGCAGATTTCTGGTTGTCTCATCAAAAGCAAACAGATACTTTCTGTTTCATCTGAGGATGCAAACAGCTGGAGAGAGCATCATGCTCATCCTTATAAAAACAACAACAGCAACAAAACACACACACACACAGACGAACAACAAATTCACATTTGAAATTCTTTCATTTACCCTATCAGAGAGGTAAGGAATGGCAGGTGTCTACGAAGAGAGAGGAGGTGAGAACATTTTCTTACTTCGGACAGATGCGGTTGAATACTGGTAAGAACTTAGCTAAAATTATTAACAAATTTTAAAAATTTTAACAAAATTTTTGAAAACTGACTGTAGGTTAGCAAAGGTTGAGTGTAGATGAGTAATGGGGAGATGATAGAATTGCCAGGGGCTCTAAATTTCACCTATTTTTATGATCTTTTCCATTAACCTCACCATGTGCTCACACAAACAATAATGGTGACAGTTTTGGGAAAGCAGCCCTTGAAGTGCGTGCTCGCAGGAGGTGAAGGGTAGGGCTGTGGGGAAGGGGGCATTCCCTTTGCCCTGATCCTTTCCCCCCACCTCCTTTATGGAACACAAGCCTTATATTGTGGGAAGAAGGGCAGTGTCACCTTAGGCACTGATGAAAACTCACTGCGGCTGGGGAAGAAAACAGAAAATATAAATTTTCTAAACTTGGGGAAAGGGGAGGAGTATTGAGAAAGCAGTGAAAACCTGTGAGACTCAGGGACAAGGGACTACTAAAGTCTGAGATATTATCTAAAGAATACCCCTGTCACTGTCATCAGGCTAACAAGTGTCAAGTAACAATGGGATTTTGCTGGGAGAATTATAAGAGTGTGGTAAGAGACTCCCTCTGAAATGCAGCCAAATAAAAAGGATACCTAATGCTAAGGGTGAGGCATTGATGCTGAGAGAAAAAACCTATACTGAACCAGCCCCATTCAAAACACAAGTTATCACTGGGGAAATTTGAATCCTGTGGTTCATTGTGGGTCATCATCTCAACAATAAAACACAAACACAAACTTTTAGTCAAGATGGAGGCATAGGTAAACACACTTCACCTTCTCATGCAACCACAGAAAGAATTACAACTAGACCTCGAAACAAATAACACCCAGAACCATCAGAAAATTGAGCTGTACAGAAGCCTGACAACCCAGAATTTAAAGAAGCCACATTTGTCCAGATGGGTAGAAGAGGTTGGGAGATGCAGTGTGGCATAGAGAGGTAGTGGCAGAACAGGCGGTCCTACATTCATGGGAGGGATACCTTGGGAGCAAGTGATCCAAGCCCCAGGCCAGACTGCAGAGACCTGAGTTTCAGAGCCAGGAAGATAAAGCCCAATAACTTCTGGCTGTAAAAACCAATGGGGCTTGGGATGGTGGAATAAATTGCCAGATTTTCAGGAGACTCTGCTTAAAGGGCCTGCATGGTATTAAAATGTATGCAGACCTACTCACTCTGGGATTCAGCACCAGGGCAACAGTTGGAAGGCCACCAGGCACACAGGGCAAGTGCCAGACAAACCTCCAGAAGCCCAACAGTGACATTGTCCTCTCCCCAAGTCCTACCCCCACACAGAACCACAAAGCAGTGAAGCAGATTGCCCTGCCCTGGTGATTACTTAAGGCTCCACCCCAAATAATTTACAGGTGCCTTTTCTATAGTAGGTCATGCTACTATAACAGAGAGTCAAAGAAGCTCTGCCTAATACACAAACAAACACAGGGAGGCTGCCAAATTGAGGAGACAAAGAAATATGGCCCAAATGAAAGAACAGAACAAAAACCCAGAAAAAGAACTAAATGAAACAGGTAACTATTCTATAAGATGCATAGTTCAAAACACTGGTTATCAGGATGCTCAAATAACTTTTTGGGTATGGCCACAGCATAAAAAAGACCCAGGAAGAAATGAAGGTATACTAAATGAAATAAAGAAAAAAGTTCTACAAGAAACCAACAGTGGAGGGGATGAAGCTAGGATTCATATCAACGATTTTGAACATAAGGAAGAAATAAGCATTCAACTAGAACAGCAAAAAGAAAAAAGAATTCAAATAATAAGGATAATATAAGGTGCCTCTGGGACATCTCCAAACGTACCAACATCCAAATCATAGAGATGCGAGAAGAGGAAGAGCAAGAAATCGAAAGCTTACTTGAAAAAATAATGAAAGAAAACTTCCCTAATTTGGTAAAAGAAATAGATATACAAGTCCAGGAAGAACAGAGAGTCCCAAACAAGTTGGACCCAAAGAGGAATACACCAAGACACACCATAATTAAAATGCCAATGGTTATAGATAAAGAGAGAATCTTAAAAGCAGAAAGAGAAAAGCAGAGAGTTACCTACAAAGGAGTTCCCATAAGACTATCAGCTGATTTCTCAACAGAGACTTTGTAGGCAAGAAGAGACTGACAAGAAGTATTCAAAGTGATGAAAAGTAAGAACCTACAACCTAGATTATTCTATCCAGCAAAGCTATCATTTAGAATGGAAGGGCAGATAAAGCACTTCCCAGACAAGGTAAAGCTAAAGGAATTCATCATCACCAAGCCATTGTTACATTAAATGTTAAGGGACTTATTTAAGGAAAAGAAGATCAAAAACTATGAACATTAAAATGGCAACAAATTCACGACCATCAACAACTGATTCTAAAAAAACAAACTTAGTAAACAATCAGAACAGGATCAGAACCATAGAGATGGAGATCATTTGGAGGGTCACCAGCTGGGAGGGGGAAGAAGGAGATTAGGGGAAAAGGTACAGGGATTAAGAAGCATAATTGGTAGGTACGGAATAGATGGGGAGATGTTAAGAATAGTGTAGGAAATGGAGAAGCCAGAGAACTTATATGCATGACCCATGGACATAATCTAAGGAGGTAGATTGCTGGAGGAATGAAGATATCGGGTAGAGGGGGGCAAAGAGGGAAAAATTGGGACAACTGCAATAGCATATCAATAAAATATATTTTTAAAAATATTTTAAAAATTGAAAACTAAGAAAAAAATCCCAAACACAGCTCAGCTCCTTACTAGATTGATTCAGAACTCCATAGTAAATGTCTAACATAGGAAAAATATGCCCATTTCCAGCACATAATTATTTATCCCAAGCTCTACTGTTCTTTGCAAGGTGTCCAGCTTTCAACAAAAAATTATGAGGCAAATAAAAAAACAACTGAAAACATAACACTGCAAAGAGACAGAGCAAACCACAGAAACAGATTTAATATGACATAGTGTTGCAACTTTCAGGCAAAGAATTTTAAAATAACTGATTAATATGTTAAAAACTCTAATACAATATGTAAGATAAGATAGGCAATTTCAGCAAAGAGATGAAAACTGTGAGTAAAAGTTACATAGAAATGATTACAACAAGAAGAAAAGCCCACAGTAATAGAGTTAAAGAGCAGTAACTTCAAGAGGCTCCAACACAACAGAGGGAAGAATCAGTGCACTTGAAAATATCTCAGTGTAAATTACAAAAGCATAAATGCAAAGAGTAAAACTAATGGTGAATAAAGAAATAGAACAGGGCATCTAAGAGCTGTGGGAAATCAAATGGCCCAGCATGTGTGTGTCCTTAGGATCCAATAAACAGAAGAGACAAGAAATCACGGCTGAAATTGTCCAAAATCAATGGTAAGTTTCAAGTTTCTGACTTAAGAATTTCAGAGAAGACCAAACAAGATAAATATCACACACACGCACACAGACACACACAGCTCCAACCATATCTGACCCAAACTGCTCAAAACCCAAAGGGGAAAAAAAGACATAGTAAAGACATCTAGAGAAAAAAAAACACATTACAGGTAAAGATGAGAATTACAACAGACTTCTTGTCAGAAACTATGCAATCCAAAAGACAAAGGAGTATCAACAGCACCAGAAGAAAAGAGAAACCCCAAAACTGTCAACTCAGAATTCTACTCCAGGAAAATATATTCTTTAGAAATGAATCAGAAAAAAAGACTTTATCAGGCAAACAAAAACAGATTATTTATTGCCATCATATCTATCTTGTAAGAAGTGTTTTTTAATGTAAATTAATCATTCAGCACCATTAGAAAACTCCCTGCCTGGTTTCAAATTCAGAATGATTTTTTGAAATATATTTTATTGATTATGCTATTACAATTGTCCCATTTTTTTTCTCTCCTTCATTCCCCTCCACCCTGGATACCCCCTCCCACCAGAATTCCCCTCCCTTAGTTCATGTCCATGGGTCATACATATAAGTTCTTTGGCTTCTCCATTTCCAATACTATTCTTAACTTTCTCCAGTCTATTTTGTACCTACCATTTATACTTCTTATTCCCTGTATCTTTTTCCCCATTCTCCACCCTCCCCCTCCCTGCTGATAACCCTCCATGTAACCTCCATTTCTGTGATTCTGTTCCTGTTCTAACTGTTTACTTAGTTTGTTTTTGTTTTTGTGTTTTTAGGTTCAGTTGTTGATAGTTGTGAGTTTGTCATTTTACTGTTCATAGTTTTGATCTTCTTTTTCTTAGATTAGTCCCTTTAATATTTCATTTAATAAGAGCTTGGTGATGATGAACTCCTTTAACTTCACTTTATCTGGGAAGCACTTTATCTCCCCTTCCATTCTAAATGGTAGCTTTGCCTGCTAGAGTATTCTTGGATGCAGGCCTTTGTCTTTCATGACTTTGAATCCTTTCCATCCCCTTCTTGCCTGTGTGGTTTCTTTTGAGAAATCAGCTGAGAGTCTTATGGAAACTCCTTTGTAGGTAACTCTCTCCTTTTCCCTTCTTTTAAGATTCTCTCCTTATCTTTTATCTTGGGTAATGTAATTATGATGTGGCTTGGTGTGTGCTTCCTTGGGTCCAACTTTTTTGGGACTCTCTGAGCTTCCTGGACTTCCTGGAAGTCTTATTTCCTTTGCCAGATTGGGGAAGTTCTACATTATTTTTTCAAATAAGTTTTCAAAGTCTTGTTCTTCCTCTTCTCCTTCTGGCACCCCCATGATTTGGATGTTGGAACATTTAAAGTTGTCCTGGAGGTTCCTAAGCCTCTCCTCATTTTTTTGAATTCTTGTTTCTTCATTCTGTTCTGGTGAAATGTTTATTTCTTCTTGCTGCTCCAAATTGTTGATCTGAGTCCAGGTTTCCTTCCCCTCACTGTTGGTTCCCTGTATATTTTCCTTTATTTCACTTTGCATAGCTTTCCCTTTTTCCTCCATTTTGCAACCATACTCCACCAATTCTGTGAGCATCCAGATTACCAGTGTTTTGAGCTCTGCCTCTGTTAGGCTGGCTATCTCTTCATTGCTTACTTCTATTTTTGGAGCTTTGCACTGCTCTTTCCTTTGGGCCACATTTTTTTTGTCTCGTGTGCCTATTACGTTGAGAGGGGTGGAGCCTTAGGTATTCACCAGGGCAGGGCAACCCACGTCACTAGCTTATGGCACTGTATGCAGGAGAGGGGACTGAGAGGGAACAATACTACTTGCTTGGCTCTTGGACCGCTCTTAGTTGCCCACAAGCAAATTGGGCCCTTCTGGTGCTGATTCCTGGGTGAGTGGGTTTGTATACATTCTAGGACCCTGTGGGTCTCTCAAATGAACTCTCCTGTAAGACTGGAAGTTTTCCTCCTACCACGACCCCACAGGTTTTTCCGGTAGAGGTTTCAAGTCTTCGTTTCCCACACTGGAACTCTAGGTTGTGCAGTCTCACTCACTCCCCAGTTGTTCCTCCTGTTTTAGCCGCATGCAAATGTGGGACCACCTGGTCCACTTGCTGCAGGCTTGCTGCACATCCTCTATTCCCCAGCTGTGGCCCGCCCCTCCTACCTGTCTGGATGAATGTTTCTTTTTTAACTCCTTAGTTGTCAGACTTCCATACAGTTCGATTTTCTGGCAGTTCTGGTTATTTTTTGTTTTTAAATTTGTTGTTGTCCTTCTTCTGGTTGTGCAAAGAGACAAAGTGTTTCTACCTATTCACCAGACAGAAATGTTTTTTTTTAAAGGCCTTAAGGCAGAAGGAAAATATCAGATAAAAAAAAAATAGGTCTACACAAAGTTGAGAACTAAATGCATATTTTCTTACTTTTAACTCTTTTAAAAGATAACAGAATAACTAAGCATAAAATAATTATTGGATTCTCAAAATAAATGCAAAATTTTCTTGACAAAATTCACATCCCTCCATTATTAAAACCTCTCAACCAATTAGGAACAGAGGGGAACTCTCTTAACAAGATAAAAATCATCTACAGCCAAAGTCATATATGGAGACTGAATGCTTTCCCCCGTGAGTGGGCAGAGGCAGGAATTTCTCCTCTCACTTTTTCTCTTTGTATTCAACATTGTTCTAGAAGTCCTAGTCAGAGCAAACATGCAATTTTAAAAAGGCATACATATCGGAAAGAAGAATTAAAAGTCTCTATTGCAAATGACCTAATTACCCATTATAAAATTCCAAAGAATCTACAAAAGAGTTCCTAGAACTAACAGGTCAGTTCAGCAAGGCCACGAGATAGATGGTCCATATGCAACAATTAATTGCATTTTTATTTATAAGTAATGAAAAATTAGAATTTGAATTTAAAAACAATGTCATTTACAATAGCTCCAAGTGCAGGCTACACAGGGTGGGGCAAAGGCAGCTTTAAAGTTGTGAGTACACAAAACACAGACTTTATTCTCATATTATTACTTATTAGTTATTGTATATTTTCCATATGAGCAACTGTAAACCTCCTTTTGCCCCACCCTGTATATCTTGAAAACTATGAAACACCGATGAAAGAAAGCAAAAGAGACCTAAAGAGAAATGGCAACACATGCCGTGTTCATGGATTGACTCGATATTGTTAACATGTCAATTCTCCCCAGATTACCCTAAAGATTCAAAGAAATCTCGGCGAAAATCTCAGAGGAATATTTTATTCTATTGAATAGTTGTTATAATATTTATATGAAAGAAGGAACTGAAAGAGCCAAAACAGTTTTGAAAAAGAAAAAAGGGTAAAGTTGCAGCCATCAGACTAGCTGATTTTTAGGCTTACTGTAAAGCTATAGTAACCCAGAGAGTGAGTTATGGGCAAAAGGGCAGACACACAGATCAATGGAATAAAATAAGATTCCTGAAGTAGACACCCACATATGTGACAATTGGTTTCGGACAAAAGTGCAAAGACAATTCAGGAGGAAACGATAGACTTTTCAATAAATGGTGCTAGATGTCTCTATGCAAAAAATATATATATTACTTTGACCCATACCTTACACCTTTTACAAAACCTAACTCAAAGTGGACCAAAGACCTAAAGATAAAATGTAAATGCATTGCATTCAATATTCTAGACGTCAAGGGAGTGAAATCCAGGTCAGATTACACTTAGTAATGGTAGATTATGCAAAATTTTAAGTTCTTTTACCATTCTGGGATTCTATTCTCTGAGACTCCTCTGAGCACTGATGCACAGAGTATTAAGTCCAAATGAAGAACTTGGTACACAGTAGGTCTCCAACAAATGTTAGCTCCCAAGGGTGCAAGTCTCACAGATCCCTCTCTATTGTCCACTTTCTCCACCAAGTCCACAGCCCTACTTTGCTATGAATTCTCATTCCATTCACTGTACGAAGCAGTAAATGAAAACAGATCTAAAAACATTGCTTTTCTCAGTTGGCTCTTGCTTCTGTCCAATTTTCCCCTTTCTTTTGGGACCCCTTCATTTTGGCCTCTGCCTGATCAGCGTTCATACCACGTTCTGATTAAGTATAAGTTGCAGTTTTCATGAATGCTGAGAGACACTCACTCCCTCTTCCAAATTAATGATGAAGGTATTAATAAGACCATCCCCAACAGCCACCTCTGTGCCTTCCTACAACTAGATACTTCTCAATTTATTAACAACCTTTCTTTGTGATCTCATAGCTAATTTTGCAAATAAAATTTCCTGAGACCTATCAAATCTTTACCAACATAAGATATATTACATCTCTTGCATTTCCCCTTCATCTATTCGTAACTCTGTCAAAAAAGCCATTGTGAAGCATGATTTGTTTCTTTGAAGCCTAAGCCACTTATTGTTCCTGATATTATCACTCTCCTGCCCTACACACACACACGCACACACACACACGTAATTATTATGGCTGGCAGTGATGTTTACAGGGCAATAACTGCCAGTATCTTTTTTTTTCTTTCTCACTTTGAAGATTAGGATATATTTCATATTCACATCAGCCCATTCATCTGGTAATTTTCCTGATTCTACACCAAGTGCTCAGCTTGATTTTCTGTGATTACTCTGTGAATCTTATCAGTGGGCCCATCCTTTGGATCTTGAGGTACATCCCAAGTAACCCGGATCAATGTCAGGGAGGACCCTGCTCCCTCACAATGTCTAGAAGAAGCACTACCCAGGCTTCAAAAGGGAAGCACAAAAATCCTAGGCTCTGACACTGATGGATATATTTTTTTCAGAGAGTTCCCATGGACATACAGGGTTTTTAGAAAATATTAAGAATTACAGAAATCAGTTCAGAAGTTCTGCCTCATTTACAAATGGCCTAAAAGAGAAATTTGGCCATCTTAATCTCCTTGATACTTTTTTGTTTTGATGTCTTCCTTTTTAAAGAAAGAGATTGTTATTTACTGAAAGCTTATGCTAAGCCAGGCATCCCTTTAGTTCTAATTTAGCCTACACAACAATGCTTAATATATATTTTATTATACCCATTTTACAGATGGCATTGTAGAGACTATGTCCTGAGGCCACAGGGCAAGGTTAGATCCGAGACACATATGCAGACTGTGTAATTTCAGAGACCTGTCATTTTTTACAAACCTTTTTGTTCAGATTTTGCAGTAAATCATTTCACAACTGTAGCTAAGTCACTTAACTACTCAGACCCCAGTTGCCCCACTTGTGAAACAGAGGGGTCCGGATAGCTCATCACAAAGTTGTCTACCTGTCCTAACCCTCTGAGAGCCTTGGAGAATCCGAATTCAGGTCAAGAGAAGATATGATTGTATTTCTTTTTTTTTTTTAAGATTTTATTTATTATTAGAGAGGAGAAGGGGAGGAGAAAGAGAGGGAGAGAACCATCGATGTGTGGTTGCCCCTCACGCACCCCGTACTGGGGACCTGACCCACAACCCAGGCATGTGCCCTAGACTGGGAATCGAACCGGTGACCCTCTGCTTCACAGGCAGGCACTCAATCCACTGAGCCACACCAGCCAGGGCTGGTTATATTTCTTAAAGGGAAATATTAATTTTAAAAATAGAAAAATAGAGAGAGAGAGAGCAACAAAAGGTGGGAGGTATTAGCTGAAGTAATACCTCATGCAGATTCTGAAATCTCAACAATAAGAGGCACTTTTGCAAACAGTTTTAGGGTGCGTGAGGAGCTCACATTCTTATATAAGTTGCCTTAGACATCCTGACCAAGAAAAGGAGAGGGGAGAATGCCTAGATTTAGAAGGGCATGAATTCTGAATTGCTGGCTCCAAATCGTGAGTTGCAGTCCTTTACCCAGGGAACCTAGAAGAGACCTCCAAGGGGAGTGTTTGTGCCAGGTCCAACCTTCCGAAGAGCATCATTCTGTGTAGTGATATTTCCAGAGGCCGTCTTCTCTTCCGTCTAACACCACTTTTTCTTCATCCTTTATCCACAGCAGACAGAGTGCCTTTTCACATAATGTGGTACTTTTGATAGGGAGAAAAGTGATCTAAAGGTATGAGAAGTTCCATTACTTGGTTGACTATGTTCTCAACACTCTGCCTCCTTCTTTCCTTCCTGCCTCTCTCCCTCCCTTCCTCTTTTTTAATATTGTATTTTTAATTTATTTCTTCCTTTGTTTTTATTTTTGACACTTTAACGGATGTCCCCATTTTCCCCACTCTGCCCGCCTCCACCCAGCCCTGGCCCCACCCCTTCCCTCTGGCCTTCACCACCCTGTCTTTTTTTAAGCAGGGTTTTGCTTTCAGGAGTTACTGTATTTTAATTTGTAGTTTCTACAAACAGTATCACATTTTAAAGTATTCAGTGGGCACAACTTGACTGAAAAGTTTTCTATATTTCCATGCAGTGAATGCACAAAGCATTTAAGCAAGTGTTCCCTTCTTGGCAGCTTGAATACAATTAAATGGAGGCTAGAGCCCTGTGCATTTTTAGAGGCTAGGTGGGGAATGGAGAAATGCGAGCTAGCTGGTAAAAACTCAAGTCAAAGTACCCCTTCAATCATATCATAAAAATGTATGTATTTTAAAAATTGAGATTCATGTAATTTTCTGACTTGATTGAACTAGAAACTCAGCAAGAGCTTGATTTCCAGCCCATTATCCAGACTAAGGAGGTTTGGATGAGCTTCTGTTAAGTATGCGATTCTTAAGCTCTGAATTCTTCTCATCAACGGGAAAGCCACGTTGCAGACGACAAGCAGAGGAGCTTTTGTGTCCTCTGACTCCCACTGTCTGGACCATCAGCGTGCAGTGCACCACATTCTGATGCACAGTGCCAGCACGGTGCCCTTTCCCAGGACGGTGACTTTGCTTCTCCCTTTAGTTACTTCCCTGGGCTGAGAACATAGAGCGCGAGCAAGTCTAGAATAAAGAATAGCAACCACTACCGCATAACATCATCAGGGATGCAGAATGGCGGTAAAGGTTTTAGAGCCACTTGGAACCTCAGTTTTCCTATTTTTAAAATAGGGGCAATGCCTACTGCTCAAGTGTGGTTAAAAAAAAACTGAGGTGTGTATACACACACACACACACACACACACAGTCACACAAAGTGATTGGCTAGAGAGCGCCGTAAAGTGCCCGAGGCCTCTGGTGTCTATTGGTATTGTTTAGTGAAACATACACTGAGGGTCGGAGGCCTCCTGTCCAGGCAGAACCTGCAGAGACCCCTCCCCCAGCCAGCGCTCCGCTCAGGCAAACAGGCCCGAGGAGCCCCTCGCCACCCCCAGTTCTTGTTAGGCCTCCATGGTGTGCTGCATGGGCTAGAGTGCTTCTCATCTCATTCAGCTCAGCCAGCCTGTTACTCGTGCAGTTTGAGGCGTGGAAGAAACCTTTGCCAACAGAATGAAACAGGAGTTCTAACTTCTTTTTCCCCCAATTTTTGAACACAGATGATCATGAGAACTTAGGTATATGATTTTTCCCCCAGTGTCTCAAAATGCACATACTTCTTTGCTCAAGATCTAAAGGTGATTTGTTCTTTACGAATATGATATTCAAGGTGTCCGTGTTCCATCTGAACACATCTTTAAATTATAACGATGATGCCTTTTGTATAAAAATGTTTTGGGAAGCTGCAACTGTCTGAAGCATGCAGGTAGTTAAAATACGTGTGCGTGTGTGTGTAGCATAAGTTATGCATACTCTTTTTAAAAAATTATAAAATTGAGATATATCAATGGAAACTAAAATGTAAGTGACCTGAAATCTCACTATCCAGGGTTTATTTAATTGTTAATCTTCTAGACTCATTCAGTTGTCTATATATGTGCATCTAAATTAAAAATGCAGACAGCCCGTAATAAAATAAGGCTACATTTTACATACTGATTTTATTCCGCTCAATAATATTGTAACTCTCTTTGCATGTCTATATATACGTATATTTACATCTCCATTCCAAATTACTATAAATACTATAATTTATTTAATCAATATTTTTTATTCGCAGATTGTTTTAGTTTTTTACTCATAAATGTGAATATCTCAGGTTTTACTCAACAGTGAGTACAAATATAATCTCAGTAATACTAGTTCCCCAAATATACTAATTCTAAAGCCCCAGCTTCCATAATTTTCACATTTCTTCCTCCTTACATATTCCCAAGTGTCCACGGGAGTGCTGGTCTGTGTCCGTGGATTGTTCCTGGCTATCATGTGCTTTGATGACCAGCTAAGGCAAGGGGATGGATGTGTCCCAAGCCTGAGAGGTCCATAGGGACACACTTTGGGCCGAAACTTCACTCCTGTTGTTCTATCAGCTCATTACCATGCTCTGAAAATCTGCTGTTCCAAATGTTGGCACAACCACGATACCATTTAGAAGCACATTAATACATACTTCAAAAGTTGATCATCTTTGTTGCTATTACCACCCCCTCTGAGTGAGAAGGAAACTGAATCTTTGCTCTGCTCAGCTGGGGTTCCATAGAGAGTCTGCTCATAGCCTAGTGTGCCCAGCTTTGAGTTGAACACTCTGTCATTCTCACACAGCTTCTTCCCAGAGTGTTCATTGGCACCCATCCCCAGTAGAGGCTAGAATGACCCACTGTTTCAGTACTTTCCCAGTTTTAGCACTGGAAGTCCCGTGTGCCAGGAAACTCCTCAATCCCCAGCAAATGGGATGGTAAATTGCTAGGGGATGGGTTGGTTCAGGGGCTGGTGTCAGTCAACTTGGCCTTGTTTAGAATTACTGCTTCTTTCCAGTGACTAGGCCCTGTGTCTAAATCTCTCTTCTTTTTCCTTTCCGATAAAACTCATTTTAGGTTCCCCCGACCTGGTTTCCACTGGGGCCACAGGCACCAGATGTACCTGTATATGTCTCAAATTAAAAATATATACATATAGTGTTTCAACTATTCATCCTCAAGGAGCCCTTCCGCTCCTCACTTAGCCTTGTGTTTGGCCTCTTATACTGGTAGATGCACATGAACATATCGTGGAAGAGACGTCACCTGACCACACTCACCAGAGCCTCTGGAATCCCATCGCTTTCACCCTACACCCTGACAAGCATCTTCTACTGAGAGGTCTACGCGTGAGTCAGATTGTTTCTTTAGGCTAAATCTCCCAAAATGTAATTGTCTTTTGATTTTTTATACATGTTGCCAGAGTGCCCTCCAGAAGTCTATTCCAATACACTTGGTTGGTGGGGGGGTATTTTTTAAAACCATGCAAATCATGTCTAGGATGAAAAGAAACTCTGACCTGTTTCTAGGACAACAGAGTACATTCCATGCCAGAAGGTCCTTGTCAGAGGGGAAGGGGAGAGGCTGGAAGAGGAGGGCTGAGGCAGAATAGCTCCGGAGTTGCCAGAAAGGACATGAAGCTTTACTAAGCCCTTTGAGCTCAGAGCTTTGTGGTTCTTGGGCAGCCCCTTCTCCTAGAATGTCCACATAGTCCTAGCACAATGTCTCCTCTTTCACTCAGGTCCAAATCCCTGCGGGCTGTACAGGCAGATCCCAGCCAGGGAATCTGCACTTGCAAGGAAAATAGAGGCTGGAAAAGTTCTGCTCTGACTTGCCCTTGTGTCTTCGTAGATTTCCACAGAATCTGTGACTGTATGCTCCCGGGAAATAAAAATGATGAGAAACCCAGACACAGGTCACCATTAGCCAAAAGAAGCTGTTGCCTAGCTAGTCGGACAGCAACCTGAGGTGGTGTAGGGGATACAGCCTTGGACAGAGTTGCAGAAGCCATGTGGGAGACAGATCAGGATTACTGACAGGGCTTTGGGCACCAGGCAAGCCCTGGTTAACAAGACTGCTAGCTGCCTGGGCCAGCCTCCTAGTGAAGGGATGGCTTGGTAGCTGCTGGAGTCAGGCAGGGACAGTGAAACCTGGGAGACTGGTGCATATCAACTGATTTTATCCCATAAAGTACATTTGACACATATTCTGGGGCCCCCCCCAAAAAAACACAGCAGATGTGTGCCAAGGCCATGTCCACTTCTATTCTGTTTAAAACCCAAGTAAAGAAAATGTAAAGCATTCAAAATAAGGAGGATGCCATGTTTGTGTGAACAACTTATAATTCTCCTCACGCAAAATTTCCTGGCAGTGATATGCTCCTCACTGGGCACTATGCGAAGCAAACCAACATTATCGTTAGATCTGATTTAAATGCTGAGAGTACTAACTAGACACACATTTACATGATTAACCATCCAAACTAACTAATAAAAGACCCAAGTCCCTCAACAGCCCTGCAGAGTCCAGGGCAGGCAGATGGTCCTGATCTTAGTCTGAGGTGGCCAAGAGTCTCCAATCAGAAAGAGGCTTCCAGGCTGTTCCTACTTTGCTCATCTAA
The DNA here is from genome assembly GCA_004026545.1 of Mormoops blainvillei. Taxonomy (NCBI): domain Eukaryota; kingdom Metazoa; phylum Chordata; class Mammalia; order Chiroptera; family Mormoopidae; genus Mormoops; species Mormoops blainvillei. Next base: position 238,319 of record PVJD01001068.1, read on the forward strand.
GGCGTTCAAGTTCACCCCGAGCTTCCCGAACTTGAATGAGAAACACAGGATCAAACATTCTCTGCAATGAAGATCACAGCTGAGACAATGTTTTCATTTGGGTGCTAAACCCTCCCGTGTTTCCTAGAGGGAAGACTGCCAGCAGGACTCAGGGGAAACTTGGCTTCCAGTCCCAGTATGTCAATGGCCCACTTGTGTAACCATAAGCAAGTTGCTTCTCCTTTCTGAGCATTAGTGTTATGGCCTTTAAAATGAAAGGTTTGAACTATATTGTTTCCTAAGATCTTTTCACCTCTAATATCATCAGCAAAATAGCACTCGCCAAATAAATAACCCATATCTCTTTTGAGCTGAGGGAAAGTTAATTTTAAAACCATTGGTTGACTTTCTGCGGCCATCATCAGGAAAGCCCATGCTAAAATTCAAGTCTGCTTCTTTGTCCTCCATTGCTTCCCTATTGCCCTGCGTGGTCTCAGGCAACGGCAATTTTCCAAGACCCATGGGCACGTACAAAACCAACTCTTATAATGGCACTAGCCAAAGAAAGTGCAGTCTTGCTCCTTTTGTGCCATTCTTTGGGTTTCTCTGGCTTCTTGGAAGGCAAATTAAATGACCCTTTACCACCTTCATTTCCACACTCTGTATTTTATGCTTTCCTGAAGTAGCTCTCATCTGGAATACAGATTTTACATAGACAGATACTGACTCCAACCACCTCCATGCTCCAACGAGATGAACATCTGAAAGAAATATTCATATTTGTTATAACATTATCTCCTGGTTTCCAATGTGGATGTTGAGAAGTCAGCTGTCAATTTAACATGACAGTAACCTATCTTTTCTCTGGCTACTTTAAGATTTCCCCTTTATATTTTATGTCCTAAAATTTCACTATACTGTGTCTAAGAGTGGATTTCTTTTCATTTATCCTGCTTGGAATTCCTTTGGCTCCTAGGATCTATGACTTCATTCCTTTCATCAAATATGGGAAGTGCTCAGCCATTCTCTCTTTGCATATTGCCTGTCCTGCATTTTCTCTATTATCTCCTGAAATGATGACTAGTCTATGTCAAAATTCCTTACTCTATTCTCCATAACTCTTCATGTTTCATTCATAGTTTTTCATTCCTTTGTCTTTCTATGCTATGTTTTGGGTGATTTGCAGGTCTAACTTCTAGGTAATTCTTTTTTTCAGCTGTATTTAAACACAGAATTTTGTACTGTCCAGAAAATTTATTTAAAGTATTAAAATGTTTATTTCTAGAAGTATTTTTGGTTCTTTCTCAAGTGTGCTTTGTCATATGTTCAGAACCCTCTTTTATTTCTTTAAAAATGCTGTTTTATATTATTATTTTTTACTTGTTATAGTTAATATCTAAAATTCTGATATCTGCATGTTTTATGGGATTCATTCATTATTTTCTATTGTTTTTTGCTCACTTTTTCCTGTTTCCTTATGTTTTTAGCGATTCTTTTATCATCTCATATTCCCTGAGGTTTATGTTATTCAAAGAGGGGCCTTATCCACATGAGATTAGTTTTAACCAAATTTTTTATTTGGGGTTTTTACATCATTGAGATAGTATAAATTTTTGTCCAAATTCCCAAAGCTAAGGCTCAGGCAGACAAATGTCCCTCCGTGGGGCAGGTCCCCCTACCAACAGAGCAGCTATTTAGGGGTAACCGTTTGTTTAAATCCCCAGGCTTTGTCTCTGGTTCCCCATGGATGTGGCTCGAGGATACCACCACTATCATTGTGTTCGGGGCAAATGCTAGTTGTTCTGGTTTTAAAACGAGGCCTGTCCAGAAAGTATCCAGCCGTGTACTATGGAAAATAGAGGCATTTATTGAAGATGATGCAAGATACAAGAAATCTTGTACATGAGACAATAACACTCCTGTCCCCTTCAAAGTAGGCACTTTGAGACCTCACACAGTTCTCCCAGCATCTCTTCCACTGTTCAAAACACTCTGCAAAAACCTTTGTTGGAATCTCCATCAGCTGCCCCATTGTATTTTTCTGAATCTTGACGGTCTGAAATATCCTCCCTTTCAAAGGTGATTTTAATTTTGGGAAAAGCCAGAAGTCACAAGTTGCCAAATCTGGGCTGTAGAGGGGCTGAGTCACCTGGGTAGCTGATATTTATTGCTCGCAGCCCGTACACGTTCCACGTCCTCAGGTGTTCTGCTTGTTGCAGGCCTTCCAGAATGAGGATCACTTTCAACAGATTCTCAACCATCTGTGAAGCAGTTGTCCCACACTTTTATTTGCACTGCACTCATTGCATCATCCTCAAAAACCTTCAGAATGGCCTGAATAGTTTCCATGGAGGAATATTCAAGCTTAATGCAAAATTTGATGCATATTTGTTGCTCTATTTGCTCAGTCATTTTGAATGTATGGCCACACAGTACACATGCTCACTCAATGGCATCTACCGCCCCAACTGACTAAGTACAGTGAGGTTGTCATTTTTCATGCACGCTCATTCCAGTCCACTCTCCTTGGCTGCCAGGTTACATCAATGTCACGCAAACAGTTCTTGTTATATTAACAATGGCTGGACTTTTTCTGGACAGACCGTGTGTCCATAGATTCTTCAGTACTTCTCCCATCAAACAGAGAACTTAATTCTCCTCCCCGTGAGCAATGGGCTGAACTTAGTGACCCTCTTCTAATGAATGTAGTGTGTGGAAAGCGATAAAGTAGGGCTCCAGGCTAAGTCACAGGCATTATGGCCTCCCCCTTGCTCTCCTTGGATCACTCGTTCTAGGAAAAACCAGCTGCCATGTGGTCAGGGCACACAGTCAGCCCCTATAGAGAGGCACACGTGGCATGGATCTGAGGCCCCCTGCTGAATGCCATGCTAGTGTGCTGTCATGGAAGCAGGTCCTCCAGCCCCAGCCAAGCCTTCAGAACATAATGTCCATGACCAATATCTTAACTGCCGTCTTCGAACTAAAAACCACCCAGCAAAGCAGCTCCAAAATTCCTGACTCCTATTTAAAAAAAAAAAAAAATACTTATTACATTTGATCTAGCTTTTTGGGAGTTCTTTCTTGGAAGCAGGTTTTACACGTTGCCTGCCATATTTCTGAAAACAGAACTCCTCACATTTATTACTAAATCTTACCTAATCTAAACCCAGTAAAGTACGTTCATTAACCTCATTATGTAGCTTAGGAAGGAGGTTATAGAGGCTAAGTATTCCCACCAAGTTCACACCACAAGCAAATAATACAATGGGGTCCTGAACCCAAATACAGCAAATTCCAAACTCCATGCTCCTTTCAAAATCACAAGTTGAGAATTGAGAGCACTGTTGTCATCTAATTTAGCCGTTTATCCACTGAGAATACTTTGTTTGAGAAGCAGTAGGTGAGAAGAAATAGAGACAGAAGCCAGAGGTCCGCTCTCAGTGTGTTAAGGGCATGGAGGGACTCTTGTGAACCTTCAGTGGACTCCCAACGCTTCCTTGGAAAGGTCCTTTGGCCCAGGGGCTGTTCCCCCTTTTACTTCCTGAAGTGTTTCCTGCAAACCTACCGTAAAGAACAGCCTTGAGTACTGTTTGCCTCCTCTCTGTGTGTTCTCTAGGGGGACTGGGCTGCTCATGGCTTCCATAAGCGCTCATTCATGGACAACTCCTTGCTCTCCTTGAAGTCCCACCTCTCTGTCTTTCCCCAGCTTGTCTTTCTCTTTATCAGCTAGAAGGCAGCATGATCAAGTGATGAGCTCATAATAGCACACACCCAGTGGGCAAGTAATTTAACTGTCTTAAGCCTCAGATTGTTCATTTACAAAATGGGAGCAACAGTGCTTGTCTTTTGTACTTGTGAATATTAAACGTTATAGTGTGTATAAAACCAATGCTCAGCACATAGAAAATCCTGAATAGATGATAGTTATCTAGACAGTTTAAGATATTTGGTTGATGTTGGTTGGTGGCATAGCGTGTGATCAGGAAATATTCATTTTTATGTATTTTTCAGGTTTCACATTTCATCATAACATAGATGTAATTTCAGCGAAAGCAACAGGAGGAGACTATAGAAAGCCTTTCCTATGGCCTCCGTCAACCCTGGGATTTAACAACATTAAGAGGGCTATTTAGACAGTTTAAGGCTACATATTTGCAGATGGGATTTTAAGGGTGAAAGCCCATTTGTAACCCTAAGGTGTTTAAATAACCCTGTAATTTGAACTATATTCCCCTCGCAATATCTTAACTCCTCCAGGCTCCTGTCTGCCAATCCAAGCCCCACTTCCAGGACCACCTGTCAATGACTGGAATGGCTGGGGTTTTGTCAGGCTCCCAGCTGTAACCTGATCTCCACAACTGTTCAAAGGATGCTGCAGCTGCCACAAAATTTCTCAGTTTCAGTGATGTGCAGTGGCTGGGGTTCAATGGCACGCTTCTGGAAAGTTTCCATTCATTCATTTACTCATTCACCACACATGTTGCACACTTACTTAGGGCAGACCCTGTGCTCTCTATGCAGTAGGAATAGAAAGGGAGTAATATAGGACCTCTGTCTTCAGGGGCTCACAGGTTAGTATCGGGCATAGACAGGCAACAACCTATTACAACAGAGCATCATGGTACAGGAATAGAAATGGACACACACCCAAGAGAAAGTGATTAACCACCCAAGGTGGGAGGAGACAAAAGAAGGGAGATTTCCCACAAGAATGACATTTGGGTTGGCCGTGAAACATCTCTCTTGGCTACCTAATCCTTTTCTAGTTCCCACGTCATTGTCAAACAAGTTCTCATTTTCTTATTTACCTCATTTTGTACCCCTGCCTCCCACCCCCAACACCCACCCAGAGGCACTTTGAGTTCAACATTAAATCCTGCTGTTTCTGCTTCTGTCTGCCGTCTCCTTTCCACCACTGTGGTCCAGGATATAATCGCTGCACACCTGGACTCCTGCCTCCCAATTAGCTCCCCTTTCTTCAGCCAGTGTGGCTCCCCTCTCGTCTATTGGATACACATCATCGAGAATCATCTTCCTCCAGTGTCACTTAGATCACATCACTCTTCTCTTCGCATGCCCATAAAAGCTCCCTGCTGCCTCCCAAATCATATTAAAACTGCCGTAGTCTTGGGCTGCGAGGCCCGCTACCAATTAGCCTGGCTTTATCTAACTGCCAGCCATTCCCGCGCAGCTCAGGTTGACACGCTCCGCTCTAGCCAGGCACAGCTCTTCCACCTGCTTCTTTCCAGCTGCGCTGCCATCCCCAGGCCTGTGGCTGAGATCACTGCGTGTGCTCCTACTAGTATGTGTGGCAGTGGGGGGCGGGCGGGAGCGGGGAGGGTCTTTGCAGGAGAAGAAGAAAGCAAGAAAAGAGGCCAATCCTCCCTCAACATTCCATTATAGTGGAAGGCTATAAAACCTGAGCACCATGGGTAGGGACGAAGGGAAAACCCGAGGCAGGGTGTGGACAACTGTCACATGGGGAGAGGCCACCGACCAGGGCCCTGATGCCGGGTGGGCAACCGAAGGGGCATCAAGTGCCTCTGCTAATCGTTGCCCTGTCTCCCCGCCTTGTCTTCCCTGGGCTGATCCCTCGAGTCCCTCTGATCTGTAAATCAAAGCAGACCATTCCTGTCCTTACAACGCCTCTCAGCTTTCTCTCAGGTAGAGTGCAGCTCTAACGTTTTACTCAGAAGGCCATGGTCTAACTCTGCCTCCTTCTCCAAAGCCATCTCCCATCACTGTCCTCTTTCCTCACTGTGCTCTAGGCACTCCGGCTATTCTGGCAGTCTCAGGAATAGTCCAGATTCTCCCACCACAGGGCCTTCGCGTATGCTGTTCCCTGTTTCTGGATCGCATTCCACACCTGACTGAGCCTTTTTACCATTCAGAATTTCAGCTTCCGCATCCCCTTCCCTGATCACCTCCACTGTGATTCTCTATGACAGTAACACTCGGCACTGTCCTTTCATCGAACCCGTTATAGTGTGGAAATCTTCATGTGATACTTTGTTTTCTTGTTGACTTGTCACCTCCACTAGCAGGTTGTAAGGTCCTGGAGGCAGGAAACCATTTGTCTTGTTCACTGATGTGCTCCTACAAAACGCCTGGCTCAGAACAGGAGCTAAGCCCTTGCCCACCCAACATCATCTGGATTTCTCCAAAGCACGGGCATCCTGTGATTGGTCCAATTTTTGGTCAAGAGGAAACACTCTGGTGCTCCAGGAAGCTTTCTTCTAAAATGCCTTGTGTACACCCAATCCACCAGATCACTCTATCTTGCCTTCCAACATCTGTTCAAGAAACTCTAACTCCCAAGACAGTTTTTCAGATTAACCCTTCCTCAGTCTAGTCTAGGACCTGCAAATTCACAGGCCTGCAGAGACGAGGCAAGTAATTGAGATGGGTGGACCAGGTGGAGGATCACAGAGAGCGCTGGAGACTACGGCCAACTGCAGAGGAGATATAAAGGGGGTAGCTCCAGGGGGTGTTAATATGCAAGAAAAGCAGGACCCATAATATTAGATTTTTCCAACTTTTCAAAAGAAATAAAAAATCTGAATTTCTATATGAAACCACTGGATTTTTAAAACATGAAGGAGGCATAATTCCACAATCTCTGTCGGCCTGATGGTCAGCTTCTGCTCCATTCTTTCAAGAAAGTTGCTTGGCGCTTGCATTCATAAGTGGTGGGTGCACGTACATTCTGAATCTTATATTGTGTCCTGTAGCCAATGCCAGGCTACTCCTGAGGGCGGAAAGTATGCCTTTGTCTTCTTTGCAGTCCCTCCCAAGCACCTGGTGAGCACGGCACACTACTCTCCCTGTCAATGCTGGGACTAACAAACCGTTTCTTATGAAGGCAGCAGCCAGCTTTGCCGTTTTGTGAACAGAAGAAGCCTTGCCTATTACACACAGAAGCTCGGCACTTCACGCAAGGCTCATATATTTTGTTCATTAGGCCTTCATCCCTCAATCAGTGTGAGGGTTACAGACTCTCTCCATCTCATCCTTTCTCCTTCTGCCTTAATGCTTTGTTGAAAGGTATCCCCGTCCTTTGTTCTAAATTCCAATCTCTTTTGTGCTATGATGATAATGGTAACTTTGTGATTGTGCATAAGTCAGCAAACCAGAGAAATGCCTTATTCATCCAGCATCATCAGGAAATGAGGTGTTTCACATAATTAAATTGTCCAGATAACTAGCACTAGCCAACATTTTAAAGATCAACATTTTTAAAAAGAGTAAATGGAAACATCCCCAAATGTATTCTATAACCCCTGCCTTCTTTGTTTTTGAATATTTTATATCATTTCTTTTTCAGAATACGGACAAAAGAGTAGAGAGTGATAATTAAGTTTTCCTCCCACCCCAGCGCCCCAGCCTCCCTTCCCCAGCCCTAGCAGATGCACCATCACCAGGCAATAGGGTATCTCCTTCCTCAGATAGTTTATACATACACGAGCACTTTTTTTTTAAATCAAAAAAGGTGACACGCTATGACACTGCACTGCACCTTGATTTTTAAGATCACTTCTTGGTCATTCCTCATCATCAGTACATAAAGAGTTGCCCCGTTCTATGCAACAGCAGCACCCTGTTCTGTTGTGGGGGTGCAGTGGTGAATTTGTTTAAACAGTAGTGTTTAAATACTACTGTGTAGATGCAGTAGTGTTTATTTAAGCAGTCCCCTACTGATAGGCACCTCCTTGTTTCCAATCTTTGGCTGTTATAAAAAATGCTGCAGTTATAGTCTCTATATTTACTCCATTTTGCACATGTTCAAGTATATCCGTAGCTTAAATTCCCAGAAGAGAATCGCTGAGTCTAAGAAAGGATACGCACATTTGTGATTTTGATAACTATTGTTACCTTGCCCTTCATAGAGTTTGCATCAATTTTGTTCTCTTACCATCACTGAGGGAGCAGACCAGTCTCCTAACACCTTCATCAGCACAATATGTAACCAGGCTTTTATGGGCAGTTTTGTCAGTTAGTGAATATAGAATATTAATTCAATTACTTTAAAAATATTTTATTGTGGGTGTGGCTTGTACAACATGTTCTTTGTCTCTTTTCATATGGTTCAGCTTGAATTTTACTCTGGCATTAGGATCGCAACACATGCATTCTTATTGTTTCCACTTTTCTTAAACAACTTTGTCTATCCGTTTGTTTGTTTTTTAACTAAGAGATCTTATTTTTTAGATCAGTTCCAGGTTTACAGAACGAGTGAACAAAAAATAGAGTTCCTATATTCCCCATTTCTGTCCCCTTACTCTCTCATGCACCACACAGTTTCCTCTATTAGTCTCCTGTATTTGTGTGGGACCTTTGTTAAAATGGATACATTATTATGAACTAAATAGTTTCACCCCCTGTAAAATTCCTCTGTGCTCTGCCTATTCATCCCCACCCCCACCCCAGACCCCTGGTAACCACTAATCTCTTTACTGTCTTCATAGTTTTGCCATTTTCAGAATGTCATATGGTTTGAATCATATAGTATCTACCCTTTTCAGATTGCCTTCTTTCATGTAGCATTATGCCTTTAGGATTCCTCCGTGTCTTTTCATGGCTTGATAGCTCATCTCTTCTTAGCACTGAATAACATTCCATTGTCTGGACGTACTATAGCTTATTTATCTATTCACCTATTGAAGGGCATGTTGGTTGCTTCCAATTTGGGGTAATTATAAATAAAACTGCCGTAAACATTCACGTGGAGGTTTTTACGTAGACATGAGTTTTCAATGCACAATACGTGGATAAGTACCTAGGGGCGTGTTTGCTGCCCTGGATGGTAAGGCTCTGTTTACACGCTGCTTTCCACGGTGGCCGGACATCGTGCATTGCCCCCGGCCCTGCAGGGGAGCTCCTGTTGCGCCACATTCTCACTGGCGTTTGGCGTTGTCAGTTGTCTGGGCTTCAGCTATTCTAATAGGTGTGTAGTGATAGCTCATAGTTTGCAATCCCCTAATGACATATGATATTGAGCATCTCTTTATATGTTTATTTACTATTGTTGCGGGCCAGGGGAACTTCTCCCATAATCCTTTATTTCTTCTGACATGCAGCAGATTAACGGGAAAAAAAAATCAAAATTTGATACCTGCACACAGGGAATTTACATAAGCATAAAAATTCCAAAGACGGTGAGGTAAAATTCGGTGAGGCAAAATTTGGCGAGGCAAAACTCGGTACATGTGTCATTTTGGACAAAACGAGAAAAGGGGAGGAAGGGGAAGTCTTGGATTTCATAAGTGAAAATGGGCACTTTGCAGGGAGCCAGAGAAAGTGGCAAATAAACTCCTGCTAGGCGATCCAGAAACAATGGAACACAGAGCGAATCCAGCTAACTGGCCCCAGCTTAGAGCCTGCCTATCATTAATGCTAAGGTGAAAATGCTTAAGGTGATTATGCTAAGGTTCCCTTCCTGAAGCAGGTGTTTTCTATGTGAATCTCTTTAAGAAGAAAAAGGGAAGGTAAAAAAACTTCCTGTGTTTGTTAGGCTGTAATAGATTTCAGTTTGAAATAATCGGCGTGCCAAGGTGGCCCATGCCAGGAACGCCGTGTCCCAATCCTCGCACTGTATTTATGTCTTTTGTGAGATTTTTTTTTCTATCTTTTAATTGGGTTATTCATTTTATTATTGATGAGCTTCTAAAGCTTTTTGTATGTTATGGCTACAAATCGTTAATCCGATGTTTGTTTTGCAAATATTTTCTCCCAGTCAGTGGCATTCTTTTGAAGTTTTCTTATTTTGAATGAGGTTGAATATCATTCATTTTGTAAGGACCCCTTGTATTTCTTTTTCTGGGAATTGCATAGCCATATCTTTTGGTTCTTTCATGTTAATGACTTAATAGGCCTAACAAAATTTAACCATTATTTGAGAATTGAATCATTAATGTGAATATTGATTGCTGCAATATCATGTGATTGTCCAAACTGCTTGCTCCCTTGAGTGCTTGTATTTATTTATTTTTATAGTTTTCTCTTCTCTCCCTAGGTTTTAGGATTTGCCCTACCACTTTGCTTCCCTCACATGCCTGTCTTTCAAAACCTGTGCCCCCTCTTGTAATTTACTGCCTTTAATATCAAGAGTTTCTGATACTAAAACAATAAATTTTATTGTAATAGCCTGAGAAACCTGATTCATGGCTTCCACAGAACCATATTTATACACCTATTTTGGCCATTCCGAGTCTTTATCATTTCCTGGTTCATAGCCATCTTCAGAATGTTCAGAACCATCCAGCAAAAGGATCCCTAGCTCTAGCATTCTCTGCTGGAACATTTGAGAGTGCCCACAGAAGCCCTAGTTAGCAGTGGAGCCCATGTACCCAGATGTTATATCCGTGTAAATATAACTGCCTTGAATAGGGAAAAATCTGTCCTCTCACTGTCTAAGGTAGCAATATGAACTTAAATTTCTGGAGAACTTTAAACCATGAACTCTCAGTGGTACTGCTGTGTGGAGGCTCAGTGCAATCTCTGTGCTCACAGCGCGCGAGCATTTCCGTGTGGCTGTGTGAACCGGAGCTGCCCGGGAGTTACACGGGACGGGGACCCGCCGGCCTGCTAGCCCAGCGGCCTCCCATAGATGGCAGTCGACACACTTTCTAGTACCGCTCTCCATCTTCACTGGAATCTGGCGCCTTCAGGGAACGAAAATGAATGCAGAAACTGTGGAGTAATAATTAGCAAACAGACTCTAGTCATTTGAAAAATTGGCAAGAAGCCTTATTAAAGGAGGTTATAATAGTCATATTTTGCACTTCTAATAGGGCCTTTTATCTCTAGGCCTCCAAGAGCCTGTCTGAGTCATGTAAAGGGGGAAAAAAAAACAACCTCGAGGTAGGTCAGAAGTCAGGAAATAAGGCCTCTGTTTGACATTCAGTAAGGCTTTCTCATTTCAAAGTGAAGGTAGAGTGTCTCTGATGCATTTAAATACCAGATTTTTATGCTGGTTTGAAAAGGAAAGTGAAGCAATACATTGTTAGAGAAACTGCACCTTCCTGGGTTAAAACGGAAAACATGCTTCTCTCAAGTTGTTTTCCTATTAAAATAGCAACAGAGCTTTAAATACTTTGCTTCCTATAAACCCATGAACAGCATTATTATTCACAGTGCCCTAGACAAATTGAGAAAGCATTTTTATATCCTTTTCTGTGTATCAAAGTGTAATTATCAGCACATCCTTGTATTTATTCCTATGAGGCTGGAATAAATACTGCAACTGATGGATATCAGTCCCGTGAACTTGGTATCATTCATTCTTTATCTCCGGCGGTGGAGGCAGCAGAGGAAAACGACTCCTAACATGTATACACAGCAAAAAGCCTTAAATCTACAAGATATGGCTGTCCTCCTTGTCCCACATTCAACCTGCGTCTTCAATTTCCCACACAAACTCTAGATCTATTGAAATCTTGGAACATTAAAATTCTCCTTCATTGTTGTCAAGGTTTAGTAACTTGACAACCAGAAGACAGACACCCTGACTATTTGAAGGAACGTAGGTTTGGGAATAAAGGAGAGCAGCTTTTCCTGGTACATTAAAATTTGCTTGGGGCTTGGTAGAAAGAATGTGTTTTATAATAATCATTTTTTGGCTGTGTGACTTTGACTTTGGGCAAGATAATTAACCTCTCTGAACATCAGTTTCTTCACTGTAGTAATTTCTACACAAAAGATGGCTAAAGGATTGAGTGAAATCGTGAATGTAAAAGCATTTAGCACAGCACCTGTCAGTAGGTTTTCAATAACTATTACGGGGACGGTGGGGTGGGGGTGGGGTGGAGAATGAGCGATCCAGATTTCTACTGGGCTCTTCTGAGCCTCAGAGATTTAGGTAAATTGGTTCAAATCCTCAAATTCTGAACCTATCAGTCCTTCTTACAATTCCTACAAGTTCATGACCTCACATCCTCTTGATTTCTTTGAATTCTTCCAAATCCAAGAGTCTCAGGTTAATTCAATGCCAGGCCAGCCAGCACAAAAATGGCTTCTTAGCCATTTTAACATATGAAAAAAAGCCCATCCTCTCTCACAAACAGTGTGAATCTGGTCAGTTGAATGGGGATTTACATTTGAGAAGAGCTCAGATCTTGCACCTCTGGGCTTTCTGGCTTTCTGTTATTCTCCTGATACCCTACCATGTAGGAGATGCCATTATCTTCCAAACGGGCAGTCTTACAACCTGGAACTCATGCACCGCTGCAGTCTCATCCCTGGGAGGCGCAGTCCAGCCCCTCCCTACCTCCTCTAACTGCTTCTGCGGTGGAGAACAGCTCAGCCTGATCCACTGGATTGTTCCAACTTCCCTAGGATTTGGGGAAACACAACTTCTTTCCTATTACCTTTTTAAGTCACTATAAAACTCAGTAGTCAATATTCTCATAGATAATGCCATTTCCTTAATTCTATGGAACAATCTATTTTTCTACATTTATATATAAGAGCATATTTCTACATCATAGATATTCTTTTAAGAATTACCTAGTTTGGGGGTTTTTTTAGAATTTTAATGTCGGTATGTAAAGTTTTTTCTGAGCATTGCTTTCATCTTTGTCTGATTTTTTTTCACCTAGAACACAAACTCACCTTTTCCTCACGGTCCTGAGTCATCAGTATGTATTACCACGAGGAGCCCCTGCCCTCTGGGGTATTGATTGGGCTGCACAGGGCTCTTTGCTCTAATGCCCCAGATTCTTGTGTGTTTGGAGTTACTGTGTCTGGTTGTTGGATTTTTCTTTTTTTCTCTACTCTTTTGTCTCCTTGTCTTTTTTCTTTTCTTTTCTTTCTTTTTTCTGTCACTACTGTATACTGTCTCCAGGAGTCATCCTTTCACTAGTTTCCTTTTGCAGCTTCCAGTCTACTGACTGATGAAAACAAGGCGAACATTAAAGGTGGTTTTAGAGTCAAGGTCACTGGCCTAGAACCTCTCAGAACTTTCCATGAGCGGAGCATGGGAGCTTTGAGATGGAGACTCTCTTCCAGAGAGGTTAAGTGGCTCAGTCTTCCTTTTGCCGAGCTCTCTTGGTTCTTGAATGATTTTGCAGGGCAGAGGGGATGTGGGGGAGAGGGAGAGGATGCAACAACTGTAATAGCGTACTAAATAAAATATGTGAAAAAAAATTTAAATGCTCAAAAAAATAAATAAATCGTAGGAAAAATTATCTGAGAGGCGTGCTATGTTGCTCTATTGTTTTCCCGTTGGTCTCATTTTTTTAACTCCAGATCAGTGATGTCTGAGGGCTGAGGTCCAGCTGACCCTCGGGGACAGCTGCCAGGGAGCCCCTGCGCTGACTGGCGGGGCCCTGGCCCCGGGATATACTGCTCTAAGGTTACATACGATGAAAATCATAAATCAAAATATTTCCTGTGAAGGCAAAAATAATCACATCAACAAAAGGGAATCAATAAGGCCAGATAATTTTGGGTGACTGGATTATGTTCTCATTACCATGCTGTCATAGTTTAATCCAAGAACATTTTCCTTTCTCCAACCCCTCCCTCCTTTATCTCTACTTCTCACTTCTCTCCCTTTTTTCCTTTATTTGTCTTCAAATCAGTGATTCTCTTTTTTACTAACGGCAGGGAAAAAGAGGGTACCAAAATGTTTTACAGTAGGCTGAGACAATCAAACTATTAACAAATGCTAGTAGCAAGAATTTTTTTCCTTTCTAACTTTGAAAGTAGCTGTGTTAAAAAAAAAAAAAAGACTTAGTATCTTGCAGGATTTTCACAGCACAAACATGTTTCTCCCTGGTTTCACATGATTACCACTTGAAAATTAAGCCCTTCCTATAGTTCGGGAAACAGTTATGATTCCTCTCACACAGTGTGTGAGATTTCAGGGACAAGGATGACAGGGAAGAGACACGTACATGACTGCCATTCAGACAGTCTCTGGCTGTCGAGCATGGTATAGGAGAGGGGGCCGGATCAGGCACCCTCAGTCCATGATGAGGGTGTGTCATTCCTGAAAAGGTCCCTCCTTGCAAGTCAGAAGCACATACTCTGTACACTTTTCTCTTTGGCACAGTGCCGTGGAGATAGAGGGCTGAGCCCAGCCACCTGAGTTAACATTCTGACCTTAGGCGAGTTCCTTAACCTATTTGTGCCTCAGTTAGTTCATCTCTAAAGAGTAGAAAACACTCATGTTTACCTCACAGGGTTGTTTTAAGTTAATAGAATTAATAAATGTAAAATCCTTAGAACAAAGCCTGAAACACTCTGCCAGTGTTTGTTATTCTTGTGTTCAGAAGACAGGCGGAGGGCCTCCAGGATGAGACACTGGAGCTGTCCCGTGGATTTTTAAGTTTATATTCTGGAGTCAGTCTCATGGGGCTTGTGGCATTTGCCCTCTCATATCCTGGCCAGGCGACCTTGGACAAATTATTCAAACCCTCTAAGCTTGTTTCTTTATCTGTAGAAAGAGGTTAATTATACTATCTTTCTCATAGGGCTGGTATGAGGATGAAATGCATGCAGAGAACCCACAGGATGCCTGGAACATAGAAAACGCTCCACAAATGCTAGCCATGGAGATGTGGAGGAGGAGGAAGTCAATGGTGGGATGGTCCGCCTACTGAGAATTTTTAAAGGCAGTTTCCATATCTTCCTTTGTGAAGTGAGGGAACATCTAGAGCAGTTCTTTCAGAATTGAGGGACACAATTTATAGTGTTCTTTCTGTGCCGGGTGGGGGACAGAGAGTAGAAAAATTGAAAGCAAAATAAGACCTGGAGGTTCTGCCAAGTCTTGCAGGTAGTTGAGTTCAGACACCTCCAGAAGGGAAGTCCTGAGTTTTCCCCTGTGACCGCTAATCAGCAGTCACGCCCCTAAGCCAGGGAGATAAATAACTAGCCTGGTACAGGGCTCAGGACACAGCAGATGAGGCCCTAGAAAAAACTAGGCTCCTCTTTTCTGAGTTCTCCTTTGGTTCTCAAACCCGTTTCCCTGAAAGAGAGCCAGGGACGGTGGCCGGATGGTGTGGTACCCACTCTGCTGCTTCATTCGCCTGGCACGTCTTCCTTCCTTTCCCCCTTAGAAGCAGGACTTCCTTTCAGAGCCAAGTTCAAATGTCAATCCAGAAGGTCGGTTCTCTTTAGCTGTACATGCGTGTTAGGGAGGTAGGAGAGGTTGGAAGGGGCCATGACATTTTGGAAATCACTGCTCACCTCAGACAGCTGGGATTTCTATTTGCCCCAGATAAACCAGGCGAATTTTGTATCTGTTGTGACTTGTGGCCCTAAGTGCCTAGATGGGACGGGAAGACATTGAATGGACAATTTGAAGTTTTATAAGAATTTGAAGATCTATATCAAGCAATTAAACTTCTCTTCTGCCCAGTATTGACTACGAATATCTGCTCACAAAACAGGTGCCCCTTGAGGGTGAAGACGCTGCCTTGCCTGTCTTTGACTCCTGCCAGCACTGCGTGCCTGGCACAGAAGTTGTCCAATAGTGCAATGGGGCAGAGCTCCCTGAGCCCAATCTATCTCTTCAATTGTCACGCATCTTCCAAGTGTAGCCCTCTTAAGTCACAGAAATCATCTACAACTTTTCATATCTGCTGACAAACTGCCTTATTGTCCATCCTCACTTCTTCCCAAATATTTCCCTTGCCCTGTCCCACACAGCTTCTCATATAAAATAATTTTAATTCCCCTTACTTCTCATTCAAGTTCATCAACACTCCTTTTAAAATGCTGCCCACGGAATCGAACTCATTCTCCCCTCCTCTGGCCTGCTGCCCTTCTGCCTTCTTGTCTCTTTGTTAATTGAACTACCCGTCATTTACGCTGGCCACTTCAGGCTTCTTAGCTGCACCTCCTCCATCATCTGCCCCGTCCACCTCCCGTCAGGCCCTAAGTCCTATTGATTGTTCCAACTAAATATTGAACAACTATAGTAGGTGTTCAGACAGTATATGGTGAAGGAATATAAATGAATAAAATTCGACACTTTATATTCATTCCTGCTACTTCTGACTCGAGCAAAGCTTTTGTTTTGCTGTGCTTTTATTTTTAAATATTTTAAATGTACAACAAAGTTGAAAGAAATTGTAACGAACACAAACACACCCTTCCCCTAGATTCAATTGTTAACATTTTACCTCAATTGCTTCCTCTCTCTCTCCTCCCAAAACACACTTACACTCACTCCCTCACTTAGAAAATGAAGTAAGGAAGCTGCAGGTATGTACTGTGACATATCTTTAAATACTGCAGTACACATCTCCTAAAACCTATGAAGTTCTCTGCAAATTACTTCCCACGAATGCCATTAGTGTGATGACTTAGAAGCTAGGGATTATGGGTGGGCTTTAGGGGAGGTCGGTCCATGAAATCACATGCAGAATTATGAACGTATGAGGCAGTTCACAACCTTTGTCTGAGGCCCAACTGCCAAATGAATGCACACTTTAGTCTCTCCCTCTTTAACCCAAGTAGGGTAGCAATATGGCCAGTGATGGATTTTCAGCCATCTCAAACTAATGATAATTCACATGCTATCTAAAATGCATTCAGTGGCTTCCTATTGGCTGCAGGAGAAAGTTGTTTCTTAGCATGGAGCCAAGGACCTTTACGATCATGCTTCCAAGCACACTTCCAGTCTCTTCTCTCATAGTTCCCCTCTCCCCAAAGGAAACTTGCCCAGCAGTCCCTACCCAGGTCACGCTCTGACCTTCACCTCACCGCACTCCCACTCCTTAGCCTTGTCCCATCTCCGCCAACCTCTACTTCTCTTTCAAGGCCCAGTTCAGTTGCCATTGCCTCTGGGCAGCCTGCCCCAATGGCCTTCCCAGTTGCTTCTGCCTGTAATTTGTGCATTCTTCTATTATATTATTTATCACATTTACTATGCATATTTGTTTAAGTAGCTTCATCCTCGGTGACATTGTGAAGCACACATATGAATAAATGGATACATGATGAAGGGATCACACAGCCCTGGCTAACTGCCTGAACTTCTGACCTTCCTACCTGCTCTGTTCTCTGAGGCCTTCTGACTCGGTGGGCTCTCCTGGCCTCAGACCCCCATTTTGCCTTCACCAAAGGCTTCTGGGTCTCTCCCTGTGTGATGCTCTTGGCTCCTCTAATTTTGGCAGATTATCCCAAATCCACATCCCTACTGCCCCTTGGCTGTCCAAATTCAACCTCTTGAAAAGACAACCCTACACTCATCCATGGTAAAGATTCCACAAGATATAGAGGGGCAGGGACACCAGGAAATGGATGTTTGTCGAGGCACTAGAACACCAGGAAAAGAATGAAACGAAGCCAGCTCCAAAAACTTGTGAGAAGCATGAAGCCTTACTGTTGGGCTGCTACTACTCGGAATAGAGCGTGATGCTGTGGTGGGCTGGACTAGAAAAGCTGGCATCAGAGAGGTGACAAGTACCCTGGCAACATCCCTGCACAAGCCTGAGACTGTTTCCTTTGATTTTTCTAGGGTGACTCCATTGTGCCTTTCCAACATTGGTACTAACACTTCTAATCGAGAAATCAGATCCTGACTTGCAAGGATGGCAAGCAGCTGGCCTTTGGCTGGGATCCAGGTCTGCAGCACAGGTAAGAGACCTGCATTGTTATTACTCCAAAGCCTGGTATGGTCCAGTGAAACAGCAATGCATTGGAATAGGAGGGGTGGCCAACCTATTGTGATGCTATTGTGATTCTACTAGCTTGTCTGCGGGACTGCCAAAAAGGATTCTCAGGAGGGGTTGGGGGTTCTGACCGGAGGGGTTGGGACATCCTGCTGAACCTCCAGCATCCCCACCCCACCGCGGCCCCCTCCTCCCCTGTGAGCAGCCCCCTAGCAGCCATAGGCCTGTGCTGGGACTCTCAAAGGCTGCTGAGCTGCCTGCTAATGTCAAAGCTGACCTCAGCTGGCAGCGCCCCTCTCCCCCTGCTTCCCTGGTGGGTTGGTCCCTGTGGGATGTTAGCCCATCTGCTTTCAGAAATGTGGCCACCCAGCCCTCTTCCCCCTGTGGCTGTCCTCCTCTCCCACAGCAGGAGCATCTGGGCCCTGGTGAGTGATGTTTCTGAGCGGATTCGGTCCCTGGTGCTCCAGTCGGACGCATTACCAGGCAGGGCGCATCAGCTCGGCGATGTGGTTTCCACAATAAATCTCCTTGCTTTCATGAGTTTAAATCAGACTTTAAAACATCGCCCTTAATGTTCTTTTAATGCAGTTTTCTTCTGAATGAGTTCCCTTTAGGTCCAGTCCTTGTCATTAATACACTCTCTTGGCAAACGAAGGAGGGCTTCTTCGAGGAAAGCCCTGCCAGTTTAGGAAACCAGTTGAATTGCCTTGGTGATGCCAGGAGCCTCTTTTGCATTTTACAAGGACACTTGAGAAAACAAAACTCTCTGACCGTAAATTTAATTTTCTTTTGACAGCCTCAGTGTCTCTGCAGCCCCAGAAGTTATCCATTACTTCTTTCTTCTGTAATTAAAAATCAAGGGGGGAAATGTACAGGATTAACAAGTTCTAATTTTCATTGATGAGCTCTAAGAGCTTATCAATAATGGGATCAGAAAAGCCGCTTCGCCTAAGCTGTATTTTTCCAGGGCATCTGATTTTGATGGAGAATCTCGCTTAGGATGGGAGAGCACTGACTTTCCAAGGAGCCCGGCTGCCAAAGTCAGGAAGCAGGGGCGGGGCAGGCCAAGTGAGCGTCTAGCAGGAGGGAGCGGGGAGCAGCCTGGACTTGCAGCTCCTACAGACTCAGCATTTGGGCTCGGGGGAGCTGATTACAGGGAAAGATTAAACAGCCTGTCTTTCACACACATGTTCCTCCTCTATGGATGGCGTCTGCAGGAAAAGGGGCTTGCACGTATCTGCTTAGGGGAAGAAAGATACTTCCAATTAAGAGAATATTGGTGGTAATTCCTTTTGAGTTATACATTTGTAGATATAAATACTTTATCAGGGGATGGGGCATCCATCCTGTTTATGACCCACAGGGAAGGAGCTGAGCATGGGTTTCTCCAAGACACACTGAGCTGATCGATAGCGTCTGGGCTGTGTCATTTCAAAAGCTGTGACATGCAGGCTCCCAGCGAATGTGACAGGCATGTGATGGGAATGAGCTGTCGAATTGACATGCGCAGCTTCCACAAAACTCCCAAATAATCAGGTGCAGAAACAATGCAGCTAGGATTTTTTTTCTTTTTAAGATAGGGCAAGTAAAGCACAGGTAGGATAAAGCAGGAGCGCCAGCACCTGGTCTTGAGGTTCTTCTGTAGAAGAACAGAGGTCCCTGCTATGCCCAACAGGGGTTGGGCTTATGAGTTTCAGGCAGAATTGGATGCTTCGGTCCCAGAGCTTTCTTGCTTCAAGCTGGAAAGTTCAGACCATCTCTGGAGACCAAAAAATGCCCAGCATAGCAGAAAAGACCAGCAGCTGGGGATTCTGCCCGAATTATACCATCTTAGCTCCTGCCCCAGAGGACATCTTAAACCAAGACTAGAGGATCACAGACTCCTGAATTGCCCACTTCCAGAGGTCACCTTGTTGGGGCATCCTGCCAGCCCTCTTGCCAAGCACCGTCCCTTCCCCTAGGTGAGAACAGACTGCACTGCAGCCAAGTCTGGGCACTGAGGACAGTCTCACCTATAGTCTCACCTATTAGAGGTGATATTATATGGATAAGGTAAGCACACAGACTCCAGCCAAATGGTCAAGTTCAATTAAAGGAGCCCATTCTTAGGAGCTGTGATCTTGAGCGAGTTACTTAAGCGCGAGCCTCCATGATCTTTTCCGTAAGATACGATTATTTTAGTACCATTACATAGAGCTATTATAAAGATTAAAAAAGGGAATACAAGTAAATATTAAGCCGTTATGCAGTGATCTTGCCAAAGACAGAATGCGTGGCCTCCCACAGCCCTCTCCAACTCTGTGATTTTTAAACAGCCAGAGGGCCTAACTTGCTGCTTTGAGAAAGCGGGGTAGTTTTGGTAGATGAATTTGGGGGTGGGGGGCAGTATATAGATGGACACATTAATTTTAATAACTATACACTTATTATGTATCAGAAAAAAATCAGGTCCATCATTCCCTGAACATTATTGATCAGATTGAAGATAAGTCTTTTAAAAAGTGAAATGTATATGTCTCGGAACCTGTGCTATGTGCAGTACGGGCAAAATCGTAAACACACTTGAGCTGAATCTTAACAGATGACGAAGAGTGATAGAAGGCGCTCCCACCAGGGGCACTTGTCTGCGCAAAGGCCCAGGACGTAACCCAGCGCAACAGCAGGGAAGAGAGATGAAGCTGGACGGAGGCGGTCAAGACACAGAGGGACGTATCTACCACATGAAGGAGTTTGAACATTGTCCCAGAGGTGATGGGTAATGTTGGTGGAAGAGGAGGAAGGGGAGTAGAAACAGGGAGCTGGTTAGGACACTACTGACAATTGAGAAACAATAAGGACATAAACAGGAGCAGTGGTCCTGGAGAGAGTGAGGGAAGCAGGTGACGTCAAGAAACCTTCAAAAGGTAAGGGAAGACACCTAGGGTTCTCGCTGGGCCTCCAACTAGATGATGCTGTGTCAACAACCAAATCTGAGATGAGGGTTTTGGTGAGGGAGATGATCACTGATGACAGCAGGGAAAATAATCAATTCGGTTCGGGACTCTGGAATTTGAGGTCCCTGTGGGGAGAACTTGAGCAGACAGATCTGGGCCAGAGTCTAATTTAACGTCAGTGGGGGTGAGCATGTGGAGACAGAGGGTGCAGGCTGGTCCTTCGAGAGGCTTGGATGAGGTGGGAGAAATGAGATGAGGGACACCTCTGGAGGACTGGAGAACTTCGAGTGTGCTTTACTGGTTGAAGATGAGAAGCTGGTGGGAGGGCAGGGAACAGTTCAAGTGCAGCAATGCCTTGGAGCCCTGGGCAGACTTCGCCGGTGTCCTGAATGTGCGTGTGTGTCTTTATGCACTTATACTCGTACACACTTTTATCTCTCTGCCTGTCCCTGTCCCCGTCCCCCAGCCCAGTCTGGACAGCCACCCCCACCCCCCACTCCAGTCCATCCTCCCTTTCTTCCTTCATTCAGCAAATATTTATTGAGCACCTACTATGTGTTCTAGGGGGAAACAAATAAATCAAACCTGACAATCAAGCAGCATCTACTCTAGTGATGGGAGGTAATGGGCAAACCAAAAAGTAAAACTTAAATTGCGTGAAATGGTGATAAATGCTCTTAATAAAAGTAGAGCAGGACAGGAAAGGAGGGAATGTCTTGATGGGTGAGCAATGGTGAGTAGCAATAGTAAGTAGGGAGGTCAGAAAAGCCATCACTGAGAAGGTGACGTTTGAATAAAGAGCTGAAGGAGATGAAGGAGAGATGGTGTGAACTACAGCGGGAAACAAGTTCTCAGGAGAGAGAGCCACTAGCGCAAGTGACCCAAGTCAGGAGAGGGCCATGGTGGTTCAAGGAACAGCGGAGCAGCCTCCCCCTGACACTCCCCAGGCACATTGGGCACATAGCCTTCATCATAATATGATTTTATCATTTTATCTCACCTTTCTATGCCCTTTGGGTCTTAGTCCTTCTTGCCATCCAGCTAATCGAGATCCCAGCTCATGGGGTTCACCTTCCCCCAAACCCATGAGGAGCATTTAGGGAATATAAAACCTTCTTTTGGACTTTTGCTATCAACTCTCCTGTATTGCCATAGCTGGTTTTTCAGCCTGGCAGCCAGGACTTAGGAACAGCGAGCAAGGTCAGGTGGAGGAAGGTCAGGATCATAAGTTTAGGCTGAATCCTAAGATGCTGGAAAAACTAAATCCCAGTAGTAGCGGAAAGGGTAGGTATTCCCAGTACAGAATCTGGAGATAGCACTGGAACTCTGATTTTGTTCCGTGGGAAAAGCCAGGCAAGGAATAGTTACCCGTGGTTTTAAGATCAAATGTTCACAAAGCCAGTTCAGAAAAGGTTGGGCAGCAGGGCAACTTAGGTAACCAAGAAGATGATGGAGGAATGTGCTGAAAAGCCAGAGAGCTAGGGTAGGTCCAGCAGCAGATTTCTGGGAAACCCAAGTTCAGGGTCAAGAAATGCAGTCACCAGAGCTCCTAGGACTCAGACAAGACTTGGTTCCAGCTTACTTGGATCAGGCCTAACCCACTGATGAGCCAGAAAGTTATCAGCTTGAGATCCTTTGATCCCCTGCCTAGAGACAAGACTAGTTCCAGAGTCTTGGCTGGGGCCACCCTTAATTGTGGGATTAAATGGCGCCGGCCTTGAAATACGGAGATGGCCACAACCCTGAACCCAGCCAGCCCTTAGAAACATACGAACACTTTAATTGTTGGCTCCAATTATTTTCCAGTTCCTATAACTACACTCTTGCTGTGGCCAAGTCATGGAGGAGAACACTTCCCAGTCTCTTGACTTTGAACTTGGTCATGTGACTTGCGTTGGCCAAGAATAAAAGGGTAAAAGTAATGGTGTGTCAGTTTCAAGCATAGGCCTTAAGAGGCCTTGCACATTTCTACCTGCCCCCTTGAGATTCTGCCATCAGCATAAGAAGAACAAATATTGGCTAGTCCATTGGTCCCAAAAGGAATATGGAGACAGGAACAGAGCGACCCCAGCCACTAGCATCCTGAAGCAGAACCACCAGTCAAAACCAGTCCAGACTATGTAGACCTCAGATGGCCTGCTAACACAGGAGCAACCAACAGTGATTGAAAACAAAACACATCAACTTTCACCCTGCCCCCAGGTGCCTAACACAGTGCTTTGCCCCCAACGCTTCAGAACTGACTTGTTAGTTTCATTTGAGATGCTCACTGTAAATCAACTGGATATCTGGGCTCCCAGGGGGAGGCGGAAATCGAGACACTCCCATGCAGATGACAGAAAGTAAAAAGCTATAAAGAGGTTTCTTCAGACACCAAGGGCAATGACTGCGCTTGCTGTCCTGTGCCTGCTTGTTGCATAGTCACAATATCTAAAGGAACACTCCGAAGGTCTACTGTAGTTTGGGACTCACAAAAAATAATTCATTATGCATAATGGTGATGTTGGCAGTGCATGCCAAATGGTTAAATCTAATGTAGCATACAGTTTCATTAAGGCACAACAAAATTAATCTATCCCTTCCCACCAGGAGGTTTAAACAAAAGCAATGGGGAAGGAGCTGCATGTAAAAAGCAGCAATTCATTAATGAAATGAAGACATGTAAAATAATTAGGCTTATAACAAGAGATTAGAGAACTAAATTAACCCTTCTGTTTACTTTGCACAGAATGCAACAGAGAACTTTGGCAAATGTTAAGTTATTATAGAAAAGTCAACTCAGAAGATTAACCTGGTGGCCTCCCCTGAAAGAAGTGACCTGTGTCAGACCCAGTCTAATAACTTTGTTTTATGATAGTTAAAACCGTATCTGTGAGGCGTTTCTGTGTTGGTCTTGGAGGCATGGGAGAAAGCAGATACAGCCATGGAGCTGCAAATGAAACAGTTAATTCAAAAAAAATGTAGGGGTTTGATGTTGACATGCTGTATGCTAACTTGGGTAATTAATAATATTGAAACGAAGGGGCTAATCTAAATCAATGGTGGGTTGAAGCTTTCCTCTGCCTGGTTAGTAATGATAAGCCAAGGGGGACAATCGGGCTTCTTTTCTTAATAACTCCAAATCCTCATCTGCATGGGGAAATGGTGGGAACAAGAACCCGTCCACATGACCAGGTAAAATGCAGCTTAAGACAAGCTGGAAATGGGATGCGCACATCCAGGAGGGTAGCCTCTTGGCTTTGGAACCTGACCCTGGTTTCCTGCATCATGGCTCCCTAATTAAAGGGCTTCTGTAGAGGTTTGCAGGCTGGTATTTCTCCACTGGCCCAAACTCTTCCATGTGTTTTTGGAAGAAGTCTAGACTCTTAAACAGAGCTCCACTGTAAATCTAGACTTGTGCATCCTGTCACTGAGGTTGGGGACATGCTGAGAGCTGGGAAGGAAATGACCATGGTAAGAGTCCACACCCACACTTCGATGAGGAGAGTTGGCTAAAAACACTGTGCCCACAGTCCTATGGCAGTGAGGGTAAGAGGACGGCAGGAAATGGCCACACTGGTTAACTCGAGAGGGATGGATCTCTTTGATGGAGAGGGTAAACACTGCCTCTACCCACAAGGGCAGCCCCAAAAAGGACAACTTGGATCTATAGATCCCCAGTACCCTGACATGCCTTGCCCAAGGCCATACATGCTCTGCGTTTCACATATTGGTGATATCATCTCTTTACAGCTTGCCTTATGCGAATGAAAAACAGTAGCCACTAATTCATTCTATGTGATGAACTGAGGAGCAGAAGGTTGTGTGATATACTGGAATCAAAATTAGCATTTTTTTGAGCACCTAGTATGTGACTGGTGCTTTTCCAGCATTATCTGTTTCATCATCCAATGTCAAAGGTATTGTGTTCCATTTTACGGATCGGCAAATGACAGCTGAGATACTTTAAGGAACTGGCCTGAAATCATTTTTAAAGATAACTATGACTTATAAAGTTTTTATAGATATGCCAGTCATCTGCTATGGCATCCCCCCACACTACTTGGAGAGCCCAGCAGGTAAAATCATGGTGAAGGAGGGCAGAAAGAGCAGAAATCAAGTTCCTCAAAGACAGTTGCAGTTACCGCTCAAAGCTCCCTGTCCAGGACTAAGCCTGGAGATGTGATTTCATGGCGCTCCCCCTGCCCTCCCCAGCCCCGGACTGTAACCAGGAGTGGGCAGTTAGGCAAGGCAGAGGGCAGAATAAGGTGAGAACACAGATGGTCAAACTCACGAGGCTACTGTAAGAAATCTTCTGGGCCTGGTTTCCTGAAGGGGCCCAAGTGAACAGCGAAGGTCGTTTCCAAACTGAAAGTAGGGTAATTGTTTCAATAGAAGTATAAGCATCATTAATGAAGGACATTTGAAATCCTGAAATTTCTGTAGACATAGGACTATCCCATGTGTTGGAGCAGTGTGGAAAGTACTGCGTCCCCTTCCTCTCATGTGTCCCCATTACCCCATAGAAGTCACGCTTTGGGCATTGGGCCTTCCCCCACACTGCTCTCCTGGCCCACCTTGGCTTAAGCCAGAGAAAAAGAGAGCAAATATAAGAAGAAAAAGACACTCTCCTTTTTCTTCTTTGGAACTCTTGGTGCTCAGTCCTATTCTCTGGCTTCTACAGGAGCTACTTTTCCGTTTATTCATTTGTTTGTTCATTCAGTGCATAGCTGGGTGCCTACCATGTGCCAGGCATCCTGCCAAGCACTTCTCTCATGGTATCTTATCTGTCACAATAACCTGTGAGGAGGGCGCTGTTATCCCTGATTTGTAAATGAGTAAACTGAGGCACAGGGGAGCCAAATGATCTCCCCATGTATCCCAGCCCGTGGACGTTGGAGCCAGCCTGTGCTCCCAGGGCGCTCCAGCCCCTTCGCCATACACACTATCTTCCCAGCCCCAGAGTTGTAGCCATCATTTTTTTGCTAGAAATTTGCTATTATAATCCTCAGGGGAGAAGGCATTTCTCCCATTACCCACATATTCAAATTGAGGTCCCAGGGTCACTCTGGAATAAATGAGAACTTAGAACCCCCTTAGACTCTAGTAATCTTTATTAATCTTTACTAATCTACTTGGCTTGCTGAGCCACACTGCAATTTCCAATGCTAACTAGCAGAGTTCCCCCTGAGAGGAATTGTGTCCTTGACAGTGCTTCGAACAAAGAAAACAAACTGTAAAACTTTTCAGATCTGTAAAGAGATGGTGTCCAGAGCCTAGCATAGTGTCATGTGCGTACTAAGTGTTTAATAAAGATTTGAGTGGAATGAATGAGTGAATGATGGAACAAATGGATGACTCCAAA
Organism: Mormoops blainvillei; assembly: GCA_004026545.1. Classification (NCBI taxonomy): domain Eukaryota; kingdom Metazoa; phylum Chordata; class Mammalia; order Chiroptera; family Mormoopidae; genus Mormoops; species Mormoops blainvillei. Next base: position 264,196 of record PVJD01001068.1, read on the forward strand.
AGGTCCCTGGGCCTTCTCTGATCTTCTGAATTTATTGCTATTGATACAGACACGTGAAGGGTGGATAAACAGCAGGCTGGGCTGTCCTGCTCTAAAGGTGGCCTACAGTGAGGTGTAAAGTACACAGTTCTCTGGAAATGCTACTTTATATTCATGCTGGGCATTTGTCTGAGATTCCCCACGAAGGCTGGTGGAATTTGTGTTTAGGATTACCTGACATGCATTAAAAGCAATTGGCTTCGGAGCAAATACTAAGGAATCATTTTGTTCATTGTCAGTGATTTCATGGAGATTAGAAAAAAAATTGGGTGTGAATCTATCATTTCTTAAATCAATTTTGTTTTATTTATTGAAAGTGGAGAAACCTTCATTGCATGACCCACTTCTTAACTAATTAAATAAAGATGGGAGCAATTATGTAGGTAGTAATTTGCAAGTGTCCATAGTCTCAAGGAAATATGTATGGAATTTTCCATTAAAAAATAAATTTATATATATATATATTCCATATATATATGGATTCTTTGTGCCTGAATTATGTGAAGGTGGTTAAGACCCTGAGTCAAATCTAAAGATTTCTCTTCTGCAATTTTTTCTCACAATCTGCCACCCCTGCTCATCCCCTGTATCTTAATCTAATCTCTTGGGTCTTGGGCTACTTGAACTGAAAGGAATACACAGTCAACCACCCCCAGAAGACAATTTTAATTTACCTCGTCCTGGACTTGGTGCTCTGAGTCACGACCTCTTCAGGACCATTTTGTTACTGTCTCTGCAGACATCTCTGCCTGTCTCTGTCTGCAGCGCTGCCTGCTTTTGATTCTTGCAGTGGCTTTTAACAGGGTCCTAGTAAAGTGTCACGAATATTTGAGAAATCCCCAAACTTACCTGAGGCACATCCTTACTTCTGTTAGTGGTTCTGCATCACATCCCTTCCATCCAGAACTGTTGGGAAGTTTTTTGAGCTTCAGTTGAAATTCTAATCTCCGCATAGATTGAGTTCCTGCTAGAAAAACTTTCTCTTCACTCTTCAGGAAGGAAGGGAAGCCAATTGCCTAAGAGGTGTAATTCAAGAGGTGCCAGGATGTACCTAGGGAGAAGAAGTACCCTGCCACCACACCTGAAGTCCTGTCTTTTGGGTTACCTGTGTTAAATTGCATGTACTGTACTATGGGTTATTGACATATTACATTTGGTGTTAAATAATTTTGTTACCCAATTCCCAAGTAAGATGCCTGAGTACATTTGCAAAGGGGAAAAAGAATCTAAACTGGCTCTGAAAATAATCTCAAAAGGTGAGTTTGAAGAGTTTTGAGTGTTGAAAACATCATTTAGTGGGACCTCTACAGTGATTATTATAAAGAATACTTGATGTGCAAGTTTTGATATGTTAAAAAAATTGACATGAGTTTTTAGTGTCTTTGATGCAAATTTCTGTGCTCAGAAAAGATAACTCAGTGTTGCTTTTGTTTTCAAAAGAAATATTTAATTTATTAGGTTTATACTTTAAAAACACTTGGTTTCCAAGTTCAACTTTCAAATATTGTTTCTTTCAAAATCAAGCAAATTTTAACACTTGCTTTTAAGGTGGCCTTGATTAATTTTTGGTCTGATTTGCAAATTAACCATTAAATTTCTTTAAAGATTCTAAACTGAGTGTAAAAATTTCATATAGTCAATATCCTTTTTAAGTGCATCCTTTGTCCAACTAGCAAACACATTTTCTAAACAGGTTTCAGCTTAAAATCACAAATCTACTCATTTTGAATGGGAATTATAACACTGACCTAGTATTCTAAAAAGCTGAATTCTGTTAATCATTATAAGATTAAATGTCAGGTATCAAATACACACATATTACTCAGGAACAACCACATATTAATATCATTAGATTGATATTCTTTAAAGATGCATGTCTACTGAAGAAAAAATTACATCATTCCAAACAATTCTGTAGTAACGTTCATAAGCAATTTTAGGACTACATTTTTTGCTGAATTAGATTACGTAGTGATTGAAAAGGCCATAGGCCAGAGTATGGACTGGATTTGTGCCTATGACATGGATGAGACACATAAAGTCCCTCTCAGGTTCCTAGTTGCTTTGTCAATGCTTGCCAAATGTTAGTATCATATTGTTATTTTATATTTGAGTTTGACTTTTAGAATCTCTAATCCTTACATTTTGCTTTCCCACCTGCTTGGATTCAACTTCTCCCTTTACTGCTTCATTATATAATTTTTTTTTCAAACTCTTCATGTTACAGTCACAGTCAAAGAAAGATTTAAATAACATGTCATTGAATCTCATTGTTTTTTTCTAAATCGGGGTCACTATCTTAATTAGGTCATGCCGAAGACAAAAATCAGTCACAGTGTTTTATTGTTATGCCTCGTCAGTGCAGATGAGCGTTGACCTCTCAGCTATCACCCTAGGAAACTCTGTAAAGTTACTGAGTTGTCCCTACTCCCCCAACACACACACTCTCTTGGCCCATGTGGGACTTTGCTTTCTTACACTGTTACCGAAAGAGTGAAGACAGTATTTCTGATACCCTCACATGGAGTTCAGAAAGTATTTCCCACGTGAACGTTGCTAGGCGAACTGCTTCGTTCCCATGTGAATGTTGTTCAGTGTCCCTCCAAGCTAGACACATGGTTATGTCACGGTCTTGGAGGACAATGGGCCTCTTCACTGCCTGCATTTCTTCTTGTGCTGTTAGAGCAGACAGGGCACTTCTAGGCAATTCAGGAGGGAGTGAAATGTTCTGTTTCCTAGACACTCTCTTTTTTCCTGGGTTCTCCTGTTTCCCAGAGACAACCTCTGTCTGCGGGTATGCACGCCCTTCTGGGAAAGAAGAGCAGTTTGGCTACCTGCGCTGGAATTCTTGCTGGTGGTGGCCAGGGGCAAGCGAGGGCACAGGAGAAACCCAAAAAGGTGCTGAGGTTAGAAAATCGCCACGTCGGCGCAGTCCTGTCTCAGTAGACAGGACTGACGGGTTGGTGGTCGTGAATTAAAGGAAAGGAGCAGGAAAGACTCTGGCAAATCAGATAAGGTAAGAAAAGCAATCTAAACCACTCGCAGTGCAATTCAAAATCACTTCCTTCCCCGCCCAGCCCCTTAACTTAGCCTTTGGATCAGTCTAGACGTTGTCCTTGACTTTCTCTTCCCTGACAGGCGTTTTTCTAGGGAGGGAGCTACTGTGTCCTTCACGTGAACTGTGCTCAACAGGCCCAACCCCATAGAGTCACCGAACTTCCCCAACAGGGAAGAATATGCAGCTTGTAAATAGCCCCTTGGTGTAAGACCCCCCCACTGTCCCATCTTGCTCTCTACCCAAAGGCAAGTCAAGAGAAAATTAGATCTCTGGAGAGATCTGATGATTCCCCATCATCATTTCTGGAGGCATTCAAACAACCTTCTGATGATGCTCAGTGAGGCTCAAACCAGGGAAATTCAATGGCAGAAATGGGAGTTTATGACTTAGGTAGGCCATTCTTATGCTGGGAAACCTCATCCCACATCATATCAAAAAGTATGCCCACAATAAACACAAAAGATATGATTTTGCTATAAAAAATCGGAAGGAATTTTTAAAATAATTTTTGGAACTGTTTGCTTTAGAATGTACTATTTACAATCATTTGCAATCTGTGATCACTTTTTCCATTTTCAGTTACCTCAATGCCCAGTGACCCCTCTTTGCACAGATTCATAATGGCACCTTTGTCAAATACCAGTTTTCTTTCTAAACAAGGCCCTACTCTTCCTTTGCAACATTTGTCTGCATGTCAATCCCTGTGCGAATAAACACTGCCCCACCTGCCACCCATAGTTTTCTTCTGTAAAATTGTCTTTGTTATTCTGGGTTATTTGTTATTCCATGTGATGTTTAGGATCAGCTTTCTCTCACGAAAAACTCTATTTGCATTTCAATCAAAACTGCTTTTAATCTATAGATTAACTTGGGGAGGATTGACATCTTTTCTATCCTTCAATAAAGTTTTATAATTATCTCTACAAATGTCTTACACATCTTTCGTTAGATTTGTTCCAATGGCTTGTTGCATTTTAAGTGAACATCTAAATTTACATTTTCTAATTTTTGTTACAGATGTATAGACATGTTATTGATTTGGGTATATTGATCTTGCTGAGCTCGTATTAACCTAATACTTCATATTGTAGACATTGCCAGGTTTCCCTGAACACACAAAAAAAGAAATAAAACCCACGCTTCCCAGGTACCCTGCAGTTAGGGGACATGTGACTAGTTGCGGTCAGGGAAATCGGAGTGGAGGTGATGTGGACCACTCCCAGGCGGAGACAGTGAAAAGCGTGGGGTTTCCACGTCTCTCTTCTGCTGAGACAGATGTGGATGTGTAGTGTTGAGATGGCCGGGCCTGCCCTGATGAATCACTATGTGGCAGAGTCACTAAGCTTCCACGGCAGGAGGAGGAAATAAACTGCTGTGGTGTTAAGTCACTGCTGTTTCAGGATTAATTGTTACCACAGTTTAACCCAGCTTCTGTTGGCTAATACAGTTTGTCTGTGGATTCTCTTGGATTGTTTTAAGTGGACCATTATAGCAACTGTGAATAATGAGTTTGTTTCTTCTTTTCTAATTTTTAGGTAATTAAATTTTCATGAATATCAAACTTAATGAAGTTGACGCAATGTTACATTTTGTAGATCTTTAATTAAACACTTACTAATTTTGATTTGCAATTTTCCTTTGTTTTACTTCAGTTTTCAGACATCTACTGGGCCCTTAAAAAGCCAATAGGCCCTGAGCCCCGTGAGGGCCTAAGGGTTAACAAGGTCCCGGTTAGGCTAAATGTCACTTTGAGAACCTACCAGTCCAGCCTGCAGTTCCAGAAAGAACTAATGTAACAAGGGCATGGAGAGCCATGGCTGAGGAGTGTTCGCTGGGCTTAGACCAAAAGAAATAATAGCACCCTGGGTATCCTTGCAAATCGATGCTGGAAAAGTCCCTTTGTTCCAGTTCATCCTTTCCTTCACGAGGAGAATTAGAGTTAGTTTTCACTCTCTCCTTCTCTGACATCTAGAATTTGGCAAAGGCTCTGAATATCTTATTATTACCAATTTCACAATGTAGGCATGCTCTAGTTCAAAAAGGTCCCAAATAATAAAACCTGACCTTATCAAAGAATGTATGAATTGGAGGATGGTAATTTGCTTTACAAAGTGTTCCCTGCTCCACAAAATGAATTCAACTTTGGTGTCCCTAAAATAGCCAGTTCCCTTGGTGCATGTTAAATATAATTCAATTTACAAAATTTCGATTTGCATATAACCTTTTCAGTAGCACATCTGTTGTGCAAAGCAGTGTACACTTGTAATTGGCCACAAATTGCCAGGAGACCTGCCTTGCACATATTGTTTCTAGATATGCAGTTTTTTTGTTAATCTCTATGAGATAAAGGAGAGGAGTGGCTAACGTTCCAGTTGTTTACCTGGTCCCAATGACTATGTTGCCAAAGGACATTTGTCAACTTTTGGGGGCAACATGTGCTATGTGTGAGTTCATCTTGGGGACTTAGAAAGAGGAAATGAGGAAAAGTTGGGAGAACAGAACACGATGCCTGGCTCAGTTTGTGATAACTGTCTTGCTGTGCTGAAGAAGCTCTCTTTATCTCAGTGGCTTGACAGGCATCAGGAGAAAGTGAAATGAAGCAAGGGACAATTTACGATCATGGTTTAGATAACATTTTTTCCCCCATGAGGCAGTGGAATTGCAGGAGCATCTTCCAAGGGAAACAGAACCAAGTGTGGTGACCTGAGCCCTGTGGTTAAGAAAAGTCACAGCTGACCCATCCAGCTACAGCAGCCTGACCCTGGGGGTTCTCTGAATGGTGTCTTCTGGCCACAGGAGGGTAGCCAAAGTACTTAACCAGGCAAGCATGGCATTTTCTCATGTGTTACGTAAAAAGCAAAAGTGGCATCTTTTGACAGCAAATTGAGTTAAAGCAGATTGTTGCCGATGATGCCAAGTCACATCTAAAACCCTTTTCGACCTGAATATTAAAAACCCTGCCTGGCACATCACACTCTCTTTTCAGAAATGATACTTTCCTCACACATTCCCACTGTTCGAGACACCCCTGTCCCCGCGTCTGATGCCAGGACCCTTCTCTTCTGATTAGGAACTTCCCTCTGGGATTTCATCCAGGGCAGCTAGCAGCTCCCCTTCCCTGGGCTAGCTGCAGGGCGTGTCAGACACGTGGCAAGTCAGATCCCTCCCTCCTGCAGACACTGGGCTTCTCCGCCAGCTTTGGGGAGGATGCCCTGAAGGGAGCTAAATGAGGCCTATCTAGACCTAGATTTTTTTTTTCTTCTTTGTTTTTTCTTTCTTTCTTTTTTTTTTTTTCTTGCTGCAGGGAATGACTCCTTGCTCCCCAGTTCAGCTGAGCCATCTCGCACTGCAGGTTCAAATCCCAGAAGGCCAGGCTTGGCTCCTCCTGCGTCTGAGGCAGGTGTTCTAAATTGACTGTCATAAACTCCTGGGTGCAGAGCAGTGAACAACTTGAAAATGGAAATGTCTGAAACCAAATAAAAATACTGCGATATTTCTTAGAAGCTCAAAATTGGGATAGCTAATTATCTCAGACTACCTCCAACAGAGAATGTATTACTTAACCAAAATTTGGTTTTGCTGCAGTGGGAGGCAGGGCTGCACCTCAGAGAGCGCATACTGTGCCCCACGGGACTCCAGGGCACCCCATTAGCATGGCCAGGCAGGGACAGGGACGGCACAGAGTTAGGAAGTCACAGCTTGTGTGTTGTGCCCTGTGGCGCTGGCCCAGGGAAGGGTAGGGCTGATGTATATCTCTCTAGGCAGCCTGAATTTGGGAAAGAGGGCAGTCTGACGTGCAGACCAGCCTGGGTTCAGGCAGTCGCCTGGCCACTTCTAATCTCTGCAGCTGTAGGAGTCTGCATAGCCTCTCCCACAGGAACCACAAGCAGCAATGTGTGACTCACAGACTAAAATTTAAGAGGATGAGGTGGAAGTGTCTGGCATGTTGTCCATCATAAATGTGATTCTCCCTTTCTGCAAGTGCTGCTGGGAGCTGGGCGCATTCAACAGCCAGGTTGCGCAGGTCACTGGTTGTTCCTTCTTCAGCTGCTTTGATCCCAGAGGCCAAGGGGAGACTGAGAAAGGAACAGACAGCTGGGCTGTGGCTTTGTGGCCTCCATGGGGTCTGTGCTGTGTGGTGGTGGGATGTGTGAAGCCCTAGGTATACCTCGATGACCTTAGCCTTTCAGACAAGTCTCCCCATACTTTCTCTACTTATGTTAATCCAAGTCACTTCCCTGGTGAGGGAAAAAGATAAAGGAGAAGCTCTTGCAGAGGGTAGGGTAGGGTGGGGAGGGAGGTTGGGGGAAGGCCCATATGCTCCTTCTATTCTCAGGGAGAGAAATAGTTGAAATTTGGAGAATAAGACATGAGAATTTAAAATCTCTGTTTTCATGTTTTATTTTTTCCGTGCTACTTTTTTTTTTTAATTTTTTTTCTATTATCCACATTGTGGCCACCAGGGCCTCTGAGCCCTAAGTGAAGGGGCTGTCCTTGAAGGAGGCATCACATTGAGTGTGACAGCAGTGACCAGGAGATCAGCCTCCCCAAGGTTTTGGAAACAGTGAGGTCAGAGTCAGGCCCCTGGGTGGTCTTCTTGTCCCATTAGGGAGCCAGAATCTTCTGGGTTAAGCCTTGGGCATTTTGTTTGAATGAGAAAGCTGTTCCCTCCTATCTACCCAGACATGTTGGTTGTGACAGGGGGTTTTCAGAGGCCTCCTCCAGCCTGCTTTGCCCCAGGGAGAGATGGGGTGGAGCTGTAAGAAACCAGATGGAGTCACCTCCTTTGCCTGAATAGATACCTTTTCTTTCCAGGTTCCCTGGAGAACCTTGACCCTAAGGTCATAGTTATTCAGATTCAATGATCATAGGCAACAGGAGGGGCATCTCCACCATCCCCCCAGACCTCACCGAACTCACTCGGTGAGACCAACATTCATCTCATTTCCTGAAGATGGAACATGAGAGTCAGGGAACTTCAGGGGGCCCCCAAAGCAGCTTCTCAACTTGTTTGACTCTCTATCTCTTAGCTGCCCAGAACCGATTTTACTATCCTGGGTTCAACACATTTTCAGGGCCTAACTGCCCCCCTGCTCCTCTGCCCAGAGAGAGAGCAGAAGGGGTGTGAGCCACGAACTGAGGAGCAATGTTACGGTACAAAACCTCCCTGGGCCTGTTTTCTCTAACAAAGGAAAAACGGAAAGGGTGCCTGGCCTACCTACCTCCCCTGGTTGAGAAGTTCAGGTCAGATGTAGGTGTGAAAGTATTCAGCCTTTCGTAAACCACGATACAGCGCCTAGATGAAGAACATGATTATTCTCCTTGGAGGGCATGGGTGCTAATACAAGACTGGCCTGGGCCTCATCCTGCTCCCTGTGGTAGAGACGTCAAACCAGTGGCCCTTGGAGTCCCAGACGTATTGTGTTTCCTCTACACAGTGTCTAAAAATATTTAAAAGTCATTGCCAAATTAATAAACTGGGAAAATTTCACATTAAAGAAATGGATTTCCAGCTTCACTTCAAAAATTAGAAGACCTGGCCACAGTGGCCGCAGTGGCCCCTTGGACTGCAGCGTCGGCCCCCTGTGCACAGGCACGCGCTCACTAGTTCGACCCTGACTCCTCCACTCCCTGCCGCCTTACACCCTCACCATTCTCTCCCCTTGCCTGCACAGCCCTTGCAGCATCCGAATAGGCAGACCTGGCCCTCTAGGAATTTACCCCAGGGAGTCACCTCTTATTTCCCCCTCTACTTGCACTGCCCGCCCCCCGCCCCCCACCATCATGCTCTCTTCCCATGGACAGGGGATTCACCTTTTCTGACACAGGTGAGGAGGGAAGTCCACAGAGGACCTCTCCATAACGCACCAGTAGAAGCTCATCTTCAACAGCTGTCCCCAGAGAACCAGTTTAAGTTTTCACCAAGCAGGATCTACTTAAACATTAAGAGCAGTGGTCTGGTTCGCTATGGCTAAGTGGTCAAGCACCCACCCCAAAGCTTAGTGTCTTAAAAATAATGTGTTTAATCATCTGACAGTTCTGTAAGTTAACAAGGCTCAGTCGGGCAGTATTCACTTAGACCATCTCACCCTGGTGCCGTCAGATGGAAGCTGGGCTGGGGGTTGTCCAAAGGCTCCATTGGGCTGAAAGTCCACTGACAAGTGGTGCCCTGACAAGGTTGGCAGCCGATGCTGGCTGGGGACTCAGCTGTTCCCTGGAGCCCCTGTGTGTCTTCTCCATGTGGTTTGGGCTTCTCGTGATGTGGCAGCTGGGTTCTAAGGGGGAGTGTCTCAAGAGGGAGTATTCCAAGAGACCCAGGAAGAAGACGCAAGCCTTCTCATGCACAAGCTTCGGAAGTCACACAGGGTCACTTCCGTTCTACTTCATTGGTCAAAAGCTAGTCACAGAACCTGCCAGCTTCCAGGAAACAGGGGCTCACAAAGCATGACTAACGGGAGGCACGGCTCACTGAGGGGCCATCTTTGGAGAAGAAGCGCCACAGGCAGCACTGCGGAAGCTGGTCCTTATTTCCTATCCGCTTCCACGTGCGGGTTTTTTCTTTTGGGAACAACTCACCTCCTCCCCCTTCAGCTTTCCCCAAGGTAAGATATTAATGAGATCATATTTGAATTCCCTGACAAAGTAATGCCTCCTTATAAAGTATACTATTATTACCAGCCTGCCTGATCACTCCCACCTGGAGTCCGCCGAAGACAGGATGAGGGATGATACTGCCTACTTCTCAACAACACACAAAACTTCATTAAATCCATTGACATAACACAGACGTTCAGGTTTAGTACAGATCAAATCCTATTACCAACAAATTGCATCAAATTGCCTCCAAAAATCTGTAGAACCAGATGTTTTCCAAGCCCTACTTCCTTTAGGCAAATACCCAATGTAAGCAACATGAAGGACTACCAAAGAATTAGAACATCCGCTGAGATTTGTTAGGATGGGATTTGACCCATTTTCTTTTAGTCACAGGTTCAGGCATCTTAAAACCAGAAAGAACAAATGTGCAGGAGTCATGAGTGTGAGCTGGCTGAGAAGTGGGCCTTATTTGAATTGTAGAAAATGCATCTTTATGCTGCTCCCAGGCTCCCCTTCCAGGGCCCTGGGGGAGACCCACTCGATTCTCTGGTTAGCATCTGGGGAGCTTACAACGCGAGAGCCTGCCTGACAGCGAGGCCCCCCCAGCCCAACCCAGAGCCTTCCCTAGGAAAGAGAGTAACCACAAAATAAAGATAAGGGCTTCAGACCATGGAGACTTCTGGGGTAGCGGTTGCACAGCATTTAGACATTTTTAGATGTCTTTGACTTTGTTTTTCCCAAATGCACGTATTTCTTTATGTTTTTCTGCTTGTTTCAGCAGAAATTTAGGGACCCGTGGGCCCTAAAGGGAGGCTTTAGGGTTAGGCCAGGTGTTCAGCCCAGGAGTGCTCCTGCTCCCACCGATGGTAGCCCCTCTCCCAGTGCACAGGGTCCCGAAGGCCTTGCGGGGCCTGCCTTCCGCTCACTAAGCCCTCTTCTAACAACGCCAGGTTCTCATTTCGGGCAACATCTTTTCTTCCCCACTAATGCTCACAGCATCCCAGGCATTCCGCTTCGCCTCACAAAGACCTCACCCTCCCTTCCTTCCTTTTGGACAAGGTACACGTGGGCAAAGGAAGCGGTGTGCACACTGTCAGCCGGGAACAGGCCAGAAAGCGATCTGCCTCCTATCATCCTTTCCAGATACATGACATATCCAAAATCAGAGACCCCTGTACTCTTAGCCCGGGGCCATTTCTCCAAGGCAATTTCATGTTCCCATGCCTTTTTCCCACTAAAGAATGCCATCCTTAGCTCCAGCCAAATCAACTTTGCTGAAGGTACCAGTAGCCTCATGACGGGCTCCTTTGTTTTATCTCCTAGTTAGGCCCCAGGCGCACTGCATCATTGATGTTTGGTTTTCCCCTTAATTTTGTCCTTCATACAATGAGCATAGGCTGGGACCTGCGGGAGATGCTGGAGATTCCCCTAAGTTCTGGGACACAGAAGTGAACACCACCATAGAAGATGAGGCAGCTCTGGGGGAGGTCCTTACGCAGACTGCGCATGGCCTTTCATGAATGTCTGTCTTGCCAACCCCAGTAGATTCATCAGCACTTGAAAGACAAAAATTGGGACTTCAGTTTTCATTGGTATCTCTCTCCCCCGCCAGCCAGCACATAGCTCTACCCACAGTGGACATGCAGTATTAACAGTGGGGGAGGGGGCGTAACTCAAAACACACTCAGGTTGCACCCCCAGGCCAGAGGCTTGCTCTGCTTCCACAAGGGCGTGACATTCTGGGTGTGGGCTCAGAAGCCCTTAAGCTGCTACCTGGGACGGTGGTCCTTTTCTCCCACTGTGTGTCACACGGGGATGTTTCAACCAGTCATGGGAAGAAATTTGTTTCTAGTAGCTGAAGTATATGTTCTTAATGAATAAGTTTTATTTTTACAAGTTGGACAGATTCAAGACGATCCCTGTGTAATACCCCCTTTCTCGCTTATACTGGAATATTCTTTCATGAGGTAGTGTCAGCTGTCCTGAGTGGTGGTAGGTGGGCATCAGCCCATCCTCTGTGACTTGAGCCACACTAGTGATGTAACCATTAATCTTTAATCTTTGGCAGCTATAAACTATCGTAGAGATTAACATTCCCCAAATTATTTTTTTTAACAGAAATCTGTACATTTCCCTGGGAATCTCATCTGGGTCGTGGACACCATGTTTATCTGTGTTTGGAAAGAAAGGGTTGAGAATCACGCCTTTAAGGGAATCTCTTGCCAAAAGTACCTGCACAACCACTGAGGACAATTTCAGTGCCTTGCTGAAAATGCCCAGACTCCTTCCGCGAGAGGCGGCAGCTAGCAGGTCTTTGCGGCACTTGCTTTAAGGAACATTCTACCTCTCCCTAGACTTACAGAGACTCTGTGTGCTAGCCTCTGGGTGCCAGGGGGAACTGGCCCATTCGAACTATTGGTTTATCGATCAGGATATGTGCCAGCGATCGCCCCTGCTGCTTTATGTACAGATTTTAATTCCCTGCCTCTCTCTCCCATCCTTGAGTCTCTGTGTGATTGAACCACCAAGGGTGCAACTTCAAGCAATTCTAATAAAGAAATAAGTCCGTTACGACGTTGGCAAGTTGACCTTCTTTATGAGACGAGACGAGCTCCAAAATGAAAATCACTCTTAAAAGATGCTGCCTGTGGAAGCAGAGCTCGCATCTCCTCTGGGCTCTGGGTGTATGAGCAGCAGTTACTCCAGGATGCACACGTTGAGCAAAGTAAGGCAGGCTGTGTTGTGTGTTTGTGTGTGTGTGTGCCTGTGCTTGCATCTGTGCACACCGGGCTCGCCTCTCCCAGGGGCAGGAGTAACAAAGCTGCCTGCCTTTACCCAGGGCAGTAGGGGCACATTCCAGGATGGGAAGCATAACTCAAAACAAAGATCATCTGCTCTTTATGTTCAAAAGGAGCTGCTATATGTTCAGAAAACATTTTTTCCCCTCCTCTAACCCTCCTTCTCTATCCCTGCGGGGCGGGCATGTCCTTACTGTAGCTTAACAGGGGGGCCAGGGGAGAAAAGCAGGCTGTGGCCTCCCTCAAGACTCCAGGGGTTGCCACTCAAACTGACCTTCCCTCTGCTTCCTGCCCGCTGCCCGCCTCTCTGGGGCTGAGTCTCACCTGTGAGGCACCTGTGAGTCAGGTGGTTCTGACCGAGCATCAGTAAAGCAGCTTGTCACTCAAAGGCGGGGGCAGGTTGGAGAAAACTAAGTTAACATCAGACCTCAGAACCAGAAGACACATTTCTTTTCAAATTCCTATTTTACCCGGTGGGAAAAATATTTTTAAAAGTCAGTTCTAAAACCTGACCAGTTCTGAAAAACTGTTTATGTAACATCTTTGGTTACATAATTAAAATGAGCAAATGTATACATCTTATTTCTCTAAAAGAATTATAATGCATTTTCTCTGTAACCCGATAAAGCATATAACTTTATTTTCACTTGACAGTTGAGGAGACAGAATCAGAGGAGGTAAGTGGCTTTCCCAAGATTGCGCAGCAGTTAGGGCAAAAACCAGGCCTCAAATCCCCTCTCCTGACTCCACAATCAGTTCTTTCCAAAACATTTTTTTCTTCTGAATTCTTTTTTCATTCCAAGCCTATGTCTCCCTTTTTATTTTGCCAGGAATCTAAACGTCACTTGAATGTTATAAAAGCACTTTTCCTCCTTTAGACGCCACTACAAAGACTGCTTTTCTTGGGTGGGTTTTGGGAAATCATCTCATTACAAAATTGTTCCAACACATGTCCATCCACAAGAGCCCTACGTCTGAGTATTTTAATTGTTTGGCTGTGAGAGCAATCAAAGGACCTGCAATGTGACAGCTTCTTCCTGAACCATGGCCACGTCAGGCCTCCGTCCCACAACCAGCTTCGCAGGCTCAGGGCTTGCAGCAGGATTTTAGAGGACATTTTTCCTGCCAAAATGGTGATTATTAGGTATTAACTATGTGTCAGCCTCTCTGCATGTTTTTCATCTTCAGAAGAACCCCCGTAAGATACGGATGACGATGATGGCGAATGATGATGATGGTGATGATGGCGATGATGGTATTTCCAGTTTACAGATTAGGAAGCCAAGCCGTTGTCTGTGCAAAGCTGAAATTCATTTTGATTCTAAAGTGCACACTTTTCTTTACTCTCTTCCTTCCTTTGGGTTTTGATATTAATTGCTTGATGTAAGAAAACAAGAAAGATTCTTGACACCTTAATGGCTAGAAACATGGGAAGCATCAATATCAGCACCTGTGGCATCACCCTAAAGCCACAGGATGAAGCCTGAAGCCCAGGGTTCATGAGTGGGGAGTTGGCCTCAAGGGTAAGAGAATCAGAAGTCCCAGGTTCTAATTCTGATGCTCTAGTTAAGCACTAGTTAACCCGTGTGACCTTGGGCAAGTTGCTTTGCCTCCCTGGACCTCCATTTCCTTGCCTGGATAATTAAGGGTTTAAAGGAGGGGCTCTCTGAAGCCCCATCCGGTTCTAAGACTGCCATCACACACCTATTGGGACATGTTCTTTTTTGGAACAATTCTGGCACCCGGAATCTTATGAAGCAATAAGACTCAATTCCCCATAATCACAACATTCAGTGTTCCCACTTCCCCAAAGCATATGGCGCCGTGGATGCCTGCCAGGAAGCTCTGTGAGCGGAAGTGAGGACTGAATGAACATCAGCAGCCGGCATGTTGGGTTTGTCCTTCTCCTTGTCTTTACCATTGAGCACCTGCGGTGGGCAGGGGAGATGCTCCTTTTCACAGGTTATTTTAAGAATGTGGTGTCTGCCTTGGAGTTGATTGTTGGGGGGTCCTCACCTTTACCTTACCTCCCCATCAGCAACACTGTCATGCCTCAATCTTCTTCTTGGAATTTTCTATTTCTTGGTATCTTTCTGTATTTAATATACTAATAAAAACAAAATAAATAAACAAACAAAAGCAAAATAAAACCAAGGCTTTAAATAGAAAACATAAGGCCCAGGGTTCCATGTTTACGCTCTTAGTAAGGAAAGGGTCAAATAAAGACCTATTTCTTTTGTGCAAGAGAAGTGTCAAGTGAAGTGAGGAGGAAAGTGGGAAGACGTTTTGATTTTAGTTTTGACTTTAATTGGTTTCTCTGTTCTTTCTCAGTCTCCCCCATCTCCACCCCAATTTTACCTTTTACTGTAAAGTTTAAGACCCTGATGGAGAAGGGAGTTGGGGATAAAGCAAATTAAATATATTTCATAAGCTATCACTTGTTACAGAATCAATCAGAATCATAAAATTCAAAACTGAAGTCAGATTTATATTTTTAGAAACCTAGAGTTTTCTTCATTTGTTTCATTTTGTTGGTTTGTTTTTTGGGGTTTTTTTTTTTGCCATTTGCAAGACTGTGATTTAAAAACGTTGTTTTTGCTTTGTTGATCACAAAAGCCCTATGCCCCTCAAATGTTGTTCACAGAAGAGATTTGTTGCCAGGCTGCAAGAACCCAAGGGAATGAGGGAAGCCCCCAGCACAGCCATCATCAGCCCAGTTGGCAGACTGGCGGTAATGGCCATTCTAGTTCTTTCTGCCCCCAGGAGAGAAGGAGCTAGGGGGAGGAAGGGCAGGGCCATTGCAGGGTATGCCAAAGTTTCACACACACTTACAGTGGGAGCATGTCCTGCCGAAATTCCCTTGCCAGGGCTTTCCTGGGCAGCAGGATGACAGGAGGGGAGTAGTGGGCATGGATAAAAAGTTGATCTGTGATGACAACCTGGAGAGGCGTAAAAAAATTTTTCTTAATGATGCAAGTTGCAGACAGTCCTTCTGGCTACAGGGGCCATTGTGTGTTGGAAGCTATGTCAGAGGCTAGCATTGAGGGGAAGGCGCACACATCTGGAGCAGTCACAGCCAACTCTGGACTCTGCCAGGAGTTATGATGTTGAAGGTGGGTGGTGAGCAGATCTGAACCTGTGTAATAACAAGCTGCTTTACGATGGTGAGGGAGGGGCACTAGTGGCCAATTTCCATTCCTTCATGGAACGCCCATAGTCCAAAAAATAAAAGCAGTGTGAGATGTTCAGAGAGGCCCTCAGAGCACTGTGGCTCTGTGTCCATGATCCAAGGTTAACACTGAAGTGAAAAAAAAAATCAAATCAATCGGTTACTTTGTCTTGATGGGTTAAAAATTGGTCTGCTTCCTTTTATTACCTTAAGTGATGTTTGACCTCTGAATTCATGAATCCGGTCTCTGTTCCCTTTTGGTTTGACTTGGATGTAAATGTTGGGAGGAGAATCCTAGGGTGTGTATCTATTCTAGACAGTTGTTTGTATTCGGGCAGCTGAGGACTATGCAGACAAAAAGACTGAAAAGAAACAGACAAGTGTCTATTCAGGTCCTTTGCCCACTTTTTAATTGGATTGTTTGGTTTTTTTGGTGTTGAGTTTTATAACTTCTTTTTAAATTTTGGATATTAACCCCTTATCAGATGTATCAATGAATATGTTTTTCCATTCAATGGATTGTCTTTTTATTTTCTTGATGGTTTCTATTGCTGTGCAAAAACTTTTAGTTTGATGAAGTCCCAGTTGTTTATATTTTCTTTTGTCTCCCTTGCTTAAGGAGACATATCAGAAAAAATAACAGCTCTGAGCAATGTCCAAGATTTTACTGCCTATGTTTTCTTCTAGGGTTTTTATGGTTTTGGGTCTGACATTTAAGTCATTAATCCATTTTTAATTTATTCTTGGGTGTGGCATAAGATGGTGGTCTACTTTCATTTTTCTGCACATAACCTGTTCAATTTTCTCAACACCATTTATTGAGTAAACTATCTATAGTCCATTGTATGTGATTGCTTCCTCTGTCAAATATTGGCTATAAAGGTGTGGGTTTACTTCTGGCTCTCTATTCTGTTCCATGGATCTCTGTGTTTGTTTTTATGCTCCTGCCATGCTGTTTTGATTACTATGGCCTTATAGTATAGTTTGATATTAAGTAGCATGATTCCTCCAACTTTGTTCTTCTTTATCAGGATCACTGTTCCTATGTGAGGCCTTTTGTGGTTCCATATAAATTTTTGAAATATTTGTTCTAGTTCTGTGAAATATACCATTGGTATCATGATAGGAATTGCACTGAATCTATAGATTGCTTTGGGGAGTATAGACACTTCAATTATGTTAATTCTTCCTATCCATGAACATGGTATGTGCTTCCACTTATTTGTATCTTCTTCTATTTCTTCCTTCAGTGTCTTATAATTTTCTGAGTACAGGTCTTTTACATCCTTGGTTAGATTTATTCCTAGGTATTTTATTCTTTTTGAAGCAATTGTGAATGGGATTGTTTTCCTAATTTCCCTTTCTGATAGTTCATTATTGGCATATAAAAATGCCACTGATTTCTGGATATTAATTTTTTATCTTGCTACTTTACTGAATTCATTTATCAGTTCTAGTAGTTTCTTGGTGGAATCTTTGTGGTCCTCTATGGACACTATCATGTCATCTGCAAGTAAAACAGCCTTACTTCTTCCTTTCTAATTTGGATGCCTTTTATTTATTCTTTTTGTCTGATTGCTGTAGCCAGAACTTCCAGTACTATGTTGAATAAGAGAGGTGAAAGCAGACATCCCTGTCTTGTTCCCAATCTTAACAGGAACGCTTGTAGTTTTTGCCCATTGAGAAGGATGTTGACAGTGGGTTTGTCATATATGGCCTTTGTTATGTTTAGGTACGTCCCCTCTATTCCCACTTTCCTGAGAGTTTTTATCATAAATGAGGGCTGGATTTTATCATATGCTTTTTCTGCTTCTATTAATATGATCATATGTTTTTATCCTTCATTTTGTTTATGTGGTATATCACATTTATTGATTTGTGGATGACCAATAGACATTTACAAAGATGTCCAACATCATTAATCATCAGAGAAATGCAAATTAAAACCACAATGAGATATCACCTCACACAGCTCAGAATGGTCATCATCAGTAAATCAACGAACAAGTGCTGATGAGGACGTGGAGAAAGGGGACCCCATCTGCACTGTTGGTGGGACTACACATTGGTGTAGCCACTGTGGAAAACAGTACAGAGATACCTCAGAAAAATAAAAACAGAACTTCCTTATGACCCAACGATTCCAGTTCTGGGAATTTATCTGAAGAAACCTGAAACACTAATTCAAAATAACATAAACACTCCTATGTTCATTGCAGTGTTATTTACAGTTGCCAAGGGAAACGACCCAAGTGTCCATCAGTAGATGAATGGATAAAACAACTATGGGACAGTTACAAAGTGGAATATGACTCAGCCTTAAAAAAGAAGGAAATTTTAACCTTTGGAACAGCATGGATGGACCTGGAGAACATTATGCTAAATGAAATAAGACAGTCAGAGAAAGACAAACACCATATGATTTCACTCACATGTGGAATCTAATGAACAAGCTGCACTAACAAGCAAAACAGAGACAGACTTATAGATAGAGAACAGGCTGACAGCTCTGGAGGGGGTGGTTAGTGGGTAGACAGATCAAGCAAAAAGAAAAAAGGACTCATGGACATGTATGACAGTGTAGCAATTGTAGGGAGGAGGGGAGTAAAAGGGGAATAAATGGTAATGGAAAAATACACTAAAATTTTTTTTTAATTTTAAAAAAGAAAAGAAACAGAGGTGACTGGAAGTGGGGCAAAGTAAGAATTCTTGATGAGTGGCAGAATAAGGGATGAGGGCAAAATCGAGATTTGTAACAAAGGGAAAGTTTGAGGTGAATGACTTCAAAAAACAACTTTTAACACAGTCCCAGGTATCTTAAAACAATATTTTGAAGTCCTGTAACTTGCCTAGAATATTTAATAAAGACCTACTTCTAATATTACTAGGCACCATTTTAAGTTGAAATGGGTTATGGAGGTTTAACAAGATATTTGCTCTGAGTGGGTGGGGTAGAGGAAAGTGATAAAGATAATGATTTACCTGAGATCTGAAAAAGACCCCTAGGGAAGGTACTTGACTTTGTATTGAATTAATCACCCTCTAAAATCTCAAGCTCACTTACATATATTTCTGACACATCGAACCACATTCTTTTCCTCAGAAGCTCTATTTGTTCAGTTTGCTGACACCAGACTCTATAAGGCTATTGTCATTATATACTTGAAGTCTCGTTGGTAGAATATCCTTTGAAATTTTTTCATACTGACTTTTCTCAGAATGTGTATAATGAGGAAAATTTGTTTCCTTCCTGTCAAGAAAAGTTAATGATCATTTTCTATTATATTAAAAAATTACCCATTGTTATGACTTCAGTTCAATGTTCCTGCAGATATCACCATGTGTTACAGAGCTTAGCTATGCCAAGGCCAAGGCACCCGTGTGTTATTTCATAATCTCTCTTTTAAAAAATGGGTTGTTTCAGATGAGGCATGACAACACACACACACACACACACACACACACACACACACAAAGAAAAAGAAAAAGGCAAATCACACCATTTTAGGAGAATTAATAGGTAATTGTATATTTTTTAAAAATCACTTTTAGCATGAAAACCCAAATTTTAGCAATGTTGTCTCCAGAATATAATTATAAATGCCACACCAAGTCTCTGAACCAGAAATAAGAGCTTTCCTTTAAGATGTAATAAATGCTTTAAGCACTGGGACAATGCTTCTCTTTCAGGAGAGATGAAAAGTAGAATTACAGGCTACTACTCCATTGTAATTCCTTGAGTAGTCTAGTTTTTGTTGTTTTTTTTTTAAATTTGTCTCTCATTCAGGGTTCATTATTTCTATCCACAGAGGACAATGACAGGTCAGCATGTGAACAGACAGAAAAATCCGAGTGGCCTCAGTGGATTCCTGAACTCCATGAGTAAAGAAGTGTTTCTCCTATATTTTGGCAGATACATCATTGAGACCATGATTTTAGCCTTGCGAAGGAGACTGTGGCAGAAGAAATGAAAGAAAGAGGAGAAAGAAGGTGAGATCTTAAAGTGGAGTGAGATGCTTGTAGGGATAAGGAGAATAGTCTGTATCATGCCAACAGGTCAAACCAGTATTGCTTTATTCCCTTCTGTCTTAGTTTGTATTAGTCAGCTCGGGCTGCCATAACAAAATACCACAGACTAGGTGGCTTAACCAACAGGAATTCATTTTCTTAGGGATATGGGGCTGGAAGTCCACACTCAAGGTGTCGGCAGAGTCAGTTGCCTCTGAGGCTTTGCTCCTTGGCTTGCAGACAGCCACTCTTTTACTGCCTCTTTGCGTGGTCTTTCTTCTGTGCACACCTGCCCCTGGAGGCTCCTCTTCTTCTTATAAGGACACCAGTGATGTAGGCTTTGGGCCCCACTCTAATGACCTCAGACTAACTGAATCAGCCCCTTGAAAACCCTATCTCCAAGTGGCTGACATGGATTAGGATCCACCTATATGACCTCATTTTCTCTTTAAAGGCCTTATCTCCAAGTACATTAGATTCTATAACATTTCCTTTTATTTTAGATAACGTCTCATACAAAATACATTAATAACAGACATATTTAGATATTTCAGCTGCTTTATGATTAGCCTGGATTTCAGCAGCCCCCAACCCCAACTGCCCCACCCTTGGGAAAAATAAGATGAACTGGATTCAAAGCCAATCGAACCACCCATTAAAACCCAGAGTTTGTGCTGTGACTCCTGGACAGACCCTCCCCTCTGATACCATCACGGCTGCCGCCTCCCCTTCACCCGCTTCAGCCACATCCCAAACTCAGCCCCTCCAGGGGCCTTTGTAAACCTCCCCACTCATGGCCAGCATTTTGTGAACTTCCTCACTTTATTTAAGAATTGGGAGCTGGGCCAGGACCGTGGAGAGGGGTTCTCCTCACAGAGGGCACAACCTTCCAACTCTTGCTGGTCTCTGTCTCACCCCCACCCACCCACTTCCCCTCAATTTCCTTTCTTTTCTCTCCTCTCCCTCTTACGAGTATGACAAATTCCTCTCCTTATCTGATGCAGAACAGATTAACAACAACTTTTCTAGCTTGAATATACTCTTGGGTCTCACCCTCCACCCCAAAGGGCTTGCTAAAGTATTTCTTCATTTAAATATATTCAGGGCTGTCTTTAAGAGGAATTCTGGTGAATAGAATATTGTCTACCTCATTATGAGCACGTAAGTCATCTCCTGTTTTTACCCCGGCTCCCAGGTTCATCCTACATGTTCATAACAGTGTGCTGGGGGCATCTCCCTGAACTCCTTCCGCTGACAGAGCAGCACGCCAGGCATGCTGCTTGCCTGGTGCAGCCACAGCTGTTTCGAAAACCGCAACAGGGCAGTGCAAAGTGATGCCTCCCACACTAGGTGCCTTTTTTATTTCATTGAAATACACCGCTCCCCGTGCGAAAGCTCAGCAGTATGCAACTCTCGTCACCCAGCAGGCAAGCCTGCGGCTGCAGGCAGGCTGTTTACACCTGCCTCTTCCAGACTTCCAAATTTTCTCAGCTCTCGGTCAATATTCCCACAGCCAAGGGTTCTTGCTTGCCACAGAGAGCAAATCACCTGAATATTTGTGTCTCATCCAATTCAGCAGATCACAGAGGATAAATGGTACATTCTCTTTGAACTCGGTTTCAGGAGTATGTCCGTCAATCCCAGCTAGCGTGGTGCCAGAGATGGCAGAATTCAGCAACCTGGGACCCAGTTCCACCCAGGTGTCTTGACTCTGCTTACAATTCCTTCCCCCTCTTCACTGGAAAAGGGATGGCCAAGGTTCATTATATTTTCCCTCGTTCACGTCCCTTCTGTCACTTTCCTTAGTCCCCAATCTTCTTCAACTTACAGAATCTCCCCAGGACTCAAAAGCCAGACGGCATCCCATTATTTGACGAAAACTCTCTAACCAAGAGTGAGGATGTTGACTCTGAGGGTAAGGGCAGTCAAGCTGTGGGATATTTTCAATTCATCCAAGCTACCTATCATGCAAAAATATCCCTTGTGGAATAAATATGTGCACTCAGTGATTCCTGCAAGGCGTCACCGTCCTCATCAGAGTCCACAAAGTCATGAGTTCCTTAGACTCCAGTTCTTGAAATAAAAGAATCATAACATCTTTGTTTTTCCCTTTCTGAGCCAGTGAGCCTACCATTTATGTAAGTTCTCAGAACTTCTTGTCAAGAAAATACATCCACTCTCTGACCAAGTATTTCCCTGGGTCTATTTGCAAAAAGATATTCTATTGGGTTCAATGTTAGAGGACCACTGCATTTCCATCATACCTGCCTCATTATCATACAGGAATCTTTCTGTCCTTTGTTTAGAAATGCGCTTATTGTGGAGTCTGGTAAGTCTCAGGCTGAAAACAGGAGATTTATGAGCTGTCCTCCAGTTCCTGTCTGCTCTCTCCTAAGGCCACAACCCTGAAAGATCAGTCACTGAAACGTGTCTTGGTGTCAACTCTGAAATTCTGCTTTTTAAGAGCATATCATAATGAAACCTTGGAAATAGCACTTGAAGGTTTTGCTCCTGCCATACCTCAGAAGGTCACATGCTCTAATTCAGCTTAAAGGGACACTAATCATATTCAGCGTGTGAGTAGAGAGGTTTAACACTTGCAGATGACACCATCATTTGCATAGGATGTAAAAATGAAGGACCATTAATTTTATAGCATTAATTGAAGAGCAGAAGTGTTAGACCTCTATAATTATCTTCAGTGAATACATTTCAAAGACATCTTCACAAATGAGGCTTGTGTGTGTGGCTGTGCGAGGGTATAGATTCCAAGAGCAACTGAGAGGCTCCTCAGTTGTCCCCTTCGAGATGCATAGATTAGCGAATCATTAAGTTAAAAGCTTAACTTAAATCTGAATAGCTTCCCTTGTGTGGAAACAAGACATATGTGGATTCTAAGCTCCTAGGGGGATATTCTGCCCAGAAGAGGGGCTTCCAGAGCTGCATGCTACATTTCAGGACCACTGAGATAAAGAAGAGAGGAGGAAGCCCAGCAGCCCCCGGATGTGGGCGACATCCCCATATGACCTCCCAATGCCCTGTGCCCCCACCTGTAGCACCCCACCAGAGCTTGGCACCCGCTCTTGCTCCTCATTTTATCCTCATGTTCTTCCTACATTTACCATCCTATATATGTTATTTACCATCATATATTCCCATGGGTCAATTTCAACAAAACAGCTGTGGACCCCATAGGTAAATCACACTAAACAATCACTCTGCAACATTAGCCACCTTACTGGTCGCAACCCCAGGTCAGCATGGAAAGTAATATTTCTAAGGAATTAAACAGAAGATCTTAAAGAATCATTTGAGTGACTTCTTAGTCTTATAGCCAAAAGAAACAAAATAGAATAAGGGGCATGAGGGTTTTCTTTTGGGGGGGGGAATAGATGGGCATGAAACAATTGTGAGCAAAATTCAGCTCCATGATCACAAGCAACATGATGCCAGGACCAAAAGCAGTGGCCACGGCCATGTTGGCCCATCTTTGTTTCTGAGTTGGCGAGGGGACAGCAAAGGTACTGGGTATGGAAGGACTAGGCAAAGAATAGGTGTGGCTTAAGGGTTAAGAGCAAGCTGGGATTCTGGTAATTATCCAGACGTGCAGGACTCATCACTTGGAAAAAATACGAGCTACTTTTGAACCTCAGAGTCACAGAATCTCCCTGGTGTGTAATTTAGGGTTCCTGGGGGGAAAGGTTGGGAGCCACTGGTGTAAATAAAGTAAGGCATTAGCTAATGAGGTAACACGATGCCTACACTCAATATAAATGCCTGTCTCCAGGCTCTGCGGGAGTGACATTACTGGAGGGAATTTAGGTACCGTTGCGCACAGGTGGAGGATAAACCCGGGGTGTAAGGGCCTTTTGAGATAACTTATCCTTGGGAACATTTCCTAACTTTGTGATAAGCTTCTCTAGGCATAAGGGGCTCACTCAGGATGGTGAAGGCTTCTACAAAATTCCTTTATACCTCACAGCTCAATTTGTTCTTCATTTCAAGCTTCATCTACTTAGTTTGGTACCATACCCCATCCTTTCTCTTTTTACTACTTTCTGGAAGTAGAGTTTACACACAATAAGCTTTACCATATTTAAAATGCACAATTTGATGTATTTGGAATGAAAATGCCGAACCTTTCTATTACTTCCCAAAGTTTCTTTGTGTCCCTTTGCAATCTCTCCCTCCATCTACCCTTGTCCCCAGCAACCACGAACATGTTTTCTGTCCCTGTAAGTCAGTGTGCATTTTCTAGAATTCTGTATAAGTGGAATCAGTGAGCATATACTCTTTTTTGTTGTTGTTAGGTGTCTATCATTTCAGTGCATTGTATTCCTTGGCGCTCCACTGGAGATACTTCCCCAGCCCACACCAGGAATAGCCTCATGCACCAAGGTGATCATGATTTGGCAAGATACATATGTTACAGACAAAGTAAACATTGGGTTTGGTATATGACCTTTTCTGAGATGCTCAAAGAACTGTACAGCCACTCACCTTAATAGTAAATAGGAGAACAATTTTCTTTTTGGAACATACACTAATTCTTATACTTTGTTCTTGTTCTGTGATTGAAATTCCAAGGACTTAGAAGAGCCCTTTTTAAAACAGTCTATGTGCTTGGGTGTGGAACATCCTGACTTCATTTTATTACTTCCATAAAGCGGTCCATCGACTTTCTGTGTGGAATGTAAACTGAGTTGATGCACCTGTGAGCGAGAATGATTTCCTTCGTGCTTGTTTTTCTAAGTTTGTTGGAGGAACTGGAAATGCTAAGTGCAGGGATTGGACTACACAGCCTCAAAGGCCCTCCATCTTCCTTGACTCCAAGAGGCTCAGCAACTCACCAGAAGGTCACTGCAGAAGCCACAGAAATGCAGAAGCTTATTTAGGTGTTTCAAGTGAGACGCCTTCCATTGCAAGTGTCGGGAACTTAACAAAAGGTGATATAAGTCAAAAACCAAAACAGAAGAGAAATGTCGTGGCTCCAACCGATGAAATTCTTGGGGGCGGCCTGAATTGGGTCCAGGAGCTTAAATGTGCCACCAGAGCCCATGCTCCCTGTCCCTCAGCTCTGGCTTTCTCCGAGCTGCCTTTATTCTTAGGCAGCGCTCTGCGTGGGAGCTGACAGCTGCAGGCATACACCCTGCCACTCCCAGCTTAGGAGAAAGGGGGTTTCTCACCCAGTATCCCCACCGAAGACTGAGCTTTAGTGCATCCCAAAGCAGGGGGTGGGGGTGGAATATGCTAATTGGTCAGAGCTGTGTTGTGTATTGACCCTAGGCTGGAAGGGGGAAGGACAGATAGCCAACCACTAATACTTGAGAGAGGGAAATTTACCTGTAAATACTATTACCCAAAGAAAAAGGAATGGATGCCCTGCGCATAAGAAAAGATGCCCACTATAAAGCACAGTTCAAAAATATTTACTTCAAAAATATAGAGGGTCTCTGAGCATTCTTATCTGTCCACATACTTTTCAGCTTTGTCTTAGGTATGGACATATCTTCAGTATTAAAAAAATATATAAGCAAGTTTATACTATGCTTCCAAACCTGGGAAATCATGATCTCTCACTTAAGGATGTCAAACAATGTATAAAGGTGAGATAACATCTCAGTGGGAATTTGGATAGCAGTGTACAGGGCATGTAGCTTCCTCAGGACTCAACTTGCTTCCCATGGGCATTGGCATAAATAATTCTGTACCTTCCCTGTGTTGGAGATGCAGGTTTGGGGCTCAATTAGATCGTCTGCGGAAGTCTCTTCTCTAATTCTGTCATTATTTCACATGTACTGGCTGGTTGATGTAATATATTACTCACAATCAAACAGTCTCATTCTCATTAAAAATGGGAGCTAGCCACATGTGGTAATAGGCATGATTCATGCTTTGAACATCTTTCATCTATTGGGGACATTTTCCACCTTGTGAATCCTGCCATCTCCTATGTTTTCCAGCTTCTGCTACAAGACTTAGGATGAAACAGTCTTTCTGTGAGATTGAAGTTTAGAAGAGAATGCCACGAAAAAAGAAATACTAAATAGACCCTGTGTTGGGAAGAGTGGTGGAGAGATGATCACGTTTCATAAGCAGCTGTGTCAGAAGCCCTAGTGGAGGCATCTTGTGCCTGGTGTCGGCCAAGTGAGCCATGCGACTGCACTGGGGACAGTAGCAGACGATCTATCCGCAGCAGGCTTACGGTCATTTGCACACTGTTTGTGGTTCCATACCTCTATATCTGATCTTCTTGGTACCCTGTGAACTGTTTCATATGGTTTAATACATTCCACATCTGCACATTTGAGCTAAAGTGGATTCAGCTGTTCGCAACTAAGAACCCCTTGACCAATAGAGAAACCGATCGTGGGCGTGGTCTGAGGCCACTAACGCATACAGAGCCCTAAGCTGCCATGCGGGTTCTGAGGGCAAAGTGAACACGGCATGGCATGGAGGAAGGATGTCATGGATACCCTCTATACCTACATGATCACTTGCAGAAACAATGACAAGAGTCTTCATTTCTCTTCCTTACCATGTATGTGTACTGACTACTCTTCCTTTCTCCTCCTTCCCTTCCATTTTTTATAGGGTGTGTGGGTCACATAGGGTGGTAATTAACTTTATACTTTAGTCTCTGGGACACAGAATATCAAGATGGGATTGTGACTGAGTCGTAGAAAGTGAACATCCGAGCACGGAGCTTGACTTGGAAACTGGCAAGATTTTACCTAGGCCCCCTTTTGAGGAGAGGGCAAGTACGTCCTTCAGTTGTACAAGGAATATCTAATGGCATATTGTTCTTGTAATTGTAGAAGGCTTTTGTTCTTGTGATTAAAGTTGTGTAGAATTTTAGTGTGAAAGAAAGTTTATAGGGCTCTGTTGAACAGTCGAAAGGTAGGCGTAGTGGACATATTTTATTTCGTGGGCCCCCATTTACCTTTTGAACATTCTTTCAGGATTCAGGAGATCCTCCACCTTCCCAAGAGAGAGGTCAGACACTTGCTTTCCCCGCCTCCTTCGCAGCTCGAGATGCGTTTCTACACATACGACCTAGTTTCCACTCATCAGGTGTGTCACATAAGATTTTACTTTGAAAGGGAATGTCGCAAAGAAGACAATGCTGTAAAGAGTGCAGTCCAGGGAGCGAGGCCGAGACTCAGCCAGCTTTCAGAGGCCCCAGGGCCAGAGGTCCTGGCCACAGCACCCCGGCTTGTGTTGGCCCCACCCGCTGCGGAGCAGTCTGGCACTGCAGCCTGGGCACTGTTGTGTATTCAAACCAGCCTGGCTCTGCCCTGTGACCTCCTAGAAAGTTCATAAGCCACCATTATTTTTTACTAAATTCTCAACCTGCTTCCACTAGCTACAGTGGGTTTGCTGTTCATAACTAAAGACCCTCCCTGACATCCAGAGGAGCTTTTTCTGCCTGTCATAGTCAATCCTAAAGAGTGCAAAGAGGGGAATGTTCCTTTTCTGCAGATATTGGCATAACGCGGTTGTCCCTGGCTGAAAACTCTGAACCTACTACATCAGGTAAAGAGAAGTGGTTCAACTTAAAAACTGCTTTATACAAAGGGACATTAGCACAGCTGTGGTTTGCTTAGGAAACTTAAGAGTGGCCCATAAAGGGAAAGCCCATCTGTTTGGGGACACTAAATCTGCCTATAGTCTGCAGGATATCACGCACCCAAAGCAGGGACTCTAACTGTGAAGTCTAATTCTACAGACAAATCGTGTTTGTCCTTATGGCAGCCTGGTGGGACGCATTGCTGTGTCCAGGGGCCGTGCATTGGATTAGTTGGTGGCTGTTATGGGTTAAGAGGTTTGCACATAGTTTTACTGAATCTACATTTCCTACTGGCATTGAAGAAAATTCTGAAACAGTTTATCCCAAAAGAACACAGAATGTATTTTCATTTCAAAACTCAAGGCAAGCCCTGTAAAGGGACTTCAAGATTTCCAGCCAAGAAGAATATTTAATAAGCCAGAATTCTAAGCATGCTTAATGAATTTCTTATCTATCAATCATTCACAACAATTGTGATTTTTTTATCATTTGAGTTAAAAATACAGACTGCATATGTATTCATCAAGTTGTCCAGTCCAACAAAACTCATGTCATTTGTCTGACTGGTGTGGCTCGGTGGATTGAGAGCTGGCCTGCAAACCAAAGGGTCACCAGTTTGATTCCCAGTCAGGGCACATGCCTGGGTTGCAGGCCGGGTCCCCAGTGGAGGGGGGCGCAGCATGTGAGAGGCAACCACACATTCATGTTTCTCTCCCTCTCTTTCTCCCTCCCTTCCCTTCTAAAAATATATAAATAAAATCTTTTAAAAAAAGAAAGCTCATGTCATCCTGGGTTACTAAACTAAAAATGATGAAAACTATCCAAAGGGTAATTTTTTTTCCTGACTATTCACACATACAAACTATCTTTCCTTTATTGCCCATTTTAATACTGGTGCCCAACATACCCTTGCTTTGCGGATACCATATGGTGTTGATGTAGGTTTATTTAAGTTCTGTGTTATCTGGGGAACTGAAAATTGACTGGGGAGTTAAATGAGCTCTTATCTCCTGCTGCCTTCTTTTGCTTATACTGCACTTGAAATAAGTCCCTCAACCTCTGAGCCTCCATTTTCCCATTTAGAGAATGGGATCGCGATGTCTTCTTTGCAGGCTCTGGAAAGCTGTGCAAATGACAAGGCTCCACTGTTTCCCGGGTGGCTGGGAGCTATCGAAAGCAAGTGTGCTTGTGGTGTTCATAAGTAGGTAGCAACAGCCTGCAAGAGAAAGATACTGGCTTTCCCTGCACTCATTATTCAGAGAGCTCAAAAGCAAGTGCCTCTCTTTTTCACATTTTCCTCCTGAGAATGTCCTGCTGTTTCCCGGGTATTAATTGAGGGTGGGCACCCACACTCTGAATTCTCAAAGGAAGGAAGTGCTTCCTACTCTTGACATTGCTTATTTTCTTTTTTATTTGCTTTGTTTATTTGTTTCCTCAGGGGAGTAAGAAAGAGGGAACATGGCTCTGTGGGTTAATTGTGTGGGTTACTAGTTACTTGCGTGGAATGGTCAAGCTAAGCACTACCTGCTTGCTTTTCCCACAGAGCTTTCCTTGCAGGAAATGTTTTGGGCAACAAATGAGAAACTCATTGCTGAGTCAGGCTCTATACCCTGACAAAGTTGCCTGGGAGGCATGATCCCACCGCATTAGTTATACAGAAGGCTGACTTTCTGTAATAGAGACTCAAAAACATCATGACTTATGGGGAATATTCTTTCACGGGTAACAGTCCTGATGGAAGCAGGTCAATGTGGCAGGGGGCTCTTCTCCAGCCATTCTAAGACCTGGCCTCCTTCAACCTTGGTGTTTTTTCATCCTAAGTACAATTCCACTCAACTCATATAGTGAGATATAACTTGGGTTCCATGTGGGATGTGGGACATTTCCACATGTTGGCATGTTTGAATGAGGTTTCCAAATTAAGAGTTCCTGGATCATGATAGTCTTGAAACAGTCCAGTGCTCCTGTAAACAGCACTAGGCCACTTCTTGTTCAGTTTTCTAATTCTTATTGACTGAAACAGCAAGGTGATGCTATAAAAATACTCAATAGTGAAGGGTCTTCACCAGCAGGAATGTCTTATTACTTTTCCTTGAGACTTCTATTTTGATGGGAACAGAAACAGTTTCCAAGTTTTCCCAGTGTTGTTTGGTGGCCCTTATAGCCTGAGGGCTGGGGCAGTTGTCCTTCAGGCTCCCCTCTGCCCACCACTGTCCCCTAACAGAACTCCCTGGTGACCTGAAGATGAGTACATGATTCCTGCCATGAGCAGCCCTGGCTCTGGTGGGGGACAGAGACCAGTGGAGGGCAAACACAGCACACAGTGGTAAACGCCCTGGGCAGGGGCAGGCATAGCACTGGAAACATGGAGGTAGGGTGCTTCCTTAGTCAGGAAGGGCAGCAGGATTTTCCAAGGCGAAGGGGCACCTAGCTGGCCAACCACGTATAGACTGGGGAGAGTGCCAGAGGGTTCCAGGAAGAGAGTAACAGTCATAGAGCAGTGAAAGTACAGTAGATCCCAGCTCAGAATGACTGAAATGAAGAAGACAGGGGGCAGGTGGTGAGAACTGAGCCTAGAGAAACAAGTAAGGGCCAGTTCCGAATGAGTCCTGACGTGCCACCTACGGAGTCACGGCCAAATCCTGATGGCAATGGGAAACTATCAAAGAATTTTTTAAAGGGTATATTATAAACCTGTTTGTGATTTTAGGAGATTGCTTATAGCCAAGAGGAAGGGACGTTCTTAAATGTGTGGTCCCAGATCCATCAGCATCACATTCAGTTGAGGTGCCAGTAAAAGCTCAGAATCGTGGACCCTACTTTATATGCACTGAATCAGAATCCCAGGGGGTGAAGCCCACAAGCCTACACTCTAAAAGACATTCTCCCAGTGATGTCAATGCTT
The DNA here is from genome assembly GCA_004026545.1 of Mormoops blainvillei. Lineage (NCBI taxonomy): Eukaryota > Metazoa > Chordata > Mammalia > Chiroptera > Mormoopidae > Mormoops > Mormoops blainvillei. Next base: position 294,340 of record PVJD01001068.1, read on the forward strand.
ACTAGACTTAAACATCCATGGTGGCAATTCTCTTCAGGGTGAGGGTCGGCTAAGGGTCATGCAGTCCCAGGAACACAAAAAGAGTCAAATATGGTGGCAGGTGCTGTGAGGAACGTGGGGAAGAGCTAATCCCCAGCCTGGGGAAGTAGGGATCTCTGACTCTTTGAGAACTTTGGTTCTAAGAAACAATTGCTGTGATTCCTCTCCACAGAAGCAAACTCAGGAAAGTCTGGTGGAAGAAGATAAGAAATAGCTGTCCCTCCTCTGGGTGGGCAACGACACTCAGAGAGCCTGTTCGCAGGAGGTGGATGTGTTGGAGACAGGCTTTGTAAAAATAGATTATACTCCAGGCCAGGGAAATCTGCAGCTTGGAAACATTGATTGGTGGGTTTCAGCAATAGTGCTGCTCCTTCTGGCATTTTTTATTTGTTTGTTTTTTAACTAAGTAAAGTCAATAGTCATCCTATGGCATAGAAAGTTGACACTGACAAGGACAGAGGCATTTTGATTGGTACATCCGCAGTCTGCCTGCATCAAAGAAAGGTCAAAGCGCTCCTCTCGGTTGGCCAGGCTTGGAATGAGTAAGCGGCGTGCGTAGGATTGGGAGGCATCACGCGTTAAGACTAGCGGAGCCTGGAAGAGATGAGGCATAAGGGCATTATTTTCTCCTGTGGCAGAAATCACCATCACCTGCATTTCTGCCGGGGAGATTATTTTTACTTTTATGTTTTTTCCCCTTGGGTGGGCTATTTTAGCATCCATGCTGTCATTTTCCTTGGCTGGGAACCCAAAGCCAGTGGGGGGCAGACCCAGGAATAGAATTGAACCTCTTCTCCTCAATCCGTTGCTCTAAAACTGTGCCCAGCACCTCCTATCACGAGTGACCTTTTTCTAAAAAGGAAGAGGCCAGAGACAACAAGGAGGCTTTCCAGGATATAGTTCTGCCCTGTGTGTAACATTCACCACATTCAGAATCTGGTTTGAACCGAGAAAACTCTATTGACTCCTACCTTAGTTATAGCAATGTTAGCTGTAGAAACAAATGAAAAAATAGGCCCCCCAGGGCTGGGAAGTCCCCAGCCAGCAGCGAGGGAAGCACAGAGGACACAGCAGGGAAGTCTGAAGTCCAGGCCCGGAACTGGTACGCATGCCCCCACTTCACTGCACTGAAATGAAACCAGCTCCACGGCCATGCCTGACTAAAGGGAGGTTGGAAAACGCAGGACAAGTTGTGGTGAGCAAACAGAAAATTTCTAGTCATCGGTGAGCCGAGATGGCAGAGATGCCAGGAATAGTCGTGACCAAAGCCAGGGAAATCTGGCAAGTTCTCTCTTCATTTGTTAACTGCCATTTCTAATTCATTCATTCGCTGTCTGTTCCACAAACACCTATTAAGCTGTTACTGTGTGTGAGATGCTGTGCTAAATGCTTGGAAGGGATTTTAGGTGTATAAGACACAATGTGCTCCCTCAAGAAGTTCACAGAATAATGGGAGAAACAGACAAAATGATACCACACAATGAGGTAAATGCTATCACAGAGAGAAATATAAAGAGTTACACAAGCATGCAGTGGGAAGGTGCACCTCTGCGGACCTCCAGGGATGATTAAAGAGCTTTCAGGAACAAAAAGTCAGGAAAGGTCAATTTCAGATGGGGAACAGCATTGGCAAAGGCACAGGGTTATGAAAGATCAAGGAATGTTCAGAGAATGGAGTTCGGCATACACAATAGGTAAAGTCTAGGGTGAGGAGAGAGAGATGCAGAGAAGGCAAAGGTGAGAAGGTAGGTTAGCACTACATCACAAAAAGTCTTGGAAGCCTGCAAAATATTTTTTATTTTTACCCCTAATCCAAAGGTTCCTCTTTTCTGTAATTATACATAGTTTTCCCCTCACTCTCCTCAGACACCTGGTTCAAATTTTTGTTTCGTATCTGTATAGTGTCTTGTCTCTGAGGTTTCCAAAATAAGGCTGTAGGTATGACTAGATTCACGACTCACATTATGTCATCGGGAGTCAGTCTCTGGCCAACTCTAGGCTGTGCCCTGTGCTGCAGTTGTTGAGTTGAAGCCTCGGGCTTGCTCGGTAGCAAGATGGCAGTAGCAGACCTGACCCCTGTATTCTTTCAGAATCTTATTCAACAAAAGTTCTAGCAATGTCCTCACAGGGTGTCACTGGCTTAGATGGGCTTGTGTGCCCCTTTCTGAACCACTTTCTTATGTCTGTGGTTATTTATTGTCTTCGTTGTGCGTATATGTTTGGGGGGTGAGGTTATAACCATTGTGACTTCCTAATCTTCCATCTTGCTGACGTCTTGAATTAATATTTTAGCCCAGGGAATGTAATCCTCCGTTGACCCTTGAACGTGCTTTCCTGCTGTGCTCGGAGCAGTGAGAGGATGCTGTCCATGAGGAAACCTAGGTACAGTTACCAGATAGTGGGTGAATGAACACCTAAGCAATAAAAAAAAAAAAAAATCCTTACTCGGAATTCTATTGGACAGATTGACTGGCTGCCAGGACCCGAAACATGCTTTGTATTTTTCCAGCATGCCTACCTTTTCATAAACCGCTTCTTTTTTGGGATCCTTCCCATCCTCTCAGCTGATCCAAATCCCCTCTATCTTTAAAAATTAAGGGGAAAAGTCTCAAATCCACTTCCTTTGTGAAGCCTGAAGCATTCACTGCTTCCTGCAAACAACTATAGCACTTTTTTCTATACGACTCTTTAGGAAACAAATGTTCTTCAATTTCTGCTGCCTCCATTAATTTTTAATGACTAGTTTTCTGTCCAGCTTGACTCTAAACTTCTTTAGGGAAACAACTTCACACATCTTTATCTTCTTTTGACACCTAATTCATATTTCACTTGATTTATACCACTGTAGTACCTTGTGTTAGACTCTCCCCCATATGTGTCTTTCTCTCAGGACTGTGACCTTGAGGGCAGGAATTGTGTCTCATTCATCTTTACAAACAGCACAGGGCCTAGCCCAGTTAGTTCTCAGTGAACAGACCTGCAATTTGGTATATACATAAATAAACAGGCATAAAGATTTGGTGCGGTGGGGGGGAATGAACTCTAAGTGGATCATAGATTTAAATATAAAATATTTTAAAAATAAAAAAATTTCTGTAGAAAATGTAGGAGAAAATTTCTGTGACCTGTAGTTAAGCAAAGTGCTTTTCAAAATCTTACCAAAAACCTAATCTATTAATTAAAATTAATAAATTGAACTTCATTAATATTAAAAACTTCTGCTCTGCAAAAGACACTATTAAGAAAATAAAAATACAAGCTGCCAACTGGAAGAAAATATTTTCAAATCACAAAGCTGACACAGGACTTATATCCAGAATACATAAATAAAAAACCTAGACTTCTGACCAAGATGGAGACGAAGCAAGATACACTTTGCCTCCTCGCACAACCAAAAGAAGGACAACAACAAATTTTAAAACAAAAAAATAACAAGAACTGCTTTTCTAACATGCCTACCTTTTCATAGGGAAGTCCGACAACAAAGGAGTTAAAGAAGAAACATTCATTCAGACCGGTAGGAGGGGCGGAGACAGGAAGCCAGGATGGAGAAGGCAGGTGGCAAGGCAGTGGCTGGTGGACTGAGTAGTCCAAAATTCTCATGCAGATAGACCAGGAGGAACAACTGTGAAGCAAGACAGACCACACAACCTAGGGTTACAGCTAGAGAAATAAAACCTCAAAACCTCTGGCTGTAAAAACCTGTGGACAGTGTGGCAGCAGGAGAAACTCTAAGCCTCACAGAAGAGTCTGTTGGACAGACCCACCCACCCAGGAATCAGCACCAGAAGAGGCCAATTTGCTTGTGGGCAGCAGGGGAAGGGACTGAAAGCTGGCCTAGAGCTGAGCAAGCAGCATTGTTCCCTCCTGGAACCCTCCCCCATGTATAGCGCCACAAGCAGCAATATGGGTTGCCCTGCCCTGGTGAATACTAAGGCTCTGCCCCTCACAACATAACAGGCACACTGAGACAAAGAAATATGGTCCAAATGAAAGAACAGATAAAAGCTCCAGAAAAAAACATAGCTAAGTGATAAAGAGACAGCCAACCTATCAGTTGCAGAGTTCAAAACACTGGTAATCAGGATGCTCACAGAAATGGTTGAGTATGGTCACAAAGCAGAGGAAAAAGTGAAGGCTATGTAAAGTGAAATAAAGGAAAATATACAGGGAACCAACAGTGAAGGGAAGGAAACCAGGACTCCAATCATTGATTTGGAGCAGAAGGAAGAAATAAACATCTAACCAGGAAAGAATGAAGAAACAAGAATTAAAAAAAATGAAGAGAGGCTTAGGAACCTCCGGGACAACTTTAAACAATCCAACATCCAAATCATAGGAGTGCCAGAAGGAAAAGACGGAAAGCAAGGAATTGAAAACTTATTTGAACAAATAATGAAGGAAAACTTCCCCAATTTTGTAAAGGAAATAGATGCCCGGGAAGTCCAGGAAGCCCAAAGAGCCCCAAAGAAGGTGGACCCAAGAAAGCACACACCAAGGCACATCATCATTACATTACCCAAGATTAAAGATAAAGAGAGAATCTTAAAAGCAGCAGCAAGAGAAAGGAGACAGTTACCTACAAAGGAGTTCCCATAAGACTCTCAGCTGATTTCTCAAAAGTAACCTTGCAGGGAAGAAGGGGCTGGAAAGAAGTATTCAAAGTCATAAAAGACAAGGACCTACATCCAAGATTACTCTATCCAGCAAAGCTATCACTTAGAATGGAAGGGCAGATAAAGTGCTTAAAGGAGTTAACTTTACTTACTTCTACAAACTTTTACTAAAATCACCAAACCCTTATTATATGAAATGTTAAAGGGGCTTATCTAAGAAAAAAAAAAGATGCCCCAAATAAGGCTAGCAGCTGACTTCTCTACAGAAACACTACAAGCCAGAAGGGAAAGACAAGAAATATTCCAAGTAATGAAAAGCAAAAGCCTGGAACCAAGACTCCACTACCCAACAAGGCTCTCAATTAAAATGCAAGGTGAAATAAGGAGTTTCCCAGACAAAAGAAGGCTGAAAGAATACACCTTCACCAAACCAGCATCACAAAATATGCTAAAGGGACTGCTATAAGAAGATGAAGAAAAGGGGTGAGAGAGAGAGGAACACAGGTACCAAGGGAAAAAATGAATAAGTACGTATCAATAATAACCTTAAATGTAAATGGATCAAATGCTCCAATCAAAAGACAGAGGGTAGCTGAATGGATAAGAAAACATTACCCGCATATATGCTGCCTACCAGAGACCCACCTCAGAACAAAAGACCTACACATACTGAAAGTAAAGGGTCAGAAAATAATATACCAAGCAAATGGACAGGAAAAAGAAAGCTGGGGTAGCAATACTTATATCTGATAAAATAGACTTCAAAACAAAGGCCATAAAGAGAGACACAGAAGGACCCTTCATAATACTTAAAAGAAGAATCCATCAAGAAGACATAAACACTATAAACCTATATGCACTCAACATAGGAGCACCCAAATACATAAGGAAAATCTTGGAGGACGTCAAGAAAGATATAGACAGCAACACACTTACAGTAGGGGATTTTAACACCCCACTGTCAACAATGGATAGATCTTCCAAACAAAATATCAACAAGGATATTGTGGAACTGAATGACACATTAGATCAAATGGACTTAACTGATATATATAGAATCTTTCATCCCAGAGAAGGAAAATACACATTCTTTTGAAATGTACATGGAACATTTTCAAAGAGAGACCACATGATAGGACACAAAACAAGCCTCAACAAATTCAAGTAAACTGAAATCACACCCAGGCTAGTGTAGCTCAGTGGATTAAGCACTGGTCTGTGAACCAAAGGGTCACCAGTTTGATTCCCCAGTTAGGGCACATGCCTGAGTTGTGGGTCAGGTTCCAGTAGAGGGCGTGCGAGAGGCAACCACAAACTGATGTTCCTACCCCTCTCTTTCTCCCTCCCTTCCCCCCATCTAAAAAAAAAAATTCAAGAAAACTGAAATCATAACAAGGATTTTCTCAGACCACAAGGACTTGAAACTGGAAACCAACCTCAAGGAAAAAACTCAAGAACATTCAAACTCATGGAGACTGAACAGCATGCTATTAAACAGTGAATGGGTTAATAATGAGATCAAGGAAGAAATCAAAAAGTTTCTGGAAACAAATGAAAATGAACATACAACAGTCCAAAACCTATGGGACACAGCGAAGGCAGTCCTGAGAGGGAAGTTCATAGCACTACAGGCCTGCCTAAAAAAGATGGAAACATTTCAAATAAACAACCTAACCCTACATCTACAAGAACTGGAGACACAACAACAAACAAAGCCCAGAACAAGGAGAAGGAAAGAGAAAGAAGGATAATCAAGATCAGAGCAGAACTGAATGACATAGAGACTAAAAGAACAATTCAAAGGATCAGTAAATCCAGGAGCTGGTTCTTTGAAAAGATAAACAAAATCAACAAGCCTTTAGGCAGACTCATCAGGAAGAAAAGGGAGAAGATGCAAATAAATAAAATCAGAAATGAAAGAGGAAAAATTACAACTGATGCCACAGAAATACAAAGGATTGTAAGAAATTACTACAAACCACTATATACCAAGAAATTTGAAAACCTGGGTGAAATGGACAAATTTCTAGAAAAATATAATCTTCCAAAACTGAATGAAGAAGAAGCAGAAAGCCTGAACAGACCAATAACAGCTAGTGAAAATGAGGCGGTAATCAAAAAACTCCCAGCCTACAGAAGCTCTGGACCAGATGGCTTCACAGGAGAATTTTACAAAACATTTAAGGAAGAGCTAACGCCTGGCCTTCCTAAACTATCCAAAAAAATCCAAGAAGAAGGAAGACTCCCAAACTCTTTTTATTAGGCCAGCTTCATCCTAATCCCAAAACCAGATAAAGACACAATGAAGAAAGGAAACTACAGGCCAATATTGCTGATGAACATAGGTGCTAAAATCCTCAACAAAATATTGGCAAACCGCTTCCAGCAATCCATTAAAAATATACCATGATCAAGTGGGATTCATCCCAGGGATGCAAGGATGGTACAATATTCACAAATCAATAAATCACATCACATAAGCAAAAGGAAAGACGAAAATCACACGATCATATCAATAGATTCGGAAAAAGCATTTGATAAGGTACAGCACCCATTTATGATAAAACACTCAGCAAAGTGGGAATAAAGGGGGCATACCTCAACATAATAAAGGCCATATATGAAAAACCTACATCCAAAATTGTATTCAATGGGCAAAAACTAAAAGCTTTCCCACTAATATTAGGGACAAGAATGTCCACTTTTACCACTTCTATTCAACATAGTATTGGTAGTCCTAGTCACAGCAATCAGATAAGAAAAAGAAATAAAAGGCATCCAAATTGGAAAGGAGGAAGTAAAACTGTCATTGGTTGCAGATGACATGAGAATATGCATAGAAAACCCGACAGACTCCACAAAAAACTCTTCTACCAAGTAAGTGAATTTGGCAAAGTAGTGGTATACAAAGTCAATATTCAGAAATCAAAGGCATTTTTGTACACCAACAATGAAATATTAGAATCAGAAATCAGGAGAAAAATCCCATTTGGTATAGCAACAAGAAAAATAAAGTACCTAGGAATAAACCAAACCAAGGAGGTAAAAGACCTGTACTCAGAAAACGACATAACACTAAAGAAAGAAATTAAGGAACACAAATAAATGGAAGCATATACTGTGTTCATGGATTGGAAGAATTAACAACAGCAAATATCCATACTACCCAAAGCCATTTATAGATTCAATGCAATCCCTATTAAAATACCAATGATATATTTCACAGATATAGAACAAATATTTTAAAAATTTATATGGAACCATAAATGACCCCAAATAGCTGCAGCAATTTTGAGAAAGAAGAACAAAGTAGGAGGGATCACAATACCTGACATCAAACTATTACAAGTCCACTGTAATCAAAACAGCCTGGTACTAGCATAAGAACAAACACATAGATCAATGGGACAGAATAGAGAGCCCAGAAATAAACCCATGTCTCTATGGTTAATTAATATTTGACAAAGGGGGCAGAAGCATCAAGTGGAGTAAAAATAGCCTCTTCAACAAATGGTGTTGGGAGATCTGGACAGCTACATGCAAAAAAATGAAATTCAATCACCAACTTACACCACACACAAAAATAAACTCAAGAGGGATAAAAGACTTAAATATAAGTCGCGACACCATAAAAGTCCTACAGGAGAACATAAGCAGGAAAATCTCAGATATCCCATGCAGCTCTATTTTCACCGATCTGTCCCTTAGGGCAAAGGACATAAAAGAAAGAATAAACAAATGAGACTTCGGAAAAATAAGAAGCTTCTGCAAGGTTAAAGAAAACATCAGCAAAATAAAAAGGGAACCAACAGTATGGGAAAATATATTTGCCAATGATACCTTGGACAAGGGTTTGATCTCCAAAATATATAAAGAACTCACACAGCTCCACTCCAGGAAGACAAACAATCCAATTAAAAAATGGACAAAGGACCTGAACAGACACTTCTCCTTGGAAGACATACACAGGGCCCAGAGACATATGAAAGGATGCTCACCATCACTAGCCATCAAATGCAAATTAAAACCACAATGAGATACCACTTCACACCAGTCACAATGGCCATCATAAACAAATCAACGAACAACAAGTGCTGGCGAGGATGTGGAGGGAAGGGAACCGTAGAGCACTGTTGGTGGGAATGCAGACTGGTGCAGCCACTATGGAAAACAGTTTGGAATTTCCTCAAAAAACTAAAAATGGAACTGCGTTTTGACCCAGCAATTCCACAGCTTGGATTATGCCCTAAGAATCCTGAAATACCAATTCAAAAGAACTTATGCACCCCAATGTTCATAGCAGCACAATTTACACTAGCCAAGTGTTGTAAGCAACCTAAGTGCCCAACAGTAAATGAGTGGATCAGAAAACTATGGTACATTTACACAATGGAATACTACACAGCAGAAAGAAAGAAAGAACTACTACCTTTCACGACAGCATGGATGGAACTGGAGAGAGTATGCTAAGTGACATAAGCCAGGCCGTGAAAGACAAATACAATATGACCTCAGCTATAAGTGGAACCTAATCAACACAACAAACAAGCAAGCAAAATATAACCAGCGACATTATAATAAAGAAGAAACTGACAGTAACCAGAGGGAAGCGGGGAAGGGGAAAATGGGGGAAAGAAAGGGAAGGGTCATCAAGGAACATGTGTAAAGGAACCAGGGACAAAGCCAAATGGGGGAAGGACTGCGGGTGGGAGGTGGGAGGTGGGGGTAGGGGGAGCAGGGTAAAGTGGTGGCGGGAAAATGGAGACAACTGTAGTTGAACAACAATAAAAAAAATACACACACAAAAAACAGAATATACAAATAATTCTCAACAATAAGAAGAAAGCAAACAACATAATTTAAAAATGGACAAAGACTTCAACAGAGACTTCATCTTTGAGGGAAATGTAACTTAAAATCATGAAATACCACTACAGTCCAAGGGAATGGCTTTAAAAAATACAATACCAAGTCCTAGTGAGGACAAGGAACAAATGGACCTATCATATACTATATTGCTGGTGGGAATTTGAAATGACACAACCACTCTGGAACAGTTTGGCAGTTTCTTATAAAGCTAAGCGTGCATTTACCACAAGGCAGCAATCCCACACCAGATGCAGTTTAACTCGTGAATGGAGAAACAAATGAGATACATCCTTCCAAAGGAATATTACTCAGTAATAAAAAAGACCAAACTTAGAGAATCTCAAAGATGTGGGCTACATACTGTATGATTTCATTTATGTTCTCGAAAAGACACAACTGTAACGAAGAACAGATAGGTGACTTGGGAGGGAGGAGTATGATTAGAAAGCACAAGGGAATTTGTTGGGGTGATAGAACTTCTCTGTATCCTGATCGTAGTGGTGGCAGTTACATAAATCTACCCATGTGTTAAAATTCATGCAACTGTACACCAAAAAAGATGAATTTATGTTAATTTTTAAAATAATATTTTAAGGGGTGGGATGGAAAAATTATACGTAGACAGTTGTCTATAACAGAAAAATTGTAAACTCAGTATGTGATGGAGAAGGACCCCTGAGAATTCGCCTGGAGAAACAAGCCTTGCCTTTGAGCTTCGACATTTCTGGATGAGACGGCGACGGGGCGCAGCCCCCTGGTCCAGGCTGTTCTCTGTGCGGAGCGCCTTCGCCAGCACGAGCCATTACACCTTGACAGCAGCTGTTGGATTGAAAGACATTTGTATGCTGACAGCTTGAGGCAGGGTTAACTGTTCCTTGAGGAGGAAGTCAGAGGCATTGACTGACCTCCACCTGGGGCAACAACATACATCTCAGCCATCGCTGGTGAGCCCTCTGACTAACCTCACATTACCCTGATCCTTGACACACTTGCAAACGCTTCTGTGAGCTCTACCTCTTTCAAATTTGAAAGCAACTCAGCGAGGAAAGGTGAGGTAGATATTATTTATTGTGTTTATTTTATGTAGGATGAAACTGAGACTGAGAGATTGAGTGATTTGGCTGAGGTCAAGCAACAGGGGGTAAGTCTACACTGAGAGACCCAGGACTCCTGGCTTGTGCTCATCATTCACCCCTCATTCATCCATCTAACAAGTATTTATTCAGTACCTACTGGTTGGTTTCCCTCCAATTGCTTAAATTCCATCTGGAAGAAAAGACCTATGTAGAGACCTTCAAAACAAGGTACTAAGTAATACAAACCACACGTCTGGTAAGAATAAAAAGTTACAATAGGAGTGCTAGTTGTTGAGTGATCAGAGCAGGCGTCACAGAAAGGGTGGGGCTTGGGTCTGGGTATTGAAAGTGGGAAAGAACTGGGAAAACTTAAGGTGGAGGGAGGGGCACATTCCAAATGCATGGTATGTGTGGTGGCCAGCCTTCTAACAAGCCCCTGATGATTTTTGCCTCCTGATATCCATGGCCTCGTGTCGTCTTCTCTCACATTGAATCAGAGCTGTCTGGGTGAACAAAAGAGTACAGTAGAAGCAACAGTGTGGGGACTTCTGAGGCCAGCTCATAGAGGGCCTCCAGGCTTGTTCCTCGTCTCTTCAATGCTTGTCCTGGCAGACGCCGGACACCGTGTCTGGAGGCTGCTCAGGCAGCCATGTGTAGAGGCCCACGTGGAGAGGAACTGAGGCATCTTGCCAACAGCCAGCACCAAGTCACCACCCACGTGAGTGAGCCATGTTGGGAGTGGATCCTCAAGCCCCAGTTAAGTCTTCAGGTGACTGCAAATCCCAGTAGGTATCTCAGTACAGCCTCTTGAGAAACCCCAAGGCAAAACCGCCCAGCTAAGCTGGTCCCCATATTTCCGACCCGCAGAAACCATGAGAGGTATAAATAATGTATTGCTATTTTAAACCACTGAATTTTGGGGTGATTTTTTTACACAGCATTAGATAATAATAAAATGTGAATTAACTTGCAAAACAAAGCAAGACATGTTCAGAACATAGTCCTTTCCAGAGGCTAGGAAGGTAGAAGTCCCGGCAGGCTGGGCATGAAGTAGAAAAGACCTGAACCAAGGCAATGGCAGAAGAAGAAGGGACAGAAAGAAAAGGTGCCACAACAAACTTGTTGTTCACTCTGGGTTCTATGCCAGAACAACTCATGGTTATTTCTGCTAGCATTAACAATTCTGCTAATGCTATTAGCAGAAAAATATTAAGGAACACAGAGTGAGCGGTTTCCTTTATACTTCACTATTCACATTTTGTGACAAATCTTGGCTAGTCATTTACCATACCCATTTTCCTTTCTTCCCAAACACAATGTTAGATCACGTGTCTCAGCTTCCCTTTCCACCCAGTGTGGCAGTGTGACTGCACCATGAATCCCCCTGCATGACCCTTTATCCTGTCTCTTCACTGTGTGCTAACTCCATGCAGGGGGTGGGAGGCCCTAGAGGACAGTAAATCAATAGGGTGAAGGGACTGTGGCTCCTCAAATTACCTCACAGAAAGCCACCTACCAAATACCTACCTTTCAACAATTATGTGAGAAAGAAAGAAATTTCTATTGAGTAAAAAAATTAAAAAGTGAAACTTTCAGGACAATAATGTGAGCGTAGGGGAAAACAGGATGGAGTGAAGAGTGAGACTAGTACTTACATGCATGCACGTGCCTGTGCGCACACACACACATCTCAAAGTCTGAGTGAATGATTTTTAGAGATGATCCATAATTTTATGATCTGAGCTTTCCAGTAGTCAAAGCAAAAACGGGAAACGTGATCAGTGCCATGATTCACAGAGACCATAAAATTTTAAAAAAGAAAAAGTTTGCTCAGGTAAAGTATGACTACCTACAATAATGAAAGTAAATAGAATTTTTCCCACTGAGCTCTCATTAAAAAAACACACTGCGTCGTACAATACACAATATCCTCAATAATAGCCCAGCAGCCAGTAGAACCACACGTTTACTCTGTCTGTTGTAATATCCTTCAGTGAAGAACACAAAAACTGATACAACCAGCAAAATCAATCCCATGAATTCTTGGGGGAAAGAACAAAATTTTGTGGTCAAATTAGTTCTCTGCTGGTCTTGTACATGGTAACAAATGTGAGAGCATCTAGAGCTATTAATAAATTGTGAATCTCTTAGGTAGTTCATTAGTAGATATTTGAATCAATATATTTTAATTAACTGATTTCCTGGCATTTATGGTTTTAGTTTTAAGGGTGGAAAAAGGAAAGTAGGAGAAAGCAAATATTTTGGTGCAACGGCCCTGTCATCCCACCTTACCTACCAAGTGTTATCCGGCTGCTTGTGGCGGCCAGGATGTGCCACCATCTGATGTGTGTTGCTGTGTTTTCTCCCTCTGAATTTTCCTGGGGCATGTAATTAAGAACACTGACTAGAGAATAAAAAAGGAAGAATAATAGAGTTTAAGAACAACTGTAAAAAGTCGTTATGATATGCTTTCAAAGCCAGTAATTACTGCTCTTACTTAACATGTAAATCACTATTAGTGTTCTATCTGAGCTACAACTGGATGCTTGTCATTTGACACAGGATGCTTTTGAGAAAGACCTAACATCTGCCCACAATTGGATTCCTTTCCAAACATTCCCGGGAGGAGGAGGAAAGGGATACATTGAGAGGGTAATTTAATGCTTATCGTTAAAACCTTGAAAGAGATCCATTGTAAGGGGGAAAGCAGAAGGGGATGAATTAGTAATCGTGCAAAAAAACTTCTGGTTGGCCTTGTAAAGCAAACCCGGAGTGCTGTGAGGATAGAGGGAATGTGAAAACATGGGGGAGCTCTGGGCCTAGAGACCCTGGGGGGCTGATTTAGTAACAGTGGTCAGTGAGCATTGCCAGTCATTTTAGTGAGCATTTAAAGGAAACTAGGGGGAAACTGATCTGTGGTGGATGGTGAAGGTTTCTACAGCAGGGAACATGGTTTCACAACAGTAGTTTTATGAGTATGTCTTTGGATGTGAGGTGTGGCAGGGGAGGATATTAGGAATTAAGTGCACTTAAAATATAAGTTGCACACCATGTGTAGTAATAATCATTTAGATTCCCCTAGAGTCAGGCAAACTAGCTGTGAATCTGACAACAAGATGGATAAATTATTATCCTGACAACTCAAAAACTGGTAAGAGCTGGAGAACTACTCCAGCGGTAATGACAGAAGCAGGTCAGGCTCGGACTAAGCCAGAGCCATATAACAAATATTTCTAGTATTTTATGAAAAACGCTATTCAACCGCTCTTCTCTCAACTCATGAAGCTTAGGCAAAATAAGAAACAGTATTTATATGACCGGGGGAATTCAGGAACGCTGAGAGGATGCCTGAAATCACTGGAATGAAGGGGTGCAGTTGGGAAGATGGAGGCGTAGGTAAACACAGCTCGCCTCCTTGCACAACCACAACAAAATTACGGCTAAACTACAGAACAAATATCACTCAAAGCCATCAGAAAATCAAGCTGTATGGAAATCCAACAACTGAGGAATTGAAGAAACCACATTCATCCAGCCAGGTAGGAGGAACAGAGGGGCAGAGACAAGGAGACTCAGAATGGGCTGGTCCCAAACCCATGTGTGGTGCATATAAAATGGAGGGATATCACGGGAGTGAAGGATCCCAGCCCCACCCCAGTCCACCCAGGCCAGGGTTCCAGTGCCAGGAAGATAAGTCCCCATAACTTCTGGCTGCAAAAACCAGTGGGGACTGGGGCGGTGGAAGAAACTGTGGGATTCTCAGTCATCTCCCCTCGGGGGACTCCCTGCACATGAACTAACTCAGACTCACTCCCTCTGGGCTTCAGCACTGCAGCAGCACCTTGAAGGGCACCAGTGTCATACGGGAGAAACTGAAGTGTCTGGCATCAGGGCAAGAGCTGGGGGACAGCTTCCTCCCAGAC